>VZTU01007537.1:65228-95380 GCA_013400835.1 Zapornia atra | reverse complement strand
TGCTGGCTCATGTTAAGTTTCTCATCCACCACAATCCCCAAGTCCTTCTCAGCAGGGCTGCTCTCAAGAAGCTCTTCTCCCAGTCTGTATCTATGGCTGGGATTCTTCCGACCCAAGTGCAACCCCTGACACTTGGCAGTGTTGAACCTCATTGGGTTCCCCTGGGCCCATCTTTCCAGCCTGTCAGGATCCCTCTGGATGGCTTCCTTTCCTTCTAGGGTGTCAACCACACCACTCAGCTTGGTGTCATCCACAAACTTGCTGAGGGTGCACTCAATTCCATATCGATGGCATTGATGATGTTAAAGAGCACCGGTCCCAAGACAGACCCCTAGGGGACACTGCTTGTCACCGGCCTCCACCACCACCTTGATCACCTTGATCACCTCCACCACCTTGATCATCTGCCCCATCGGCTATAGAAAAAAAAAATCTATTGATTAGAAGTACAGTACAGAACATAGATTGTAATACTTATTAAAGCTTCATCAAGCTGTAGAAACTCTTTCCTTCCCTCTCTAAATTCCCAAACACACGGCAGTAACTATGAAATCAGGAGCATTGTGTTACACCACCTGTAGTACCACCTGCCCCACTCTCTGCTGACATGCTGGGTAAAATCGGTGCCACAGCAATGCCAGTGTTTCCCTTGCTATTTCTAAATAGAAAATTATCAGAAAAAAAGTTCTGTGAGAAGATTTCTGTAGGTATATATGGGCATATATAGGTTTATAAGGTAGCATAACATACATTAAAATACACCTCAATTCTGACAGTTTTTGGATATCAATTTCAGTTTCTACTCTCACTTCACCACATTTTCATGTAAGAGCATGTTGTGGTTTAACCCAACAGGCAGCTAACACAACCATCCATTTGTTCACTTCCCCCATCAGTGGAGTGGGAGAGAGAATTGAAAAAAGGTAAAACTCTTGGGTTGAAATAGGACAAAAAAGGAAGAGAATAAAATACTAATGGTAATAAACCCAACAAATCAAGTGATGCACAAGCACAACTGCTCACCACTTGCAGATCAATGCCCAGCTAGTTCCCAGGCCACAGCACTCCCTGGCCAACTACCCCCCTCCCAGTTACATACAGAGCATGACATCATATGGTATGGAATATCCCTCTGGCCAGTTGGGGCCAGCTGCTCTGGTCATGTCCCCTTCCAGCTTCTCACACAACCCCTGTGAAAAGCTCCCACCTCCCCACTGACAGAGCCCAGGAAGATGAAAAAGTCCCTGACTTAATTGTAAAGGCTGCTTAGGAACAACTAAACCATTAAGCTATTACCAAACTTGTTTTCATACTGAATCCAAACCACAGCACTATAGCAGCTACTAGGAAGAAAATTAACTCTATCCCAGCTGAAAGCAGGGCAGAGCATCAAACTAAAGAGGAGCCTATACATTTGAAACACATTGTGGAACTGAATTGCAAGCCTTTGTAAAACAACAGGCAGTTTTCACAAAAACAGACCCCAATGATTTGCTGAAATAACCTGTGGATAACAAACAAAACCCAAAATAAACAACAAAGTTCTCCACAATCTGCTTGAGAACAATACCTAAAAAAAGAAAGATAAAAAAGCCACAACTCATTCACAATTCACAACTAGTAATTTCTTCACTGAGCAACAATGGCATTTTAATCTGAAAAGCAAATACTGGTGGTTCCAATTACGTAGATTTCAAATACAGTACTCAAGCAGATGGCTGTAGGGGGTTGGATAGTTTTTTTGTTTCCTTCTTCCACTTTCTTGTAGTTTTAAAATTTGGCCCAGATCCGAGCACAGGAGTACAACTAGATAAGGGATTTTCAGTTCATAGAATCATAGAATCACAGAGGTTGGAAGGGACCTCGAGAGCTCCTGGGGTCCAACCCCCCTGCCAGAGCAGCTCCCCAGCTCATATTGCACAGGGCGGCGTCCAGACAGGGCTGGAATATCCCCAGAGAAGGAGACTCCACACCCCCTGGGCAGCCTGTCCCAGGGCTCCCTCACCCTCACTGGGGAAAAGTTCTTCCCCATGTTGGTGTGGAACTTCCTGTGCTCCAGTTTACAGCCATTGCCCCTTGTCCTGTCCCCACAGACACTGAAAAGGGGCTGGCCAATTCCCCCTGCATCCCATGCTTAAGATATTTATAGACATTAATAGGTCCCCCCTAAGTCTTCTTTTCTCCAGGCTGAACAGTCCCAGCTCACCCAGCCTGTCCTCACAGGGGAGATGCTCCAGGCCCTTCATCATCTTTGTAGCCCTTCTCTGGACTCTCTCCAGGAGATCCCTGTCTTTTTTATCCCAGGGATAAGACAGAAAAAAACCATAGAAAACCAAATAGTTTTAGAGTGAGGCAGTGCCCTGAAGGACAGTTGGCAGTTGAGACGCTGGTCTGAGCACACAGCTAAACTGGTGGTGTTGCCTTCCTGTAGCAGATGAAGTTCATATGGGGCAGCAGGGATGGTTACCTACAGCGACAGCGATGGCAGCAGCTCCTGTTTCCATGCTGGGCTGCAAGGATGCGTCGGTGGAGCAGCACCTCTGGCCAGCTCACAAGGGCCAACACGAGCCCGGCCAGGTCCAGCAGGATCTCATGGGCTGGAAGCAACGTTCAGTGAGTCCAGCAGCACATCCTCCTTCCCCATCTCCTTGAGGGGAGGCACTATGAGCTGGAGTCAGGAGATGCACCTGGCACTGTGTCGATGGCACAGAAATGGAATGACAGTCATAAGCCACTGTGATGGGTGAAACACCTGCTCAAACAGCATCTTTAACAGTGCAGGAATCATGGAAATGAAGAACGTGCAGCTACATGGGAATGTTAAAAATAACTCCTCTCACTTTGGACTTATAAAGAAATCCAAAGGAAGACTTTTCAGGGAACAGTTTCTCTAACTGCTCCCAGGCTAAGGATAAGTTTGGGCATTTGCTTACTTTCTTGCTATACTTTAAACACAAGAAGATTCAGGGAACTGTTTGCATCAGGGTGGTGGTGAGTTGCATGAATCACAAAGTCCTGCTATAAAATTAGGAACCAATTTAAGGTAGCTATTTTGGACAAAAGGAGAAGGGGGAGCCAGGGGGAAACTGGGTTCAACTAAGACTAAGCAAAATGTGATTGGATTTTTTTTATACATTCGTTTTGTATGCTAATAATAAGAGATCTTACTTCATGGAGACTGAACCGTGGCACAGACAGACTTCTGAATTGCAATCCTCAGAGAACTTGATTTCATAGAATCATAGAATGTGTAAGGTTGGAAGGGACCATTAGAGGTTATCTAGTCCAACCCCCCTTCAGTGAGCAGGGACATCTTCACTAGATCAGGTCGCTCAGAGCCCCATCAAGCCTGACCCTGAATATCTCCAGGGATGGGGCCTTCACCACCTGCTCCAGTGATCTACCACCCTCAAATGGAAGAACCTTTTCCTAATATCCAACCTAAATCTCTCCTTTTCTAGTTTAAAACTGTTACCCCTTGTCCTACTGCTTCATGCCCTATGAACTGTTCTTCCCCAGCTTTCTTACAGGCACCTTTCAGGTACTGGAAAGGTCTCCCTGGAGCTGTGTCTTCTCCAAGCATGTTTCTGCATGTTTGACTATCTATGAGTATCTACAAACGTTGGATGAGAAAAACATTTAGTTTTAATTATAACTTAAGCCTCTACTTGGAGATTCTTAATTCATCCATTTCACATACCACTGAATGCGGCTGCGGACAGCAGAGTCACCTTGTGGGAGTTCTGAAGGTGAAAAAAGCCACAAAGGGAAGAAAAACAGTTCTGTCAGCATCAGGGTCCAATCAATAGCATCCTAGATTAGACAATCAGTGCCACAGTATATCATTCCCAATTTTTAAAGAAGCATTTTAAATTGAAGTCTTAAATAATTTAAAGACATCTACTTCATATTAAAAAAAAAAAAAAAGGCCATTAAGGAAGCGCTTTGCAAGACCCACAACTTTCATCACCTTCAGCTGAGCTGAGTGGAACACAGCCTAAACTTTCAACATTTGTATAAACAAACTGAAAAGCCTATAGCATAAAGACAAAGATTTCCAAAACACATATAACTATCCTCATGATGTCGTGGAACTATATACCCACAGTTTCACAAGTTCACTGTACATGGTGGAAAAAAAACCCAAACAAAACCCAAACCACTGGAGGTAACTTGTTTTCTGTTGTGTTTTTCATACACAGAATCACACAGAATCATAGGGGTTGGAAGGGACCTCGAGAGCTCCTGGGGTCCAACCCCCCTGCCAGAGCAGCTCCCCAGCTCATATTGCACAGGGCGGCGTCCAGACGGGGCTGGAATCTCTCCAGAGAAGGAGACTCCACACCCCCTGGGCAGCCTGTCCCAGGGCTCCCTCACCCTCACTGGGGAAAAGTTCTTCCCCATGTTGCTGTGGAACTTCCTGTGCTCCAGTTTACAGCCATTGCCCCTTGTCCTGTCCCCACAGACACTGAAAAGGGGCTGGCCAATTCCCCCTGCATCCCCTGCCTAAGATATTTATAAACACTAATTAGGTCCCCCCTAAGTCTTCTTTTCTCCAGACTGAACAGTCCCAGCTCTCTCAGCCTGTCCTCACAGGGGAGATGTTCCAGGCCCTTAATCATCTTCGTAGCCCTTCCCTGGACTCTCTCCAGGAGGTCCCTGTCTTTTTTATCCCAGGGAGCCCAGCACTGGACACAGTACTCCAGGTGGGGCCTGACCAGGGCAGAGTAGAGGGGGAGGATCACCTCCTTCAACCTGCTAGACACACTCCTCCTGATGCATCCCAGGATCCCATGGTCTCTCTTAGCCCCCAGTGCACACTGCTGGCTCATGGCCAACCTGTCATCAACCAGGACCCCCAGGTCCTTCTCCACAGAGCTCTTCTCCAGCAGGTCATCCCCCAGCCTGTACTGATACAGTGGGTTATTCCTCCCCAGGTGCCAGACTCTCCACTTGCTCTTGTTGAATTTCATTAGGTGTCTCCCAGCCCAGCTCTCCAGCCTGTCCAGGTCTCTCTGGATGGCAGTGCAGTGTTCCTGCACTAACATTAACCTGAGAAATTCTACACAAATGGATTTCCAGGGGGACTCAAGTGCACAGGTACCTACAGAACCCTTCCTTTCTGTTAACAGCAGTTCAAACCACAGCTGAAGCGACATGCTCTTGGTACTGCTGCTTTCACTAGAAGGCAGGAAAGGCATTAGATACTGAACTGAATTCCAAAGACAAGCAGGCCATCAATCACACACTAGGCTAATTTTTAATTTTCTTAATTTTTCACTAGAAAACCCTGGAGGGTTGTATGTGATCAAACGTTAATAAAAAATAGTAGAACAGAGCAGTTTTAATGCTTTAACTTCACAACTACCCTATAGAATGCAACAGGATTCTGTTGCATGAATGCATTTTCCTCAGAAAAGTTTTACATTTCTAGGAGAGAGCACCACTTGTTCTAAATTCATAAGACATGCCTACTAACTGTCAATCCCATTATAAGGATTTTATTAAAAACCCCCAATTTCTGTAGGACTCCTCTGAAAGACACCTGCATAAGAATTAGTTTCCCATGGCATAACTCATCATCTGACATGCAAGCAACCAACCAACCCGTGAAGATAAAGGAATTAAGAAGGAAAGGGAGAACACATGTACCATCTAAGTACAAACACTAGGAGTATAAAAATTTGTCCTGCAGAATGTACATATTATCAGCTTTAGTATTTCAAATATTATTTAATTGTGGTATTTTCTGTTAAGAATTACTGGGAAAATTCATAACAACATCATATGTTTACCATAAAATGTATTCTCAAGTCCTCTTGGAAAGCAAGAAGCCCAGTGATGGCACTAACTGTTCATAATTAAACACCTTTTTTTCTTTTTTAAATGTGTAAAGAAGCACATGTGGCCATTAATGGGTTTACAGTCCCATTAAATGCACTGTCAATCAGTGGCAAATTCCACAGCCAACTGCAATTATGCATTTACAGCAATTAGATTTTCCAAGTCATTTAACATGAAGATTTAAAACCCTTTCAGGGAGAATGTGTATTTATTCTCCATGTCTGCAAAAGTATTATTGAAAGCAATCTTAGATTTGTCCCTACTGTTTATTTCCCAAATATGTGGTTCCCAAGCATAAAAGTCTACTAAGATGTTAGAAAAAGGAGGAAAAAAAAGAAGAAAAAAGCATCGCTTTCTTGGAGTTCCTTCTGCATGGAAAATTCAGCACCCAGTGCAGCTTGAACCCATCCATGCTCTGCTTTAGGAGCAGAAGAATTACTGAAGTGTTGGCCCTTGTTTCAGTCAAACACCTGGACAAACCAGCCAGGGGGATTCATTTGGAAGTCATTATTCACCTCTACAGGCACCGTGTCTGATAGACAAAAGCATTATAAACAAGGAACAAGCATCGTGGCAGTGGCATGTCCTATCTGATCTCCAGGCTGGTGTTAACAACCACCAAAGCACCCACCTGGCCAGTCCAGGAAAAGCATCTGAACATACACAGCTCCTTACAGCTCAGTTTTTTACCCAGCCAGTAAGATTTCAGCAGCAGGGCTGCACAGTGCATCTCTTACCAACATCTTCAACATCTTGATTCCTGCAGCTCAATGTGTCACTGATGAGCATATAAAACTGCTCACAAGAATGACTAGCAAGAAACAAGAATAAACAGTTTGTACACCAAAAAAATACTATTTTTTCCTTATTTTAAGAATTCTCACCTTCTCTTCACCTATTTCTTTTTTTTTCCCTTGGTTTATATATATCATGACTAGAACTGCAAGTAAAACTTTATGGAAAGTAGAAGTTGCAAACCCTGTGAAGGATTCAAAATCTCTTTACATATTGCTTAGAGAAAAATCTGTAACTCTAAAAACTTTCCATTAAACATGTAAATATTCTCATATGACACAGGAGCAGTCAGTCCCTGGTAGTGTGGCTTCAGTGACCAGCAAGCAGCCAGAGATAACAGCATAGGGACAGGCAATTTGCTAACTACTCATGCTGCACCACTAGCAGGGATGTGCAGGTGTATCACATGGAGAGTGGGATGAGCAATTAAGATGATTGGCTTTAATACAGAGGGTTACATTTTGAGACTTTATCACCTTGCAAGGTTAGAGCCATGAAAAGAAGGGAATAAAGAAATACCAACTGTCAGGCTCTGCCAAAACACCAAAACCACTTAATTCTGCTCCACAGGTTTTAATCTAAATAAACCTAGCCTTAGCCTCTTAAATTTCCTCCAACTTGCCCAGTCTGGGTCTGCAGGTTGTGTCTGCTCTGTGATTTCCTGGCTTGGGTGTCTCAGCCACCCTTGAAGCCTGTCAACAAGAGCTGGGAGGATTTTGTGGTTTAACCCTGGCAGGAGGCTGACCCCTTTCCCTGTCTCTCCACTATCTGGATCAGACTAACAGGGAGGTGGGGATGCCTCCAGCTCGTGTGTGGCCTGGTCAAAGCTCTTTTCTTAACCCTTTCCTCTCCCTTCCCAGCATCTTCTTTGCCAGTTCTGAGAGCAGAACCTACACTCTGCTAAGTAGACAGCAAAAAAATAGAGAGAGAGAGAGAAAATGAAGGCCACTGCCACAGCTGGGGAGGAGACCCACCGTTTCCAGGCACGGGACAAAATGAATTCTCACAGTAGGGGAAAATATACATAGACCAAACTGTCTGTATGGTAAGGTTGTAACTCCCATGGGGCTCTCAAGCTAGAGCAATTGGTAACAACTAATCTGTAGTTTACAGAATTCAGTTGTTCCTCCTGATTGTATTCCAGCCCAGTGAAAGTTCATGCAAAGGGTAGCCAGCCTGGTTTAACCTACAGTAGACTGCACATGGAAATGTTTAAGGTATAAATCAGGGAGGTGGGGGAGTCTCAATTTGCTCTCCGTTTAAAAACAGCAAAAGGGTGTCAGAAGTTGTACAGCTATAAATGAAAATATAAGTATAAACTAGACATGAAAAAGAACAGCACAAGAAAATACATCTAATCACATTTTTTATCTGCTCTGTATGTTTGCATGAACTAACATTTTGGAAATATTTGCTATCAGTAAGATCATGTTGCCTTCTAGGAAGGAGAGCTCATCCTTCATTCAGCTCCTTACTAATCTGAGCATTGCTGGAGGATTTCCATAGAGTGGCAACGTGCACCCTGATACTAAATGTCGTAAAGGGGAGCTAGAACACTGCTCATAACCTAGAACTGCTAATGTTGGGTTTAACCTTTTCTGAGATCAATGTCTATTAGAGAGAGAGACCGGTGCTGTTTTCGCCAAGACCCGCTGTGGGCTCAAGAGTTTCCTGACCACTTTCTTCACCACTACAAAAGCCAATGATAAAATTTATATGTGGAGTGTAATTAGAATTAAGACTTTATCGGGGTTTACTTTGTTTTTCTCATCTGTCATCTTTTGATTAGCTGACAAGTTCTGGATGATGCAGCACTACCAAATCCAAGTGTTCAAAGGTAATGAGTCAGGCCACAAACTCCATGAGACCTCACAGAGAAACGACCAAGTTGGACTTTTTATTTTACTTTTATTTTCTATCATCTGTTTTTTATTTAAAGTTAAGGTCCACAAATTCTTATTAGCCTGGAGCTTTGTTTTGTTTTGTTTTCTGGAAAAGCATGTAAATTCTTCAGGCTTGCAAGCAAACGAGATACGAATTCCCAACACTAAGAGGAAATAACTGAATTGAAGAAACTGTTGAGATTGTGCTGACATAAGAAATACAGATATTGTGAGCATAGAAAAAAGGAAACCTTTGTCCATTACAAACTAGTCTGGGAGACTCACTCATCAGTGAAAACAAAAAAGTCAGGTTTAATATTTTACATCTCACTCAGACACTCTGGGAGCTAGGATCTGCACAGTGCTCTCTAGAGATTTCCCTGCCTTATCTTAACTCCTAGAATGTAATGGAACTAGCAAAATCAGCAGGAATTCTGCCTTTGACTTCAAGTTTCAAGATCTGTTTTGTGCATAGTTAAAAATGAAAGTGCTACTATCATCCCAGCATTTAGACAGATTTAAAAAGCAAAAAACCCCCAAATAATCCCAGTAAACAAGACCAAATTAAAAACCACACCACAATCCACCTTCCTACCTTTCGTAGGCTTGAAACTCTGTGTTTGACTGTTTGAGTTTTGGTGGTGTCTTGTTGTTGCTGTGGGTTGGTCTTGGGGTTCACTGTTTTGGGAACTGGAGGCATATTAAAGAGTATCTAAACGTGTTGTGTGTAAGTAATGCCCTGTAAAAAACCAACACTTTAAAACAATGCACATCATCCATGCACATTTTCTTAAAACCCAGGGGACCACATTCATTACTGCTGCAACACACAGTCCTTGCCTGTCCACCACAGAATCTGTTCCCTCACAGGGAGTTGGGTGTAGGATCAGCATCTAAATGCCTGCAAGCCAGCCTGCTGTCATTACTGCCAGCGCCGGCCTGCACTGAGCCCAGAGCGTCTCTCTTGCACGGCTGCACTATGCTACATGAATTTGTCAGACCACGATGCCTCCTCCTCCTCCCTTAGCACAACACAGTCTCTCTGGAAGGGATTGAAATCAATCAATTCACCACTGAGCTTTTAGGGCACCCACGGCTCTGCCCTGTGCTCATTAGCCATGGAAGTGGTAAAGGGAGCCATTTCCTAATGGACCTTGTGATGCCTGTTTAAAGAGGATGAAAGCAGAGAAGCCCCAAGAACCTGGCTAAATCCAGCTGCAGAGAAGATTCAGCACTAGTGAGTAACAGGAAGAGTTTCTGCAATGTATTGACTAGGCTGGGCAGATCTGCTATCGTTAGAGTGAGGAGTAACTCCAGCAAACTGCTGGCGTACGCTGAATTGACTGGTGTCCACATTGCTTAATGGGCCAGCACAACACCGGTGGGGTTTTTCTGCTCGGTTTTAGGACAGACAGCAAGTCTGGGAAATGAAAGACCTCTAAAGGGCAACCACTACTTAAATATGAAATTAGAAGAGAGGAGCTCTTCCCTGGGCTCACCCTGACTTAGGAAGGGAGGATAAAGAGCCACACAGGCAGATTTTGTAGACGAGTGGTGACACTAAGCTGACTGTGTGGCACAACCCACAACTGCTGATCAAGAGAAAGGAAAAATGCGATTATGCCACGCTGTAGGTACCAGCTTCATACTGTACTGCCATCTCTGAACCTCTCTAAAAGGAGCTTTTTGTAGGGCCTGCCATAGCAGGTACATAAAGACGCTTTAACAGTGAGAAACTAAAACAAGCGAATACGGGAGAAATAAAATGTCTTCATTAAAAGAAACGAATTAGTGCAGAAGAGCCTCAGATTCAGGTCAAACTGAGCAGACTTCAATAAAAAGAGTCAAAGGTACATAGTAGTTTAAGTACCCTGGTCAACAGTTCAATATTGTTTTCGTTTCTTTGCCGAAAAAGCAACATAAAGAAGTTAAACCAGGCTAGGATGTGCAGAGAATGCAAAACAAACCGCCCCAATCTCAACACAGTTCTTCACATTTATCCTTAGAAATGCAAATGAGCTTTGTCCTTGTTAAGAGGTGCTAACTAACTAGCAAGGCACCACGCTGCGCTCAGATGTGTTGGGATGAGCAGATGCCTTTATGCATTTCTGGCGATAGCCTTAGGAAAAATGTCACACGTGGAGAAAAACCCGAAGATCAAACGCCCCTCAAAGCTGATGGACAGATTTCAAAATGTAAAACCAGTGATGGGGTTGAGAATCAACACAACCATCCTGAAAGAGGGCACTACCATTGTGCATAATTTGTATTACTATGCCTGGGGTTTAACTGTGTGAGAGTTTGTGTGCCTACACAAGTTGAATTTCTGAGGCTTTCCTTTCAGCCAGGCTAGATTCACTTGTACCTTTCCATCGACACTTGATTGTTCTATCATGCTGATATAAATTGGGAATAACTTCACAGAAGCAAAGACACAAGTGACCCAAGACACTTCTTACTCCTACAGATCCTCTGGACTTCCGAGTGCCATGGGTATTTTACACTCCCCATCACCCTGTACCTCACAATCACCAGGCTGAGACAGGAGAAAGCAACTTTGATTTCACAGATGGAACACCCATTGGGACAAACCACAAAAAATCCAGGAGAACAGGGCCAGGCACTCTGATAAGTGTCTAGGTTCAGGTAGGCAGAGATGTATATAACGCATACAGGTATCTGTGGGCTTCGGGTTCCCACAAAAGGAACGAGTAGGTGCGCATGTAGGCGCCTATAGGTATGAGCTGACCTAAGGTTCTTCATAAACCTTGTCCCACATAATACATGCTGTCTTCCAAAGAATGACAACTACGACCTTCCTGTGGCCCCACTGATGTGTGTGAACCAAGAGGTGCTCAGCCCTTCTTACAATGCTGCGTGTGGTACAGCAGAGAGGGAAGGACCAGAAGGACTTGGTGGATCATGGAATGAGGGCTGCAGGTCTCAGATCCCAGACTAGCACCCTGAGCAGAGTTCCTCCATCCCCACAGGCTATATTCACCAGCTAGTTCAAGAATCTGGGCAAACTAAAGGAACATTTTATATACCATTTTGTGTGAAACTCCACAAGATTAAATTAATCCTGCCCTAGGGCAGGGAAGTAGATTAGATGACCTCACAAATCTTGTACAGCCTGTTTCCCATGATTCTTCTATTGCTTAGGACGACTGCCTGCTCTGTTCCCAACCTGACCCAGTGCCATTCAGATGACACCCTCATCTAACTGCATTAACCACCTTAAAATATTTTAAGCTGTTCAATTTTATTTTTTTTTTCCTCCTTCAAAACCAACCAGTTAGCAATATGGAGTATACCAACATAGTGACAAAATACCTGTGTTCATGGAAAAAATATTTTAACTTAATTTCATCCATGCTATTTGTTGCAAAACCTTCCTTTCCAGGAAGGAAACACCTGTCAGTGGCACTCCTGTCCCAGTTTTGTCTGCAACCTGTCCCCATCTCTGCCTAGTTAAGAGGGTCCAGCTCACAAAATCTGTGTGCATTACCACAGACAAACCCAGCTGGATGATGCTCAGCAGAGAAACGGATGCTTTAAAAGGATACTGAAATAGAAGCCCCAGCCAGACATAGGTGACTCAGATGTGAGAGACTGGACCTTACAGCAGATCCTTCTCATTTGTTGTGCTCTTTCCTGTATCAGCCATTGGAAAGTACAGAGTCATTTCTCTGTTCTGGAAATTCATTATCTGCAACTTGGTTCTAACAGGACTCATAGATAATTCAGCTCTTGACAGTGAAATAGACATTGCAAGGGAAGGAAAGATACTCCAAGGTCAAATATTGCTTGGTCATTCACCCAGCTCCACACAACACCGTTGTTTTCTGCTTTCCTTGGTTAGATTCTAGAGAGATGACTAAGGCAAGGGGAAAATTTTCAAGTTAATGGGACAACAATATAGCTTCTAAATGATCTGAGAACTGTGCAGCTGGGGAATTGACATTTTAAAAGGTTACTGATTGTATAATTAACATAGATAATCAATAAAATTTAGTTAACGTTTATGTAGACATTAAATAGAATATGAAATCTGACTGTGAACATCTGACAAGTATTTCCACTAGGAATTTAATGACACATTTGAAGAGAGATGCTTTCCTACAACCCTAAAATGTGTAATAAATTTGAAGAAAAACCTCTGCTAGACTCATTTAGTAAACTGATCTTTCTGCAACTGTTTATAGGCACTAATAAATTCCTTAGCACCCAAAGCAAGTACCCAGTCAGTATCACAGCATGGATTTGTCATTAATCACGTTCACAAGTGCCTTTTCTTTCCTCCAGAAAGGCCAGTTCCCACACAGCTCCAAGCACACCGTTTCACTCCTCAGCAGAGCTGCAAACCCAGCAAAAAAGTACTCAGCAAGCATTAGGTGTAGGTTTTAGGGGTATTCCAAAACCTGTCTTTTAGTCAGACCATGCTCATTTGAGGGGTGGGGGGAGGACAAAGGGGAGAAAGAACTTTTATCTTGGCACACAACCATCTCAAAGAGGTTTTTGTGGGAAAGATTTGTCATGACTGGGCTCTGTTTTCCCTTCAGAGTAGCCAGTAGGCAAGTGGTTGGAGATTGCAGATGTGAGTTGAGCAGAAAATCTAACCAGTGGTTACTGGCTATTTTGGACTGTGTCATTTCGTGGCTGGCGAGCCTGTTTTCAGGCGCTCGGAAGGTCTGTTTCAGTTCTGCGGCAGAAAAGGAAACATGGCACTTTGCAGAAGAGAATCTGGCTTTCTAATTAGGCTGTAACTGCATTCTTTCCTTCCCTACCTCACCCAGGCTCTAGGTGGGCTGCTTCACAGACCACCCAGCCGAGGAACCTCGCAGCCTCCGAGTGCTTCCCACACCTCTCCAGAGGCTTTGCGTACAATACCCGAGGTAACGCTCAGCGTGCTCATGCCCCCAGCTGCCTCTCCTTCTAAGGCAGGGCAAATGTCTGCGGCTCTTCCCTGCAACAAACCAGCTGAAGCACAAGCTGAAAGGAGGAAAATGAGTTTGTGTGAAACAGCAACAGACAACCCAGAGATTCTGTGAGAGTTATTCAGAGAAAAATTCATTTTTGTGTCTATTATCAGCAGATCTAATTAACCAAAGCAACGGTGGAAACAAAGTGTGGTGTGAGTGGTAACTGGAGAGTTACTTTGCAACCCTTTCTTTCAGTATAACCCCAAAATTTCCCCCAAACAAGTTAAAACCTGCAAACTTCTTCTGTGTTATTTATAAATCATTCATTCAAATAAGGCGACCTCAGCAGAACCAAAATAGCCTCGCTGAAGAGCTGGGATAATTCTCAGTGAGAAGTAGATGGATGGAGAACGTGCACTGCCAAGATAGGAGAACAAGGGAGAATATTTATCTTGGTTGTTTGTTTGTTGTTTTTTTTAGAAGGACACATTGTTTCTTTAATAAAACCAAAACACAGGACCTACCTCAGCCATTACAAGCACAGACCTAAATGTATACATACACAGAAGTGAAACACAAAGAAAGCACTAACCTTCAAGTAATTATTTTGCCACAACATGTCTAGACTGCCCAAAATGACCTCAAACAACTGTCATAAAAACTACAGTTGTTTTGTTGTTTTGGGTGTGTGTGTTTAATACCGATTTTCCATAGGAATTCTCCATATAAATACTACATATTTCCTTTGTGGAGAGCAGCTTGTGCAGGTTTGCTGCTATCATGGTAATGAGCTATCCAAGCACGATGATTCCAAAGAACCACATTCAATCTCCTGTTCCAAACGCTCTCATCCACACTGTAAAGAATGAAATACGATGCTGAGATAAATGAAGGCAGGAAGATGAAAGGGAACTTGTCAGTGGTGAAGTGATTCCTCACAGTTACTAATGCTCCTTCCCTCTCCTGGCATTTCTGCCATCGGCAGCTACCGCTGAAGGGGCAAACAGACCCCGAGAGCTCAAGGCAGCAGCTGCTCAAATCATTACAGCAGAGTTTGAAAAAAGTTCCTCCAAAGCTACCAAGAAAATGCTGCTCATGGGTGCTTACTACACGGATCATGCCCAAAGAGGGAAACGCCTTTGAAGCTAACACTCCAACTAAGTCCCTCATAATCAATACTTTGCCTGCTTCCCGCGTCTGCATCTGAGGGGGAAATGGTAATTTTATCACAGGAAGCAGACCATCAATGAGCAACAAACCTTAATGTAAAGATCTGCAACAGAGACATTAAGATTTGTCTGAATGAAGTACAAATGGAAACATCTGTCTGTAAAAGCACCAGAAGAAATAACAGGAGTCAGAACGGTGACTGACAGCAGTCAAACTGGTAAGCACCAAGCGTGTTATTTCCACCAAGATCAGACAGTCTATGTCATTTCTCTTCCTGTTGCCCCAACAGAAGGTCACAGTGCAGCCATAAAGTTACCACAAATCAGAGCAACAGAGCAACTGGGTAGCTCAGGAGGCATCCAGGAGAAAGTCAGCAAGACTGAGTCAAGTCCCACATCCATAATTGCTTACGCCCAAAGGACATGAAAGACTTGTCCAAAAGTCATCTCATCACCACAGTCTGAGTGAAACCCAGAAGATACAGTTAGGATTCTGCACCCAGCACCCCTGTCCTGTGGGCTGCGCACAAGGATCCTGGCTAGACCCCTTGGGCACACATGGTTTGGTGCTGGTGTTCTCTCGATATCCTATGAGGCTGAAAACAGAGCAGTTTTCCCATGTGCCATGAGAAATACTGGGTGGTTATTTCCAGAGCTCACAAACTAGCTTTTCTCTGGGGATGTGTCATCACGAGAGCTGAACTTCCTTTGCCGCCACGCTCCTCCAAAAGTCCCTCTAAAAGTACCAGCAGATCATCAGAAAAGAGTACTTGTTTTCCTGAAGCGTGTTTCCCTGCTCCTGGTCCCAGCCCCACAGCTGATTCCTCACACACAACCGTGAGCTGTACGAAGGAAGTGAGTGCTGCTCAGTTTTGCTGTGGCCACACTTCGGCAAGCTTTGCGACAGACTGCTCAGGAACAAAGAGGTTCTCTTCTCTCCCAGCAATTCACATCACAAAACCAAATCAACATCAGTCAGACACATCATTTTGATACTTCCTTGTCAGCAGTTAAAACCTGAATAAACCAAAACAAACGTCCTTCCCTATAGAGGGGGAAACTGAAGGAAAATACAAGAATTAACACTCACACTACACAACAAAAATGCACCTTAAGCCTCAGGGAATAGTTCTGTACGCTACGGGCTCATTCAGTCATAGCTACTGTGTCACTGGTCTCTAAAGAGAATCAATAATGTAAGTTACGATCAAATGACACATCATTTACTTATCTGGAGCCAAAGCAAAAATACTTCTCTCATCTCTGTTATACTGGGGTTTTATGCTATACGAATTAAAGATAGTTTTGGGACATTTTCTCTAACTATTTGCCAAAAGTGGTCCTTTATATTTCAGCTGGGATTATTCAGAGAATAATACACTTTTATCCCTTTCCTCAAAACACACTTGCGCCCCAGGAAATTTAACTGCCTCTATCTAATCCCATGAAAGTCCTTTCTGAATCACTTGGGGATTGACCTCATGAATTTTTCATTGTTATTTCTTGGTGGGGCTGTCAATCAGAGATGAAAAGGAGGAAAACAAAACACAGAGTGAAGTGGTTTGCTAGAAACATCACCTCAGCCAGCGTCAAAATTACATCAGATGACACAAGGAAGAATCACTTTGAAGAAGCCGCACGGAAAAAAATAGTGTCTATTTGGCGTCCTTTTCTCCCTGTTTTCTAGGGTTAATAGCTTGTTTCCTCTTGGTGTTGGTTTGGGGGTTTTTCAGGCACACTCAGCCCTGCATTCTGTTTCATGGGCACTTCACAGAAGTTTACAACAGAAGCCCAGCATCAATTGTGTTTTAGTCACTTTTCATCAAGTCATCCCCAAGTCAAACACCACAAGATTTTGCTTCCCCCCCACTTGATTCTACGCAGTTACACCCCTGGCAGCGACAGGACTACGGAGGGCACGGCTCGGCTCCCACAAGACCTCTCACCACTAGAGGCAAGTTAAACGTGAGCACAAAAGGCGTTCTCCCGCGGGCGGCCAAAGCCCCAAGGCTGCACGTCCGTCACTCCCCGCACTAGGGACGGGCGCTTGGTATCAGCAGCCCAAACCTAGGATTATTTAGGAGTCACAGACACACAGTAAGACCCCACAGATGCTTTGCAAATCATAGAATCATAGAATGGTCTGGGTTGGAAGGGACCCCATGGATCATAGAGCTCCAACCCCCCTGCCACAGGCAGGGCCACCAACCTCCAGGTCTGGATCTACACAAGGTTGCCCAGGGCCCCATCCAACCTGGCCTTGAACACTTGCATGCAGATCAGGAGGGCTGATCTTTCCTTAAAGTTTGGATAATGATCATGTCTAAAGAACAGCAGAGACCTGCAGCAGTCATAGAACTTTTGTAGATCTCTTCAGCTGGCCCTAAACCAACTTACTCTTTAAGAAGTATGTTCTTTTAAGATGAAGGCTTTAAAAAAAAAACAACAAACCTTTTTGCATAAGAAAGGCAAAAAAAAAAAACAAGGGTCATGAAAGAAAGGAGCCAAGAGAGCACTTCCAACTCAGAAACAGAAGGCACAGGGCGATTCTCACACCTGAAAGCTACAGCTGCGCACGAGGCCCTGGACCTGACCTGCTCAGGTAAACATGGACAATGATATCACTTTGAAGATCAGGCTCTATTCTTCCTGACACAGAAAGGCAGTTTAGATTCAGCTGCTTTCCGTGTTTCTATTGGTACAATTCTACACTGGTGAGGCCTTCACATCTTTGCAATGTAAGAACTGGTCCCATCCCAGCTCAAAGATGCAAAGATGCCAAGTATGGCCATACCTGAGTAATAACTTGTGTGTTTCAGAAGCACGACGATCTGATCTCTTTCTTCAAGGCTGCTCCCTTAAACTCACCGGCAGGAGCTCTCTACGCACAGCATTGGCAGTCCACTGTCACTGCATGGACTCAGGGCTGCTACAGCACCAGCATGTAGGAAGGACCTATATATGCTGGAGATTGCCTGTTCCAGTACAGTTCAGCAGTCAGGGGACAGCTTCCCTCCCCCAACCTCTGACCTGAGTACTTCATTCTGGGAAAAGGCACTTCATTCTGGGAAAACAGAAGTAAATTTTCTTTTGGGAATAATGACTCTGCTGTGAAAGCAGATCAATTAGTCCAGAAAAAAGGGTCAGCATGAGAATGGGCCAAAATAATTTGTGTCACAGCCAGACATAGACATGCCAGTCTGTGTCCCTGAGGAAAAGTAAAACAAAACAAAAAAAATCCCACCAAAAAGCTCTGTGCAGCCCCTACACGGGTTTCAGATTTCCTTTTGCTGGTAACAAGATTTTTGTATGCTGGATTTGAGCAACATGAGTGACCCTGAGCCATGTGGGGCTGAGTCTGCTCAGCCATTGCAGAGAATTCAGAATATCCTTACAAATACGCATGAGAGGAGGGGGGGGATTTCCTTACATCAGTATAAATACAAGGGTTACTTCTTATATGAAATACCTATGAAATATATAGCTCACACAAGTGGCTCTACCTGGGAACCCCAACACTGTTTGGGGGGTACTCACGGAGCAACATGAAACTAGATTTGGTTTTTTGGGATGAATTTTGAGTTTGAGATTATATATATATATCTCAAGAAGCAAGTCTAGCTTGAAGTTAAACAAGAGATTTGGGGGGTTGGACCCGATGATCTCTTGAGGTCCCTTCCAACCCCTAAGATTGTGATTCTGTGATTTCTGAGAGGGAAAAGAGGACATGTTTCCTCCAACATTGCTCCCTGTGCAGCGTGGCAGAGGCCAAGTCTCCACAGAGCCTCCCCTCTACCACTGCAGCTGCTCTGGGTAGAACCAGCACCAAGAAAAGTCGTTTTGGTTTCAATTGCTCATTTTTGTTTGGATACTTGGGTTTGTGAATTCACTGTTTTCAGGCTAAACTCAGGAGATGTAAACATCACTCTCTGTGATGTCACCCCCCAACCCCTTTTCTACTACCAAATGCAGAGGTTTTCCCTACGAGGGAAGTTTAAAACAGGATTCCTCAACTCACCTGAGCTTAACTCCCCCAGCAGCAGCTGAATCAAGACAACTAAACAAAGGGTTAGTAGCAACTCGATGTCCAGTAACAATCCCAGACATGTAATGCCTGAACTAACATCAGCCTTTAAACAAACCCGACTGGTAAGTAAACTGTGATTTGTGTCAGTTCTTTCCTTTGGTAAATACAAGCTAGGTAAATTAAGCTAGCTAAAGAAAAATCTGTTCACCACACAAATTTCATTTTGATGCTGTCCCTTCAGAAAAATAAATTAAAAAGAAATAATCCTGCTGTGAGTGTGTGTATGTATGTTTTCATTAACTAAAGACACTGGACAACTCTACCCAAGGGTGAGAACTGAGAAAGCTGCAGATTAAGTTTAGTGTAATATGTTTTAATATATTAACTTATTTAAGTTTAGTGTATTAGTTTTAATATAATTATTGCATGTTTCTAAAAGGTCTGAGAGCAAATTGGGGAATAGGCAGGTGTGGATTTTTTGTTTTAATGAAATTTTAAAAAGAAGGTAAGAATCAATTTATTTAAAGCCCTGTGCCACTTGATTACATCATAAGGGAAGAAGTGGTATGTCTATAATTTTTTTTTCTTGCCAATTTAAAGCTCAGTGAAATCTCTCTGAACTGTCTTTGTGAAACTTGAATCACCAACTGGACTTCAAAAAGAAGTAATACAGCAATTACATTAAAAAGCAAAATAATTTGGGGAAGAGAAAGCCATCAGACCAACAGACAAAGGATTGAACAGAACTCCAGTTAAGAGGCAGGGGAGAAAAGCCTGTATGAATAGAGATGGATTTGTTTCCAAGCAAGCCACGAAGTGATAAGCATTGAGAGTTAGAAATAAACCTTTCTACACTACTAAGACCACATCCTTCCTAGGAAAGAGATGCTCTTTGCTTCCTTTCCTGTTCTGTAATCATCCTATCAGGCAATTCTATCTTCCATCTTCGAGTTTGGCAATTCTTTCCTTACCAGTTGCACAGTTCACCAGTGGAGGCAAACAGGGTCCTGGTTTGTTATCAGCTGGCCTGTGTGGAAACTCAAGTGTGTCCAGAGCATAAACACTTGAAATACTGTCTCTGTCTGCATTTGTAATGCTAAGGCATTACATGCAGCTACGGAAGAAATACATCTTCCCAGTAACAGGTGCATTTTGGTGTCTCCCCAGAGGCACATTAACATAAGCAATTTGTGGTGCTGGTGCTCACACTGTAGGTATCTGCATCATGACACTGCTGCGTCTCCCATTCTAGATCCCCTCATGCCTGAAGCAGCACGTTAGCAGATCTGCACAACAGACCTGGTGAAGGAGAGAGGAATCATAGAATAGAACCACAGAATCATACAGTGGTTAGCACTGGAATGGACCTTAAAGATCATCAAGTTGCAACCCCCTGCCGTGGACAGAGACACCTCTCACTAGACCAGGCTGCTCAAGGTCCCATCCAACCTGGCCTTGAACACCTCCAGGGAGGAGGCATCCACCACTTTCCTGGGCAACCTGTGCCAGTGTCACACCACCCCTGTAGTGAAGAATTTCTTCCTAATATCCAATAAAATCTAACCCCTTCCAATTGAAAACCATTCCCCCTCATCCTATCCCTTCTAAAAAGTCCCTCCCCAGCTTTCCTGTAGGCCCCTTCAGGTATTGGAAGGTTATTATGACATCTCCCTGGAGCCTTCTCTTCTCCAGGCTGAACAAGCCCAACTCTCTCAGCCTGTTTTCATAGGTGAGGAGCTCCAGCCCTCTGATCTTGTGGCCTTCCTCTGGACCTGTTCCATGTCATTCTTATGTTGGGGACTCCAGAACTGGACACAGTACTCTGAATGGGGTTTCACGAGAGCAGAGTAGAGGGGCAGAATCACCTCCCTTGACCTGCTGGCCACACTCCTTTTGATGAAGCCCAGTATATGGTTGGCCTTCTGGGGCTGCGAGTGCATGCTACTGGCTCATCCACCAGCACCCCTAAATACTTCTCTGCAGGGCTGCTCTCTGGTACACATAAATAAGAAAGCACGGGGAGAAAGCTGCTGCTCAAAGACAGCAGCAGTGGTGCCCAGCAGGAAACCACTCAACACATGAGACTGTTCTTGGTTGTAGGGTTATTATTGCTTTCCACCAGTTCACACTAAGAGAAGCCCCAAGCCTGTCAGTGGTTACATGTGTGACACAGCCATAGTGTGGCAGGGTAAGTGGTCTGTACACACTTCAAATCCATCTTCATTCAGCATGTCTAACCCTAACGGAGGCTTAAGGACAGTCTCTAAGAGTGCATACACAGGCATGCCTCAGTATGTCCTACATCAATAGATGTTGCAGTGCATTCTACAAATAACTGTCAAATCTCCCTTCTATTGAAATTCTGTACTCTTTTACCTTGAACAGGCCTCTACAGACATTTACAGGAAAAAATAGAAACAGCCTCAATGCATAAATGTAATTTCTCAGGCGCATCCCAGAATATATATTAGACGTATTCATACAGTAAAAAAGGAGCCTCAAGTTATAATGTGCTGTCAAATAGCAACCAATTCTGAGACAGCTGCTTCCACATCTGATTAAACAAGAAAGAAAGGACAAAGACAACTGGTCTTTAAGGCAGGAAAAAGCAGAAAAGCTCCCAAGAATGGACAGCAGTAGAGTTAAGAAAGTGCCTGCAAGTTGTATTTTTAAAATAGATACAATTTCAACTGCTCATTCTACTGAGGTGTCTCAGACACGGCTTTGTTTTTAGAGATTTTGATTATGAACCCAGTGTTTCATACCTAATACACATACATATTCCTTGCATATAAAACAGAGCAACTGGGTGACTTGTCACAATAATCACCCCAGAAGAAACCTGAGGGACTTCTGGAAGTCTCCAGTCCTAACTGCTATGCAAAGCAGGGCCAGCAATGTGGTCATGGCAGGGTGCTCAGTGCTGATACAGTCAGGTCTTGAAACTCTCAAAGGACAGAGACCACATAATCTCTCTAGGCAACCTGTTCCACTGCCTCACTGCCCTTGCATATCTTTTTTTTAAAAAGGGATTTTATCCAATCTGAACCTGTTTTGTTTCAACTTCTGCCTGCTGTCTCTCAGCCTTTCACAGTGAAAAGCCTGGCACCTCGGAAGGAACGGCATACTGTATTTCCTAGAAGTTTATGACTAGTTCCTAAAATACAAGAGAGATTTCCAGGGAAGTTATTCAATTGAGATGAGGAACCATGAATAAAACCTACAACATTTGTAAAAATACCTCAAAGAGGTCTCTGTAAACTGCATTTGCCTTACAGAAGGACCAATTCCTCATTACTTTGTGGCAAGTATAAGCATTTTGGAAGCATAGAAAATATTAATTAGCAAAAAAACAGGCAGAGTAAATAGGTTTCAATTTCATGGGCAAAACAAAGCAAAATATGTTGATCATTGAAATTTCAAGATCAAAATTAGGCAGCTTAGCTGGTTGGTTGTGACATAAACCACCGTTTTCCAATCACTGCCTAAGGCAAAAATGTCAGAGCTGAACTAAATTGCCTAGATTAGGAAGTTTAACTTGACATGTTTATTCTAACTGAAAGCCAAACAAATCTTTCCAACTTTCTAGTGTTTTCTTCATCCACTTCCTTTTTTAAAAAAGCTAATCAACTTTTTGTAGCAACTCTTCAATAAGGAAGAAACAAAACTACAAATGCATACATACAGATATATATACACAAATGTCCATAAAATACAACACACGTATTACTTTACATATATATATATAGAGAGAGAGATATATAAATTATCCAATTTCTTGCAAAAGCTTTCCTATTTGTTTTCTATTTTCCTAGATTTTTGTCAAAAGTTTTCCTATTTATCTATAGATAGTTTATAGTGGTCACCTTTAACAGTCATAGGTAAGTGTATTTAGGATAATTAGAGATGAATTTCTCATAGAGTGTAGCAAGAGTCAACCCAGTGTGGTAAGGCCCAATGAATTTAGTTTCTGGGCATCAGCAGCCCTCTGTGCTGCTAGAACAAGATTAGACTAGAGCGGGAAGGGAACAGAGAGAAACAGGCTTTCAGAGAGCTGAAGTTGGCACAGTGAACAAGTGCTGGGTATGCCATCCTTTCACAACAGGACACACAGTCATAGGACAGTGTGCAAACACCCCATCAGAGCAAATCCCCCTGCAAACACAATTAGGTTCCACCCAGTACCTGTGTAGCCAGTTTAGGGCTACTGTGATCATCCCTGATTTATACTGCAACACTAATACATCTTAAAACCAGTCAGTATCCTACCTCATACTCTGGGCAGAAGAAACTATATTTGCCAAACTTCAGTACTTGGGAAGAGCCAGCAGGTACCTGGAAGGAAATTGAAATAAAAGGAGCCATTATAAAGTGTCCCACGTGGATTACAAATGGTGCTTACACAAGTGCATGATGCATTTGATACATACACACAAGTGAAATGAAAGTGAGGTGACTCCTGAGAGAAAATGTATTAAGGCCTCTCAGGCATAGTAACTCAGGCACTACTGAAGACTCTTCTCCCCAGTTATGGAGACCGTGCTGCTCTCAGGAGGCTCCATCACTGGGGCTCAGTTTTGGAGGCTGCCTAGAAGTGAAACGCCCCATCCAGGACATGAGAATGCATCTGTCAGGACAGAGAAGGGACTGAATGAGAAGAGCTGTCCTGTGTGCGTGAGCACAACCATGAGTATTTGCCATCCCTTCCTATGTGTTTGAGAGCACACAACTGGATCCAGGCACTTTGTTCTCTCCTGTCTCCTCTACAAAGAGACCCCTTAAGCAGAGGCAGGCAGTCACTGGTGAGGAAGCAGCTAAGATGGGATCACAGCAGCCAGAATGTGATGAAAGCCCAGAGGACTCACACACAGATGCCTTGCTTGTGAAGAACATGTCCCACCGTGCCACTGAGACTCATGATGTGAGGACTTGAAAATGTTTTGGCAAAATTGGAAATCAGGATTCTGCTTCCCTGATCTTATCCTAAAGACATTTTTACTGAAAGGGACAATCTACTTTGACAAAAAAACCCAAACTGTCCCCCTTGCCCCCCAATCAAATTATTTTTTATGTTTAGCAAGCAGAGCATCACATCATTTACCCTCTATATCAAACTGTATCCTTTACATTAAACAATTAATTATGTTACTAAACTCCTTCTAGTAATATTTATAAACCTAACCATTAAAAGGCCATTGCTCAGTGTCCTAGACCTGCTAGAGTAAGAAAGATTAAGTGCATCAGATTGGACTCTAAATTACCTGAGTTCTATTTCGAGCTTGACATCATTTATCCTGTTGTTTCAGTTTAATTATATTTAGCCTTCAATCCATCCCTAGCAGCCCTAATATTTCACATTTTGTTAGTTTGTCTGCTTGACTTTGACTAGTGACTTACAAAAATAACTGCACTTCAAAATATGGCTTCAGAAGATTACCCCTAAAGCAGTGTTCACAACCCATCAACACTTCCCTGCAAAAGGAAAACTATGGTGAGTGCCCAGCTGACAACAGCAGTTGCTGAAAGCAATAACAGAACGAAAAAAAAAAGGTGAAAACTCAGAAAAACACACATACAGATTTCAGTTCTGAACTGTTTAATAGCCTAGAATACAAATTTGACTGCAAATATGTAGCTGCTTTATTATAACCTCGATTCATATGCGCAAAGCTTTCTACAAAAACAACTCTCTTCAGGTGGCATTTCCTCTGCCAGACCTTAGGTGCAAGATTTTTTCCTTTGGTATTTTCAGCAACATCAGTTGGAAGTGGTCTTTTATCTATAAATGTATTTTACAGAACTTTTTACTTTTAAGAAGATATTTAAAGACATGTAAATTATCTTCCCTGAACAGCACTGGGTTTGCCACTGTAAGCTTTTAGAGTTAAAACTCCAAAATTACTCTGCAGTTTTGAGGGAAAAACTTAAATTCTAAAGCTTAAATTGTAAAATTGCATTAGTTTTCCTCAGATCATGGAATAATGCATCAATCTTATGCATTTTGTGCAGGTGGCTTACATCTGATTGCACCTCTGTGGTACAAACAATTAACTTGATACCTATGCTCCTGCAAAATCTAGTTTCTGCAAGCATTCATTAGCCTGATTTATTTTCTGTGGAAAAAAAAGCTTTTCAATGGATACACCTAGTTCTTCTAAACAGTATTGCCTAAAAAGTTTAATACTAATAGTATATATATATTTGTAATTGTTCTTCCAGGACCAGATATCATATCATCAGAAGGCTCCAGCAAGTGCAAACACCTCCGAAATCCCATTTTGCACTGACCAGCCTTGGCGGATACCCTCACTTCACCCACCTCAGCAGGAGGTTACCCTTCTCTTCTCCTCCCTTCCCTCCAGCAAAGCTTTTGCCTGAGACCAAATTGCACCACACCTCTTTGGACAGGAATTGTAACTCCTGCTGGGAACAGCTGAGGCATCAACATTTCTTGATGTCTTATGCAGGATTTATCTAGCAAGTAGACATCCTAGAGCTTAGAAGGAGTCTAAACGTGCTTCTTCTCCCCAGTTCACATGGTCACTCCAAAAATACAATGTAAACTACAACACGTCAACTAGCAAGAAGTATTACTGCTTCTCTGCTGTTGTTTTTAAATAAGCCAGAAGTTTCTTACTTTTTCCCCAAGCTACCAACAGATATGAAAGGATGCCACTACAAATCGTGCAGGATTCAACGCTACCCCAGCGGAAGTGACATTGCTGTGTTCTTTTTCCAGCCTAACAGGAAGATCCTTTCTTTCACCTGCTCCCTCTAAGACAGTGCTTAGCAGCACTGGGATCGGATCATAGGCCAGCAAGTCTCACTTGAAGTTCAACTTTCACGTAAGACCTAACGTCTTATCATACAAATTATTTCTTCAAAAGTATTTCTTTGAAAGTGACAAAGTTGTTGGATGTAGGGCAATGAGATGACTTGTCACCATCATCTTTTATACAAAAGTTACCCAGCTCAAAGCACCAAGAAAAATGACTTTGTGTGACTAAACATATTTTGAAGGTAATCCGTAGGAGATAGCACCTGATGTGTAAAAAATGGAACTTAGCAAACTGAGAGTGCAGCTAAGATCTAACCTGCTATGTTTCCCTCAAATCCAGATTTATCATTGCCTGCTGCTGCAGAGTTCAGCTCAGCATCTTGCCCCAGGGTGTGGAATGACACCCTCAGGGTCCTGCTGGAAAAGAATAAAAGCTTCTTCTCTCAGCTAACCAATAAAGAGCAAGTCAACAGCACTCCAGGAACACCTATTAAAGCCTACCAGAGTCTAATAAAAACAGTTACTTAAATATTAAAGCCATTTCATTGCTAGTGGCTGGAATGCAGGCATTTCAAGTGGTTCAAGACTTTATCAAAGGTTTAAAAAGAAAATCTGTGCTATATATAGGCGCAAGTATAGAAGCACTGTGCTTGCCAGGCCATTTTATTACTAACTTCAAAGAAAATTAATCTTTAAACCAATTATTTCTTAAATCCCGCAACCGAAACTGGTGTCTCAGCCCTACTACAGCACTCCCATAACCAGCCACTCAAGGACAGACAGTTCAAAACAAACCAGGTCAGTCAGACCCATTAGTATCAACTATGGGGTCAGAGTTTACAAATTCTTTCAGGGTGTTAAGAGCATCAGAAACACCCTTTGTGTTTAGACAGATGCAAAGGCACAACAGATCGTGAATGTACAAGGCTTAACAGACACAAAGGGTGCAAAGGGAATGGGTACAAGTAAGAAACCTTCACGTTTCTTACCACTGAATCCAAGATGAAAATAAACCCATTCCTAAAATAAACATGCCCTAAGTCCATAATTAACACCAAAACTTCAAGACATTTACTTTCCTTTAAACTGTATTCTAACATTGATCACTGAAGTCAAGGTTCATTTCATCTTTTCCTCCCCTCCTGCTGCGCACCATTTCCATCCTAAAAACGTGCAGCATATATTGTTTCAGTTCAGAGAGTTTTGTTGTGAAAGGCTCAGCTTTACTGTAACAGCTGTGGGTTGGAGACCAGAAAATGCTCATTGCATTGGGAATTTTGGCAGCCCCCAGGTAGAAACCTGCCATGCAGAACAACATTTTCAACCGCCTGTGGGTGTCCTTGCTGCCTGCTCTTGTCCCTTACTCTGCTCACCTGTCTCAGAAATATTCCACACTCCATCAAGGTTTGCAAGCTGATCTTCACGTTTTGATTATTCATATGAAGAGTGTGTAGCCAAAAGCATCCATGTGTGGGTTCTACTTTATTTCATTCCAGTCTAGGAGCTTTTGGCTTTTTATTTCAAAGATGACTACACCTCTTACATTTACACTTGTTCGTTTAGTTCTTTAAGCCATTTATGGATGTGATTAAATATACTCTGGTTCAGCAGGTCACTTAAATGTAGTCTGTCTTTTGCTGACTGGGGAAGGAAGCAGTGCTAATTAACAGACTTGTACCTCCTTTCATTAAATCCTTTTCATAACATCATATTAAGGAAATTATTAACACGCATGAATATACATCTGGGTTATTTCTCATAAGTAACTTAACAGGTCTAAGACATGTGCATGTATGATCTAAGTATCATAAACCAACTGTGCAGTAACCCCTGTCTTTCCTCAACTAACATGCTCCTACAGCCACATCAGCCATTTTTATCACAGCCAACATTTAACTACAGCACACTTCAATGGCAGATGCATCCTTCTCAGTCCAGTATACGCTGGATTTCTGTAGTAACACTGGCTGCACACAATAAGCTGTTCATGTGAAAAGAAAAAAGTTACAGACAGACTTATAAGTGCAAGTCTGGAGAGTGTGCAGGAGAGCATCAAGCTGACATCCCGCTCCTCAGAGCAGCCCCAGAGAGCACATACCATCGGCAGCAGTAACAGCGAGCGTCTACAGGACAAATACCTCTAACACTGGAGTTACACACACTCTAAAGAGGCAGATGCTGGGCTTGACACTACTCAGAGAAATTCACACCATTCAGCATGAGGATGCACTAGGAAATTTTTCTCACAGGTGGGAATGCTCCATCCTCTTTCCAATAACCAGGTTAAGGCATACACAGCTGAGAAGCGTTACTGGAACACAGTGCCTGTTAGGAGAGGGTCTGAGCATAACCCAGTGGCTAACCTCCATTAAAAACCAGCTGAGTGTCACTTCAGAATAACTTTAACATTCTTTTCTGTGTAACACTTAATCAAAACTTTTATGTATTCAAAGAATCTTCCTCTGCAAATACAGAGATGTAAGAAACAAGCAACTGATAGCCCAGGAGTATGACAGCAATGCCCATCTGCAAAGGCACAGCACCCATCAGGTGGCAAACCTGCAAAACAGCAGCTCTGCCCTGTCAGCATCCTGAGCCACAACTGGCTGTAGCTCAACTGAGGAATCAGAAAAAAGAGCCACCCACCTCATTTATTTTCTCATACCAAACTCAGATCAACTACATCATGCAATTCTTCTTACATTTTCCTCTCAATGATCTTTATCATACACTATAGGGTTGTACTATTAAACAGAAGTTGCTAGATTCTTTTTTCTAAAAAGCCAAAGGTCACCTTGTAAATGGATTCCATTCAGAGTTAAGGTCTCATCATTAGCTTCTCCCTAAATACTTCTCCCTGATAATTTTCTTTAGAAGAAGTGATTTTAAAATGTATGACAATCCAAAGCTTTCAATAAATGTAGCCTTACTGGTTTCTTAACTAGTACCAGACAGAACTACTTATAACTAAAATAAGCACTTGTGTTTGGCTTTGCCTCCCCCACAGTAGTCCCTAAAGCTTAAGGAACACTGTAAGGATTTACTGATCAATAAAAAGGAAAATAACCACTGACATTTGGCCCATTGTTACTTGATATTACATAAGTAGAGGGATTTGGGGAATAAAACTACCGAGCTCATCATCTTGAACCACTTACTCCTTCTACTGGAGGAAGAGAAAGATATCTTCACTTCCAGAGCACAAGCACAGACACACAGCACAGAGCCTTCACTACACCCCCAATCTGCCTGCTCACTGTTGTTCATTTTGGTTGTACAGAAGACACAGGTAGATGCTTCTTTCCTGATCATTCAAGAGTTAGATCCCAGCATTGGCAAGTGAGGCAATTGTGGGGTGCAGCTTGTGGGGTACAGTCTCTAAAACTAGGGATTCAAACTAGCCATTAGTTTCTTCACCTGTTTCCAAGCTGGTACCAAAAAAGCAGGCACCAAACTCTGCATGGCTAGGAAATTTAGCCCAGCATAAGTACTCTCTTCCTCCCCACATGATTAGAAACCAAAGTGTTTCAAACTCCCAGTAACTGCAGGGGTCTCCCCAGATTATGCCTTTCCTGGTAGTCACTGAGCAAAGCATTTACATGACAATCCCAGCTTTTAAAGTAGGGCCTCTAGCTCTCCTGACTGCCCAGATACGCTTTTAAAGTCAGGGTGGCTCACAAAATAGAGGGCGGCTAAAACTAACAGTTTCTCATCTGATGATTTTTAAGTGAGCTTCATGTTCTTTGGGCACCTGGTGATTTCAGCAGTGATAGTATCAAGTTTAATAGGCTCCAAGTCTGCACACCACCTTCCTCTGTGTCACCTGCCTATAAATGCTTTAAGATACTTGTAATTCTTTTAGCAGACTACACATGGCATGAATGACTTCAGTACTACTTCAAAATCAATACTTAAAACTTGTTCTTCACTTTGCAGGGGAGCTGGAAGAAAAAATAAATCCAAGCATGCTGTCCACTCAAAATATGCACTTCACAGCTCAGCTTGCCAGCTTCTTTCTCCTGAGTCAGCAGGGAACTGAAGGAGACAAGACAGTTTCCCCCTAATAGCTTCAAGAGGTTAAGTTGCCTAATTTGATATCCTACCAGTTCACAAGAATTGAGCAGAGAAAGTAGAGGGTTGGAAAGAGATCAAGACTTCCTAATTTAAATGCTAGCATTTCCAGGCTTTGTAACCCTCATTTTAGGAAGCTGATGGATTTGTTCCCTTTCACTCTGTCAGTGGATCTTTTTAGACACCATCCTCTGTGACACTGGGATAAAGGTGAGTGTGCATCAGGCAGGGTGAACAAACGTGTTGCCTAAGGAAGACAAATGCAAAACAACTCAGGAAAGACCTAGAGAAGAAACTTCAGAAAAAAGCATGGGGCATATCTTAAGATCAATGCTTGCTATAAAGGGGAATACAATATCTGAACTGCAAAACAAAGGGTCTGTTTTGTACAGTGCTTATTTTTCTACAGACAAAAAGAATCAAAAATAAAGAAAACATTTTTATGAACTGTCACGCTGTTCTGATTACATAAAAAGTTACATGCATAGATACAGACTGGGAGAAGAGCTCCTGGAGAGCAGCCCTGCTGAGAAGGACTTGGGGATTGTGGTGGATGAGAAACTTAACATGAGCCAGCAGTGGCTCTTGCAGCTCGCAAGGCCAATGGGATCCTGGGCTCCATCAGAAGAGGGGTGGCAGCAGGGACAGAGAGGGGATTGTCCC
>VZTU01007537.1:31113-65007 GCA_013400835.1 Zapornia atra | reverse complement strand
AGAGAAGTAGTGGATGCCCCGTCCCTGGGGGTGTTCAAGGCCAGGTTGGATGGGGCCCTGGGCAACCTTGTGTAGCTCCAGGCCTGAGGTTGGTGGTCCTGCCTGTGGCAGGAGGGTTGGAGCTCTGTGATCCTTGGGGTCCCTTCCAACCCAGACCATTCTATGATTCTATGCAAACAGGACTACTCATTAGCATAATCCTTGAAGTGATCTAAATGTGACAACCCATTACATTTGTTTGCTAATTACAAGGGGACATCGCATGGTGATTGCACACAAGGCATCAACAGGAACCTTTCATTCATTTCTTAAGATGACTTTAAAAATGAATATGTTTCATTTGCAGTGGAAAAAGGACAATCCAAACCCAAAGCAGCCTCACATTTTCAAAATGTAAAAAAAAAAAAAAAGACAAAAAAATCCCTGTTGGAACAGTGTTGATCCGGAAACAGAGAGCACCAGAAAGCAGTTAACTACCCAGTTTAAACTACATTTCATATTCTTTTTATTACATTAACCATTATTTTCCCATTTATTTCCTAATAGCCTTTCCTTAAATCCACCCAAAGTGACTGGAAGTTTCAATGAGCAAAGAAACAGGAATTGGGGAGCCTCAAGTGTTTGGATCACAGCCAGAAAAAGCAAAGCTGCTGCCATATGTTAAATGCATAGGTACATGTCACTTCAGAACTGAATTCAAACTTCCCCAGCGTCTGCAATTTCACTTTAAGAAGTGTGGGAAGATATGAAAAGACATTTTAATACAAGTTTCAGGAATTTTATAATACCTGAACAGTGATTTTATTGCAAGCATTTGTCTCCACTCATAGATAATGTACATAAATTTGTTTATGCTTATATAAAAAAGCAAGATCAATAGACACACATCAATATAAGCTTAAAAATAAAAACAACGCTCTCTGCTATAGCATACAAAAGGAGGGCAGGAAAGTGAGGAGAACAAACAAGGGGATAGAAAGATAACAATGAAAACCTCTGCAGAAGTCAGCAAAACACATGAAGTTTTCAGAAGGGGAGAAAAGCAGAAGTGCCAGAAGCTTTGTGCAAGTCTAAAAGCCTTTGATAGAGCGTAGTGACGAAACAGTGGGCTACTGATGGGAGACAGAGGTGTGGGAGTGTACTGGATTGAAAGCTGACAACAAAGATCTCTGGATAGTCTGAGGCTGTTTGGACAGCATATAATCAAGCAACTTTTCACCAACCTGGAGGGGGAAAAAAGGCAACACAGAAAAAACACCAACCCCAAACAAATATACGCTTGCTACCTACTATGCTGCGCTCCCAAAAATGCCACTGTGCAACCCTTCCTCTAAAAGCAAGTTAAGAAGTACAGTAGGCACCTTGGTTACTTAAGAAGGGCAATTCTGATTTCAGTAACTGTTGAGTAAGGGCTTAGTTCTTCCCACTCAAAGAAAAGCCCAGTGAAAAGAAATACTGAAGATTTAATGAGGACATACATTATTGTTCGTCTCCTGTTCCGCTGCCACACAAATCCTCTATAAAATCTCAAATCATTAACAAATAGGAAAAGCAAATTGAAAGAAGTTTACCCAAAGGTCAGGTGTCTGCACCCAGCAAATATGCAGAGCCAGTAAGAAAGTCTTTGCTGGGACCACACTGAGTGCAGGGATGGTGGCTTAAGCGGGGTCAGAGAGCTCTGGGAAAAACACACCGGGTTTGAAAAAGAAAAAAATATAAATCAGATACAAAACCCAAAGGACAAAACTTCTGAGATCATCAACATAGTTCAGCAATATTTAAATAATGCAGCATTAATTTCGTATTACATAATGACAGCATGATTATCTAGGACATTTTTGTCCAGTCATGGAAAGTGAATCAGCAGGGATCTTTACCCAAAAGAAGAGAAATACCGAAGGCTTAAACCCTTCACAAAATACACCAAAATATGTGGGGTACTGCAAATAATACAGCTGATCTTCACATGGAATTACAACTGCTTGAGAAACACAGTACACAGCTACTATTACTGCTGCTCTGTAGATTTTTGTTACTGTTGTTAAGGGGGATTGAACTTCACCACCAGCATAAGTCAGCAGTATATTTCCAAGTACTTAGGATATCAAGTTGACCCACACTAACCCCCATAACACCTCTTGTTCCACGAAGACATGATATTAATCAGGTAAACCCCTACAGTGGCTGTGTTTTGAATTTGAGCAGAATTTGGCTGTGATCACATCAGCTGTTTCATGAAAGGGGCTACAAAACTTAGCCATAATAGTGCAACAGCCTTGAAACCGGAGGAAGTAGGAGATAGAGGAGTCCTAAATAATGAGACTAATGACCAATTAAAAGACAGAGGATATCTTGTTTTCAGTGAAAGACTAACTACTCTGTGCAGGTGTTGGGAGCCCAGATAAGCATGGAGAAAACCATAAAGAGCATGTGCTGAGAGAGAGGAAGACGTCCAGCCTTCATCCCTGAAGACCACCAGAAGACCCCCTGAGTGTCACTGAGCATGCTCTATCTGGGAGGAGTTAATGTACACGACTTCCTGGAAATAATTTGCATAACCCTGCCTTTTCTTAGGAATTATAATGAATCTGTATAGTTAATCTGTATAAATATGAGAAATTTGCCTTTAATGGGGGCACACATTTGGAGGAGCGATCGATCCCCTGTGTGCCCAGCGCTGCAGTAAAGGATCCCTGCTGAATAGGCACCAAGCCTACTGACTTTTGAGTTTCCGAGGCATCAGTAGCTTTGATCCCAGTGCATCAGATACACTTGGGATTTTGCATGCTAAGTGATGCCTAATGACCTAACATAATTAATCCAAAATAAAGATATCCAAAGTTCTTTTTACTCCAAAACATTATTACCTGAAGCACATACACAATGAACAGGGAATAAGAAATTCAGTTACTATCTCAGTATATCAGCAGTGTTCATGTAACAGCAGGAGATTATAAAATGACATGAAGAAACATGAGAACTAGCTCATTTAAGATATGTATCTTCAGCTAAGATTTGAAAGTAGTCATCATTTTCAAAAAAGTTGGTATCTTTCCTATTATGTCATATAGGTCTCATGTAATCTAGAATTAATAGTCTTATATAGACATATCCAAATAACTTGATGGGTGCCATTCACTTTGGATCCAGTTGTAGTGGTTTCTCCAAGAACAGATGAGCTGTTGGAATCTGGTTGCAGCGAAAAAGCGAACACTACTCAGCTGGGGGGGTATAGGTTGGGTTGTAGGTTGTGACAGGCAGAAATCAAACCCCGACAGAAGATGGGTTTACCATGTCAGGCAACTACAGACATCAGCCCTTCCTGTGCCCTTCAGTCTTTCCACTGAAAAAGTAAAGCAGAACCCCCTATACAGAGACTTAATGATGGTGTCAGCCTGACTGCTAATCCGCTTCCAAACTCTCTTCTTTCACTGCAGCCCCTTATCATATCTCTGCCCAACCGCTAAACAAAAATCATACTTACACAGCAGCAGTGTAAACCAGCTGTTTATATCACATCATGAAAACATGAAGGAATTTGGAATGCCATACTCTGCAATATCTAGACTCTACTTTAGACTCTATTTAAGACTACATTCTACCAACTGAGCCATTTTCTGCATTCCAGCACTCCCAGAGTGGTACGTCACCATTACTTACAACAAATTCAACAGCAAAGCTTACCAAGGGAGGAGCTGCATAGCAGATAGCATGCTAGTCCTTGCAGCCATCTCTTTAATTTTTCATCTGGTTACCTAGCAGGACATATTTGGCAAGCATAAATCAGAGAAACATATTGCCACTGCAAATGTTTCTGTATCAGCTTCTACTAAGCAGCAAAACACTCTGGCTTTCTACACAGTTTGCAAATGGAAAGGACATTCATGTTCTCTGGGATTTTCTGATAGCTGAAAGTCCAAAGATTCATCTGCAAAGAAAAATAAACTGTAAAATATGCACCAAATACTCAAACACAAGCTCTGTTACTGGTGACCAGTGGTTAAAATCACAACAAATAATTCCAAAGCACTGGAGCACCTTACATCCAGAAAAACAGTATGAAACTCAAGAAGTGACAGAGACTCCATTGACTGGTACATGGCTTTTTTTGTTCCATATCAAACCCAGAGGAACGACAGGCCATTCCTATCAGTCTGTGAACCATAACTTTAGGCGTGAAGACCAGAACTGGAAGTTATTTTCAGTTAATTTTGTACAGCTGTTTGTAGACAAGTGCAGGAACTGGGGAATGGCTGGGAAAAAACCTGACTGGCTGCTTTGTGCCTCTGGTGAGAGAGCTACAACGTGACTCAAGACTGAAAACAGGAGGAAATGGTGTTTTGTTTCCCTAGAATCAATCACTATGGATTGCCTGACAAAATTCTCTGGCACTGGAACAGAAGACAATAAAACAGATCTATTAACAAGCCTGGGGAGCACAGCTGGGGTATGTACCATTTTCCTCACGGAGGCAAAAGTTCTTCCAAATCCTTTTCCTATAAGGTGTGAAAGGTTTGTAGCACATCACAGAGCATTTATATATATATATATATTTTAAGAGTAAGAAAGGAAGCAAAAATGTTTAACAGAATACAAAAAGAGAGAAGAGTTTATATTTATTCCTGTCAATTGATACAAAGGGAAAAATAAAGACCTTGCATACATGCTAAACTGCCACCAGAAACAGGCAGAACCAATCCATTTGAAGTGGTGATATTACAGCTTTTGTGGGAACCTCTGAAGATTTTGTTTGATCTAGGTAGCACGTCAGTAAAATAAGGAGTTTAAATCATGATAGTGAAAACAGATTAAAAAGATGCACCTGGCCATGCCAGGCAACAGAGGACAGAAGCACCTCCAGTTCTGCTGGTGTGAGCTAGTGGAGCTTTCCCATTCCTCTCCATCACCAGCGGCAGAGAGCACAGCAGGCATTTGTGACATTGTTCTCCTCTGTTGCATGCTTCCCAAGGCCATCTGAATGAGATAGTAAGAGCTGGGAATTAAAGCTACCTTGGCCAGAGAAAACTTACATGGGAAGTTAGCTCAGCTGCTAACTAAACCCAGCTGCATGAAGTTCCCTGTGAAACAGTTGCCTCGTTGCAAGACACCAAAGAGAGAAAAAAGGTAAAGACTTAAGACCCGCCCCTGAAAAGAAGAGGGGAGCATGAAACACCTCCAGGAGACTGCTAAATCTGGCCATCAAAGAATGGGTGCTGTTGCTTTTCCAGTGCTGGAAAAATCTCAGAAAGTGATTTCCCAGGTCTGCAGCAGAGAGGGATGTATGGAAACGTATGAAAGCCCAGCTGAAATGGTGAGTGGCCCGTTTACTGTTCCATAGCAAGTTCTCAAACACCTCCAGATCTGAGGAGCTGACTGCACAAGTGTCCATGAGGAAAGCGATGCTCCGTGTTTCCCTCTGTGAGCTCTGCCCATGCAGCCAGCAGCCTGCAAGTTGCAAAGCACCAAAACCAAGGCTACTTGCACAGTGCTTGTGGCTCTGAAGAGGCAGGCTTCCCACTGAAGGAGAAGACAATCTAAAACTAAAATATCCATAAAGAAACCGTGTATTTGAATTCGAGTGTTGAGCCTGAAGCTCAGATGCCAGCTGCTTGAATGTAACATAAGTAATGTCATAATTGCATAGTATAAGCAAAATCAGCTAGACTATTGCAGAGTTCCAGCTATCTTCCATGGGACTCTATTCAACTGCCAAAACACCTTTGCTTTCCTCTGACAATTTCTGGAAGAAGCCTGTCTGCTTTCAGTATACTTTAAAAAAAAATTAGTATTGCACACACTTGTTTGCTTGCCAATTAAAAACTTTATTTATTATATTATTTGTTAATAGTTACATCATTTCCCATTTGATAATTTCTTTTTAAATTGAATGCCCTGAAGCTGCTGGGAAAAACTAAAATAAATTACAGAACCCATCAAATCCTGCATGTGACTGTCAGGATCTATGCTCATAGCTAGAGAATGTAGCTGAGCTTTAGGGAAGAACATACAGTCTAAATATTATATTTAAATTTCATAAATAGGTCACAGAGTGTGTCAAATATAGACTGTAAAAAGCACCTAATTCCCTAACTATCTTACCAGGTAACTAACTGAACTCAGACTATAATCCTTATATTGGGGTGGGAAGCAGGGGGAAGGCAGTGAAGTTCACACATAGCAGTGCCTTTGCTGACTTCTTTTCTTATTTTAACTAGGAAGTCTTAAGATTAAAAAAAAATAAATCAGTTTAAGTTTCCTTTGCTTAGAAAGCAGGCAGGCTTCATTCACTGAATCCCTCATCTGAAAACAAAGTTACTGCTGAGCTGTATCCTAGTAAAATCAGAGATCACCAAGGAGCTCTCCTTCTGAAAGAGTTCTTTTAGAAAGATGACAAAACATCAAACAATTTAAAACCTGGAAAATAAGTTATCAAACCTCCCTCATCAAGGGCTGATACAAAAGACCAAAAGTCTGGAGCTCACCCGTTTCATCTCCTCAGGCACCCCCACAATAAAGGCGGCTTGCAGCACCACATACATATTCATAGCAATCTTCTCCTCTGCATTGGGCAACCTCATTCCAATTCACCGTGCTGAAATCAAAGCCAAATTCCCGGATTTTACGCTCATTTAGAGAATAAAAAAAGGACTTTAGGAGGCATTTAAGCAGTTCACAGATAGTGTGCTGATGAGGATTATGAAAGAATTCGGATTCGTCATCGTAGATTACATCACATACAAACACGGATGAAGATGTAAAAGGCCAAAACCTCTCCCTCTCTGCTGATGATGCTAGGAATTTCTCAGGTCACCAGGATTTATCCACAACCTGGAGCAACCTGGGATGGTGCCTATACCCAGACACATCACAATCCAGCTATCATCCCAGAACAACCACCCATTTAAATGGATTGGCTGGTTACTTTACTTCTATACCGAATGTCCTAAATAACCTCTGTGATCTAGGACACCAAAAGCTTCACAGTTGCACAGGAGCTCTATTTGAGCATTTTCTGAGCACTGTGGTGCTCACAAGGCATACCTAAGCCACCTATTTAATGCTACTGGCTACTTTCTGTCATCAAACATCCCTTCCAGCTGGAAGGGAAGGTAGATGGAGAGCCAACAGCCAGATCAACTCCAAAATCCCACAGTCAGCTTTCTGACAAGTCCTTGCAACTGTGCTCAGCAGTGGAGCTGAAGGATGTTCTGTGCCAGCAAACTACTGACACTGCACAGAGGGGACAGGCATGTATGTGGGTAAAATGCCTTGGCAGGACAACACAGTGTTGAGATACCAGAGTTTGCAGCAGCAGATGTATGCCACTCTCGTGGAGTCCAGAGAAAGCGTTTCCCATATATTCCTTTTCAGCATCCAGACACAGACAATTTGTGAACTGAAGTGCCAGTAGCAAGCAGGTAATGCTACCTGTGCTTTGTGGTATGCTCACCTGCCAATCAGCAGGTACAGCTAACAAAAAAGCAAAGCATGAGCTTAGGGACTGCTGTAAGTCCAAAAAACCTCCTTATTCAAGATCTTGTGGCTTCAGGCAAATCCTGCAATGGTTCAAGCAGTGGGTCCTGAAGCCACTGATGCTGGGAAACACTGACTTTACGTGCAGGAAGTGTCAAAGCAGAAATTATCCAATGTATCAGTGAGGAGGTAGCTTAAGGTCACATACCAAAACACTGGGTTCCCTGGGTTCAGAGTTGTATTTTCACTTGGTATTATTTCCATGCTCACACAGCCGAAAAGCTTGCTGAAAACAGCTTTAATAAAATTACCTACATACAGCCTCAGCCTGCATTATAAACCCCTGAAAACAGAAATTAATAATGGAAACACTGGCAGAAACCAAGCTATCTATCATGAAGAGCAGCATCATTACTCTGTGTAGGTAGCGTTTACTGACGCACATCTACATACCAGCTATCAACACCTTAGGATGCACATTTCACATCCCAGTACCACTTCCTTAGCTGTCTGCCCTCCACTGATTTCCCCATCTTTCCCCTTACCCCCACAAAAGACAAAATCCACAATGAAACCACCAACAAGCGAATTACCTCAGCACAGCACTCAAGCCACAGATCTGTAGGCCATTTGCAAGGATGTATTTGCCCATCAAAAAGCAGATCCAAACCAGACACACTCAATTTACATGACCAGCTCAGAGCTCAGATAAACTAAATATCCAGATGTCAGACAAAGGAGCCACATTCTTTGAAAAACAGTCCAAACTGGATTTAAAAGACTAAACAGATTTAATTATTGAAATGTGGACACAAATGTGGAATTGCTACAGATAAACAAGAGCCCAAACGCTACAAAAAGTTGTTCACAAAAATTAGGCTCCCTGCACAAGGCCTCATGTCTCCAGTGCTGAATCCTGCAGTTGTGAGACATCTGCACTGTTGTTCGCCACACACTAGCTGCTTCTCTCAAAACAAAACACTAACTTCTCAGAGAAAGAAACCACAAGAAACACACAACTAAAACCCGAATGCTGCTTTGACTTGGCCCTGGGCTGAAACTGAGCAAGAACGAGACTGGAGTGCAGAGCTTATCCTAACCAGGTAAACTAAGCACCTGTGGGGTGTACCTCCTTTGGTCTCCACAGAAACTCTTTTTTCACTGTCCACTATTTTTTTTTTAATGTTTCAGAGATGGCGTTGACAGTTGCCTTTAGGACATCTCAAGATAATCAACTGCCAAAGCGACAAGCTTAATTTACAAAAACCAAAAGAAAACCCAAAAATTAACCCACAAAGAATCCCCCCACCCAAACCCTCACCTTTTAGGTTGAGTTTCTTTTCCATGCTAAACTGTCTCTTCTTCACTACATTAGACTGATGAATAATCATTCTTAAATTCCAAATTCCGTTAAATGTGCAACAAAACTTCTAGAATTCACCCACTGGCTCCCTGAGGGTCACATTAAACTTTGTTTTTATTTAATGCACCTTCCAGATTTACAGAAATAGAGCAGAGGAAAAAAATCGTATCTCCTGTACATTTACAGGAGGAACAACCTCTGAGGAGGAATAACCGACTGTATCAGTACAGGCTGGGGGATGACCTGCTGGAGAAGAGCTCTGTGGAGAAGGACCTGGGGGTCCTGGTTGATGACAGATTGGCTATGAGCCAGCAGTGTGCACTGGGGGCTGAGAGAGCCAATGGGATCCTGGGATCCATCAGGAAGAGTGTGTCCAGCAGGTCGAAGGAGGTGATCCTCCCCCTCTACTCTGCCTTGGTCAGGCTCCACCTGGAGTGTTGTGTCCAGTTCTGGGCTCCCTGGGATAAAAGAGACAGGGATCTCCTGGAGAGAGTCCAGAGAAGGGCTACGAAGATGATTAAGGGCCTGGAGCATCTCCCCTGTGAGGACAGGCTGAGTGAGCTGGGGCTGTTCAGCCTGGAGAAAAGAAGACTTAGGGGGGACCTAATTAGTGTTTATAAATATCTTAAGCATGGGATTCAGGGGGATTGGCCATCCCCTTTTCAGTGTCTGTGGGGACAGGACAAGGGGCAATGGCTGTAAACTGGAGCACAGGAAGTTCCGCACCAACATGGGGCAGAACTTTTCCCCAGTGAGGGTGAGGGAGCCCTGGGACAGGCTGCCCAGGGGGTGTGGAGTCTCCTTCTCTGGAGAGATTCCAGCCCCGTCTGGACGCCGCCCTGTGCAATATGAGCTGGGGAGCTGCTCTGGCAGGGGGGTTGGACCCCAGGAGCTCTCAAGGTCCCTTCCAACCCCTGTGATTCTGTGAACAAGAAAGTCAGATTATAATGTCATCCTACATGACAACGTCAGCTCTCTAATAGCGGAACCCTGGGAAGAGTTCACTACTGCAGATCTCCCTGCAAGCCTAAGGGTTTTACTGAACTTCTCCCCTGACGTTACTGGTACGAAGCTGTACTACATGATGTACATTTATGACTTGCACCTGACTGAAAATGGAGATGCAGAGAGGCACAAAACCCTACTGCACTGCCAGATGGTAGTAGAGCAGTGGTCCTTCTTCTGCTACTAAGCCAAACAAAGAACATTTGCAAATATCTGCCCAGCTGAATCCATCCCACAGAAATTATGCTGTCTGATCTTCCAGCCATTTCTTGAAGGAAACATGTTCATTCACCTGGGAGTCTTTGAACTTTAAATGTCCTGAAGTTACAGGAGCTAGATGAACTCTAACAGTGCATTGATCCTTTGGAATACAGTGTTTGATGTATTATACTGCATGACCTCCTGCCCCAACTGAAGTACAATTATGAGACAGATAAAATACAGGTGCAGAAAAACTATACCTGAGATAAGATCTGCTGGCTGCATATATATTTTTTAAATACTACTCAGTTGAGTTAAAGCAGACCCTGAAGCTCTGATCACCCTTGATTTTCCCCAAGCCAACCGAAGTGGGCACAGAATTCAGAGGGGGGCCAGGAGCACGGAGAGAATTAAAAACACTATGTCAATCATATACACACAGGAAAGTCAAAATCAGCTTCAATCTCCAAAAGCCAATGGTAAAGGGAAAGATGCTACCCAAGAAGTTATCTTTCCTTGATTTAAATCTCTTCCTCATTTCTTATTAGAATCTTGTTTGTTCGTTTGTAAACTGATTTTTTTGCCTCAAAAAGTGCTAGAGAATTTGGCACAGCACAATTATATTTTTTTCCTAAGACTAGTACTAAAAAGGAATACTAACAAGTTTGGCAGTCTTCCCAACAGGTGAAGCACATGGAAAAGAAAGGTTAATTACAAAGAGGACTTTGAGAATTCGTCAAAATCCACACAGTTTAAAAATCTGCATGACAAGACAGTGGTTATAGTCAAGATTAAGACTTTTATGACAGATTATAACAGGAAAAAACATCAGGCTAATAGCTCAGCTTTCAAACCAGTTCTTGTTACCCTAAACCTAACTCTTCTTCTTCAATATCATTTATTTCTATTTCATATCTTTTCTGTTTTGTCCAAAACTAGGCTATTACACTGCCAATTGGCCAACAGATCATTCACAGCCACTGATACTGATTTCTTTTTAAGCACCTACCTTCTAAAAATGAAAATAATTTGGGTTTTTTTCATGTCTGTGACTTGGTAAAAAACATTCACTTGGAATAACTAAGCCAAAATTTAGTCAAGATAAAATGGACTTAAGAGTGCACCTGGAAAGGGTGAAGAGAATGAAGAAAATGTCATCAGCCAGTACAGCAACCAGAACCTTTTCTACATCAAAGAACTGTATTAACTGTTCCCAGTCACTTTTTTTTGGGGGGGGAGGGTCACTGTATCAATGAAACCAAACAAAACAAAAGGATTTGGGGCAAAATAGGGTCCAAGCTTTAATCATTACCTTTGTCTTAATTTGCTGTCCCATCTGCCAACGACAGACAATTAGCTCTCCATCACTGAAGAAAGTGGACTTGCCCCATCCTCAGGAGAATGCAAATTTCTTCCTCCTGGCAAAGGTCTGCCACATTCTATAGCAACATCCTGCAATACAAATGAGGTACATGGATTACCACCTGCAAGCACTGCTTACTAAAGTCTCCCAGTGCTTTTTCTAAAAATACAACTACTTGGACACTTCTTTGGCTTTACACAAAATCATTAAGCTGCCTCACCTAACACAAAAGCTTCATCTAATAGCTTCAAACCACCCCAAGACACACAGGAGAATATACCTGGAGACAGCTACGGTGTCTAAGCCTCAGCGTTAGAAATCCCACCAGCATTAGCACCCACCAAGTCAGCTTTCAGCCCCGCTGCGGCTACAAGGCCTAAGAAGCCTACGGGTACCTGCAGCGTTGCCCTGTTTCCTGAGGGCAGTATCTAGTTTGACACTGCCATCACACCTCTGCCAGGCCATACTGGGAGCTTGCTGCTGGTGTTGGGGTTGAGAAGCGGTCAGTGGTGGAGCCTGGACAGTTTGGAAGTCTACCTTATGTATCTATCCCGTTGCTACTCGGATAAATGCCGGCAGTCACTTCTGTCAGCTCAACACTACAAATTTTACAGAACTACTTCACCTCAAGACCTGGGTTTAACAAGAAACTGAGGCCATTTCCCACATCACACAGTGCTCTTATACCTATCTTGCACAAACTAAAATCACCATAAACAGGTCTTCCTAAAAGAGAAACTAAAACTTAAAAGTTAAGATGTGATCCTAAATAAAAAGGCATATGCCTCAATTTACATACTGCAATTTGCTCTGCTAACAATGATTGATACAATTCATACCAAAAAACACACCTACCTTTTGCAATATTACATCACAAACATTTGAAAACTCTACAAAAATGACTGAAAAGAATACATAGTAGGGAGGCAAAAGCCAGCTGGTCATAACACATATTTTTTAGCTCTAATGCCTAAGAACACAGAATTAAACAAGGGGAGGGGAAGAAACAGAAAATATTAAAATATTGTTAATGTGTTCATTTGAAGTACTGACTAAATGAGAAATTCTGAAGATAAAATAGTCAAAATCATTAGCAACATTTAAAGTTATTCAATTATTTTAGGAAGACATACTCTAATAACATTAACAATGATTAAGTGCGGTTACATAATTGAATTACTGTGAAATTAAGTTCCTTTGAAGACAGACAGATAAGTAAAACTATTGTCTAAAACTGGTTCTCTTATTGGAAAATTAATTAATTATAATTCACAACCATATCTAGGCATCAAAGCAATGCAGTTATTTATGCAGTTGCAATGTTGTTACTCATGGAAGGAAAGCGTTAAAGGCATCAGCCGTTATCACTAATAAACACAAACATAAACTGTACTGTTCTGTTCCTGTCATGGTTTAACCCCAGCAGGCAACAGAGCACCACAGTAACAGCAGTAATAATAGCAACAACAATAATGATACTAGAACATTTGTGCATCAGACATGGAAGGAAATGTGATTGCTCACCACATGTGGAAGGCAAAAAAACCCCAACAACCCATGCCCAGTCTGTTCCTGAGCAGCAAAACCTCCCCCCAGATCACCTCCCCAGTGATACGGAGGGGAACATCCCTTTGGCCAGGCTGGGGCAGCTGTCCTGGCTCTGCTCTCCCAGCTTCTCGTGCCCCTGGCCAGGCATGAGGAGCGGAGAAGTCCCTGGATTAGTGTAGACACAACAACTACCCAGCAACAACTAAAGCCATCGTGTGTTCCCAACATCATTCTCAGACTGAATCCAAACCACAGCACTGTACCTGCTACTAGAAAGAAAATTCACCAGCACAGAGACTTCTAGGAAGCTTACCTAGAAGTGTGTTTTGGTTTGGCATCAGAAGTATGATTAGAGCTTCAGCTGCTTGTATGTGGCCTAGAGACCAAATGATGCAAACCCCCCCTTACTCCCCTAGAACATTTGTGCTTCGCTTGTGTTTGAGCCCCCGTGCAACCTCTGCCCGCTGCCCAGCTCCAGCTGTGTGTGTCCCCCCTCCCAGCAGGGTTTTTTGGCATTTCCCTGCTGCTTCCCAGCCATTAACATCCCAGTCAAAGCCAGGACAATCAGAAACAGCTGAATCAAAGCAGACAAAAAAAGCAAACCCATATATATGTCTGATTTAAAATGTCATGATATGAGAGCACAGCTTTTCAGCATGTGACTGCTACTCCAGAAAACAAGCAAGCTTGTCCTGGATCAGGAACCTTGTCCCGGCACATAGTGACTGTAACACCTCTGCAAGCAAGCATCGTCCTAACAGCCCCAGTTTTCAACACCAGTGGGGTCAAAGAATTGAATGTCAATATTAAGATGTCGCGCCTTAACTCCACATTGCAAACACCACAGATGGTACCACCACTGTCTTGAACCCTTGCCTTTCCCAAGGTTGTAGGTGCTGAAACAATACTGAAACTGGTCTATAAGGAAAAATGACACCAAGTTGTACACTATTTAATATATGTCACTAAAAAGTGAAGATTCCCATCAGTCAGAGAGTTACACTGTGCAATTTAACACCTGACAGTTTACTAGCTGTGCACATTACACTCATCATTGACTCATTTTACAGTGCTGCCATTGAAACCAGGCAGTTTATCTCTTTACTTAATTGTAATTACTAAATTATACTTGGTATGGGGAGTCACACAGCCCCATTAATTATCTGACAATGCAGAACAAAGATTTTAATGGAAACCACTATGTTTGAAATGCTTTAGTCTCTTCCTTTGTCTCCTGCCCAGCAATAAATGCAGCATTTTCTGGACTACACACCCATACATTCTTAATTCTCTTTCAAACAAATGTCAGCTTAAAGTTATTACTTTTCTGAAATGCTTTCTGTATGACACTTGGCACCTAACAGTGAGACAAAACCCACATTTGCATATTTACTTTTCATGACAGTGGCAGCTGAGATATAGCCCAGAATCTACGAACAAAGAGAGTGGGGAAAATTTACAGAGCACCAGGCAGGATCCCTTGGGTGGCTGCTGCTATGGCATGAGCCGCTCAAAGGTGCTGCTAATGGTCACTGTAGCTGGGATGATTTCAGTTTTCAAAATGGTATGTCAGGTCTCACACAAAGAGAGCCCTGTGAATATGGTAAGCATGGAAGAGCAGATAAGGCCAACAGATCAGACTCTTTATAGTTACATTTGTGCGCCTGAGAGGCAAGAACAAACATCTCACACTCTCCACAACATAGCTGCCTGAAGAACCTTAGTATTTTTAATCTTATTAATTTTAACCAAAGAAAGGCTTTGGAAGAATCAGCGTTTCCTGATTAAGCAGCCGTTTATTCTATTTCCCTTTTCTTCTGGGGGAGTCAACTATAGAGCTTTTAAGTGTCCTTTAAAATGGATACACATGGCTATGAAAATAACCACTAAGGTAATTGTGGCTTTCAGGGAATTTTATACAAGTGTTATTTACAATTTGTTTTAATCATCAGCAGCAGTGTTAACATCTGCACCACTGCAATCTGAATCAGAAAACGCAACACTTAATTCTCTCAGTATTCAGAATTTTCTCTCCTAAAAGCTCCTCGATGCTTAGGTACCTTGGTACTGTAATTTAGTGTTCAACTGGCTATAATTAATCAAGTTGTGATGTAATAAAAACACAGGGATGTTTCCATTCAAAATGTTCAGACAGTAAGTTTATACTTAGCCAAGGGATCAAAATCTGCCTGTAAATGTTTGCAGACCCCACTTAACACACTGACATTTTAAAATGCCACGTCCTGCACATTGCCATTAGTGCAGGCAGTGAATTTTCTTGCACATAAAGACCATCACACCATGCTGCTCTGACAGCTGAGTACCTGCAGTAACAGCAGCAACCTCACAAAACTGGAGTTTCTCATTTAGAAAACGTATTTGCCAAGACTCCAGATGGCTAAAAGTGTTAGAAATATGGGCACTAGGTTTGCTGATAATAAACTAACACCCTGTTGAGTTTATTCTTGCCCCACATTTTTTACGGTTTCTCCCAGCCCTCCTTTCCTGAGCCCAGCCAGCAGCTGCCACCCTCCCTCAGCCCACATGCACACACACTGACACTGCAGGGGCAGGGCAGCCACCGAGAGAGCACAGCTGCTGACTAACATGAACCACAGTCGCATCTTTGGTGTAAAATACAGGTATGTACCTTCACACTACCTCACTTTAAGCTCCTGACCGAAGTGGTGAAACATCAATTGGAGACAGAGATGATGCCTGTAGAGCAACCCAGCACCACCAAAATGCGGAACCAGCTTCTGGAAGCATGTCTCTCTTCAGAGCCCAGGACACCTAAGATTTTCATTTAGGGATCATAGTTCATTATATAAAAACAGTTACAAATAGTATTGATTCAGATCACCTAAAATTCATTTCATAAACCAAGGCCAGCTCTGTGCAGACTCAGTTTGTCAGTATGACACCACCAGCTTTTTGTGGGTTGTTGAATTCCGCCTGTGTAATCACAGACATGAAATACTTTTATCTGCAAGACTGTAGCTAGCAGAGTGCATACACTTCCTCTCTACAACATAATAAGCTGCATTGGCAAAAGGCAGAGTTTGGCTAATGTAATTACCAGTATATCCAATGCTTCTGCATGCACAGGCAAGATAGTCAGGGTTGAAAACTCCTCTTCCCTTGACCACCACAGCTCTGCAAGAAAAAGTCCTGTAGCAAAGAATTCACATTCAGTATCTAAAAAATTCAATCTCTCTTTCTGTTACTGGCAATCTGTTTCTGCCAGCAAAGCTGACAGATCTGGGTCTATCCTGTTTAATTTTTAGTTACTGTAGGTATGGCTGGAGGAAGGGATGAACGGAGGATTTCTAGCCCCCACAGGCAACATTTTCACCATTTGTATTTTTTTGTAGGCCTTTGTTATCATGTGCCCATACCCTAACCTCTGTCTGGCTTGTCACTGGTGCACTGTTGTTCCCAATTTAACATCTTCCCTAAGTTTAGTGGCGTGCTGGTTTCCCCTTCCAGGTAAACCGTGAGACAGTTGACAGACCAGTGACCCCTGCGGTACCATTCCTGCCTCCCTACAGAGCAATACTTCTCTGGCTGTCATTGCTCTGGTTTTTCCTGGTCAAACTACTGGTACAGTTGATCAGCAGCAACACAGCCACAGAAGGGTACGAGTGAGTGGCTCTTAGAGGAACGCAGACCTCCAGAAGGGGCAGTGGCACATGCTGCAAAGTAGCCCTCCTATCTGTTGGTGGCCCTGCCTGTGGCAGGGGGGTTGGAGCTCTATGATCCTTGGGGTCCCTTCCAACCCAGACCATTCTATGATTCTACGATCTCACACTCCAGTTCCAAGTTTTACACTGACTTCAGAGTAAAACCAGAGTAAAGAAATGATCAATTAAGCCCTTGGTGGAGTTAGCAGAGAATAATATGAATACAACAAAAAGGCCTTTTCTTTGGGATATATATAACACAAATCTTTCTCTATGACAGAAACCCACTAGTTCAGCTGCTCCCATTATGCCAAACACCTTCACACAACTTGGTAAATGCTACTGTAAAGGTAAAGCAACCAGTGATCATTTTCTGAATCATTGTATTCTTCCTAAAAGATGGGAAGTCTGATGTAAGGGGACACTACACACACCTAGAAGGAGAAAAGAAAAAGGTAATTAAATTTTTGGCCATGAGCCCAGTTAGTATTTACTCCAGGGAAGAATTAAAAAAAAAAAAAAGGTGCATGAGATTACACCTGGCCTGAAAAGCCAAAACATCTGCTGAACTCATAAATTATTGGATTAGTTCTGCCCCAGGAAGCCATCCCGGGATACATACCCTCTACAGACCAGTTTAACTCTGCACAGTAAGAAACAGAAAAAGTTGTGCTGAATTAATTTCCCATTAGAAACAAGGAGAGGAAAAAAAGAAACACATGCTTCAGTGCTGAGTGCAGGTTCCTTCTGCAAACTGCAGCATGGCTGTAGCATCTGGGAGCACGTTTCGCTGAACACAGTTCAAAGGACTGCAGGGAGAGCTTGCAGAAATAGTTCAATTTGACAAGTCCAATGGTTCTTCCACTTTGTGTTAATTTTAACCAAATACTACTAACTTCTCCCAAATTCCCTTAAGCCAGTCCATGGGAAAAAAAACCAACCAACCGACCGACCAAAAAGACCCCAACCACCCAGCAAACACAGGACTCACCAAATTCATGCTCTGAACTGGGACTGCTGAACCAGGCCTTTCACAGTTTTGCAGCCAATTCTGAAAAAACACACTTGGGAACCAGACTCCAAACAGCCTGGCGTAACCATGCTCCTCAATGTGCCCATTCCTACCCTGCCCAGTTTGAACATGCACAAAGCTGTGAAGAAAAAAGCCCCACCAACCAAAGGGGGCCATGTGGCCCAAGTCCCTGTGCCCCAGGCAAGCTGGGCCCAGGCAGCGCTGAGTTACATGGACCTTGCCTCTCCGCCTGCACAACACTGCGGGTTCCCTTCACTTCCCTCACTGGGCTCATGGGATTAGGGAGTCAGAACCTAGAATAGAGAATATGGGAACGTCACGAGGGGCACAAGGCAGAGGTAACAGATCATTTGGACTGCAGTAGTGTCCTGCTCCATCGTGGCTGGGATGAACACCTTGGGGCTTGTCCCTCAGTGTAAGCGTACATCTATGTGGACAGGAAGAGCAAGTACTTTGATGCAGATTTTGACTCCTTACAAGAGCACAGTGCTCATCACTTCCATGCACCTTCCAGGATTTATCCTCCTTCATCATGCTACAATGTACTTTTAAAATTTTTCAGTCATCCAAGCATAATCCTGGTTTCATCCATGAATGGAATCCCCAAACTACTCCTAGCAGTGGCATGTGGAAGAGGAGATAGCCTAAAACTTCTCTGGTCAGTTTTCTTGAACTATTAAGTAGTCTCATGGCATTTCCCCCTTTCTCAGGTAAGGGTCTTTCTCCAAACTGAGTGGGAGAGAACAGTGGCGGGCACACTAAAGGCATTTCAGACAGGCAAATCTGGTGAGTCACTATGTTGCAGTGCTGTATTCAGAGATGAAATTGGCACAGCATTTTGGATTGAAACATTTCTTCTTAATCACATTTGACTCTAAAAAGTCCAAGCTTTAAATCAATTGTTGTCTGGCAAACTCAGTTAACTTCCCTGACGGTTAGAGCTGGATGTCATGGGCCAACCTCTTCAACCCAGCAGGGCTGTCCCAGTTTCCTTCTTTTTGCATGTTACTTAGGGAAGAAGCCATCTTCACTTGATGCCTCACCTTTTAATGATGTTAAATAGACTGGCATTGCTGCCTAGTTTATTTTGAAGAGTAGCATTTCCAGACAAATAGCAGTAATTAAACATTATATGTTCATCACCCTAATTATCACAGCTAAAGGTAGCTCAGATTTTAATCGATCCTTTGAAAACTGAGACAAGGAGAAGCCATCAGCCAAATGCTGTATAGGCATTAACTTCTTCACCTCGGTGTTCTGGGTGAAAACACATCATGTCATTATGTAAACAACCACTGGAGTCCTTCCAAGGTTACAACCTCCACAGCTGTGAACGGGCAATGAGCAATGTGGAAACCCCGCAAGAAGCCCCACACAGCAAAGCAGAATTTGATCTGCATTAACCAAGGTATGAAAGCACCCCACCTTGAGGGTTGCCAGTAATAATCTAATCACAAATCAGCTTCAGACACCGAGTATGATGAAGGTCATTCCAGTTAAATGCTCATAATCACTGAGCATTTGCAAAGAAAAGAGATACTCAGAAAGTCATAACACGGACGGAGTTATTTATTCTCCGCATAGGAAAGCTGTGCTGCTTTTCTTACATAGCTGGAATTAAAGCTGGCAAACAACAGCACAAAGACAACTTCAGATGTTTCTGCTTTTCAGAACATTTTAAGCTCCTTCCCCTAACTTGCAATATTATTTTTAATTTTTTTTTTAAATAAACCATTTATAGCTCATCCTCGAAGACAAAATTTTCACAATTAATTCCTCCTGAGCTACAAAGGTCATAAAGGAGGATTCTGTACACTGTGACTAGTGGTGTTCCCCAGGGCTCGGTGCTGGGTCCAGTCCTGTTTAATATCTTCATTGACGACCTTGATGAGGGAACAGCATCCACCCTCAGCAAGTGCGCCGATGATACAAAGCTGGGAGGGGTGGCTGACACGCAGGACACTGCGCTGCCATCCAGAGAGACCTGAACAGGCTGGAAAGCTGGGCAGTTAGAAACCGGTTGAAGTTCAACAAAAGCAAGTGTAAAGTCTTGCACCTGGGAAGGAACAACCATTTGTATCAGTACAGGCTGGGGGATGACCTGCTGGAGAAGAGCTCAGTGGAGAAGGACCTGGGGGTCCTGGTAGATGACAGGTTGGCCATGAGCCAGCAGTGTGCCATGGTGGCTAAGAGAGCCAATGGGATCCTGGGGTGCATCCGGAGGAGTGTAGCCAGCAGGTCAAAGGAGGTGATCCTCCCCCTCTACTCTGCCCTGGTCAGGCCCCACCTGGAGTATTGTGTCCAGTTCTGGGCTCCTTGGTTTAAAAAGGACAGGGATCTCCTGGAGAGAGTCCAAAGAAGGGCTATGAAGATGATTAGGGGTCTGGAGCATCTCCCCTATGAGGATAGGCTGAGTAAGTTGGGACTCTTCAGCCTTGAGAAGAGAAGACTTAGGGGGGACCTAATTAAAGTCTATAATTATCTTAAGCAGGGGATGCAGGGGGAATCAGCCAGCCCCTTTTCGGTGGTCTGTGGGGACAGGACAAGGGGCAATGGCTGCAAGTTGGAGCACAGGAAGTTCCTCACCAACATGGGGAAGAACTTTTTCACAGTGAGGGTGACAGAGCACTGGAATAGGCTGCCCAGGGAGGTGGTGGAGTCTCCTTCTCTGGAGATATTCAAGACCCATCTGGACACCTATCTGAGTGCTATGTCCTAGGGAGCTGCTTTGGCAGGGGGGGTGGACCCGATGATCTCTTGAGGTCCCTTCCAACCCCTACGATTCTATGATTCTATGAAAAGCATCAGTCTACAGCCACAGTGCTGCCTTCCAGCTTCAGGCCCACTGGTACTACAGAGGAGGTCTACCTTGTCTAACTGTAATTCTTTCTACTCCAGCACGCAGGAGAAATCAAACCATTTGTCTCTTGCACTGTACTGTATTCTTTGTTTAAAGGCCATGTATACGTTTTGAAGTTTCTAAACCAGCAGGTGTTTCTAAATCAAGTATTTCTAAATAAACTTCTACCTGAGAGTAAAGAAGTATTTAAAGTATTTTGTGGAGTATGACTTCAAGCTGTCAGTCAGTTTCCAGTTCAGCTGAAGAAGACAGTCTCTTGGAAACACATCGGATTTTTGTCTTGCAAACATTTAAATCAGCACATGAGGATTTGCTTTTGTTATAGCAAATCTGGTGTCTGCCAGCTAAACCTACCACCAACATCTGAAAGAACAAAACCTGCCTTGTTACTGGTACAAGCAGGAGCCGCTTTTGCCTTACACCTTTGATCACTCCTGAGCTAATTACACTGCTATTTGCTACAGAGAATCAATTGCTTTGCAGACAGATAAGTGTGCAAACAGAAAACCCAAACAATACCTGGACAGCAGTTTCTCTCTGGTGAAGGTCCTTGTGACCCATCGTAGCAGGAACACCAGAGCACGAATCCTCTTAAGTTTAGAGAAAGCTTTCCTTTCGAGGAGACAACTACACATCAGGTCAGCGTGATCTGACAGTGTCTAACAATCCCTGTGTCTCTGATAGCCCCAGAAGATAAGGGAAAAAACACAGTTAATTACTGAATACCCTCCCAAAAAACCTCACAAGCAGAAGTTGGGCTGGTTTGGAGGAATTGCCTCGATTTCTGGAGATGTAATTCTGTACCCACAGTGATCTGCAAGTGTAACTTTGGGCCCAATCCAACACGTACTGGAGACTACAGAAAAAGGTCTGATTGATTGCAGGGGGGTTGAAATAAAGTCTATGTCTCAAAATGCAGCTGAAAAAAAAAAGAAAAAAAAAAAAGAATTCCTGGGTAAGTGCTGCCTGGACCTGTAAATAATTGCAGATACTATTTGAACTCCTCAACACAAGAGGCAAAATTGAGTCACATCTAGAAGTCAGGATCAATAGCTGTCAACCCACTGGGCTGACAGGGCTTTATTACTGTTGTGGAAGAAACTGATTTTTAATTACACAATTATTTATAACGATTTTGCAACTTACCCTGTGTCTTTATGACCACATATAAGTAACTTCAACAAAAGGAGAAAAGGGAAGAGAAAGTGGGTATTTCATATGCCTTAATGATGTGCAGAGCGGGCACCTTGGATGTATTTATTTTACTGCTGGACATAAATTTTTATGGCACACTCCCAACTAGTTTCAGACAAACACAGCTGAAAACTTCAGCTAGCAGCTAGGGGCAGCTCACTATCTTTACCTGCTTGCTGTGAAACAAAGATATCTTGATTTCTGTCATAAAGGGAAGTGACAGTTAAGAAGTGGCAAATACTCATCTTTTAGTCTTGCTTACTTGAATTTTGAAGGAACTAAATTAGCTTAATGAATTTTCTGTATAACAACTTGATATTAAGTAAAGCAAATAAATCCACAAAGGAGAAGATGAAGCCAACTAATAGCCTATATTTATGCTGAATGTGAGCATGAAAATAATTTTAAAGTGAATTAACAGTACTTTTCATTATAGAAATTCTTGAAGCATCATACAGGCACCTGAATGGCACTTTGGCCAAGGACATACTCCACTTGATTGATTTTATCATATCTACTTCATGCCACTGTATATTTACAACAGGGTTTTTTTCTTGCTTTCTTATAATAAATGTATACAAGCAAAGCAGAAAAAGATACTGATGTAGTGATGGAAAAATTCTGGTGTGTTTTCACAGGATGTAGAAAGAAAAACAGGAGATTTGATGGACAAATAAATCTATAAATCAAAACCAAGTATTTGTTAACAACCGTTACAGAAGTAAATAACTGTATAAAGCCTGTAATGTTTGAGGCCAGACTCTGCCACTGGATAAGTAGTCTTTCCACACCCTCCCAACTATATATATCCTCCTGTCCTCCCCCAGGATAACCTCAAACACCCAACAAAGTTTGAAAACTGACAAAAAAAGAGGCCCAGACGAAAGAAACAAGCCAGACGCCACAGTTTTCCCTGAAAAAAAGAAAGGCCACAATCATCAGTTACTTTCTAAAACTACACAAGGTCACCCCCACCCCCTATTCTTCAAAGTCAACAGTCAACAGACTAACGGGAATGACACAATGCAGAGGAGCAAGGAGTGCACAGAACACAATTTTGGGGAAAAGTGGTGGAACAAGGGAACACTAAAAAATTAGCCAGGCAGGCAACCAGGCAAGCATACCTTCTGCCCCAACACACCCACAAAACTCACCATGATTATTGCTCTCTTTGTACCAGCACATCGCAGCAAGAGCATTAACACCACATCCACTCCATTAGAATGAAATGATCAAATACAGGGATTATCAAATTGGACACTGCGTGAAAATTACCACTATTTTAAAATGCTCCTCAAGGTAAGAGGAACTCCCTGTACACACTGTTTTCCTTTTGCTACAGGGAGCATAAACTACATATTTGCTAGATTAACAATGCTAAACAGAGCTAGCTTTAGTTTCACATAGAATCACAGGGTCATAGGGGTTGGAAGGGACCTCCAGAGATGACCGAGTCCAACCCCCTTGCCAAAGCAGCTCCCTAGGACAGGTCACACAGGAATGTGTCCAGATGGGTCTTGAATATCTCCAGAGGAGACTCCACAACCCCCTGGGCAGCCTGTAAACACACACTTTTTTTCTAAGGATGCTATTGTGTGTCTGAGGAAAGAACACACATTTTATTTTTAAAGCAAATAACGGAGTCTTTGCTTTCCAGCGCTGGGCCAAGGACAGCTCAGAATTACCACGTATTTGATTCCCTAACTTCTGTTGAATGAACTTAAGTGCATGAACTGCATGAACTTAACATGAACTTAGGCAGCACTCTTGGCAGAGTCAGCAGACTGGATTACTTATCTCCTTCAGACTGCTCAAAGGAACCAGGCTCACCAGCAACCATAGGGAGGTCTAGCACTGAGGCTCAGTCAGTTTATTAGGAATCTTCAGTTTAAGATGCTAATCAGAAGACATGTAGAAAAGGAAGCTTAGTGAGGAAGAACAGAATAGACTGGTTTTATTAAACAGTGACTCCCTGCTTTCCCTTCTGATGAAAACACTCCGCTGTCCACTGAACTCCGGTAGCCGTGCACGCACCCATGATCAGACCCTGCACAGCTCCGAAACATCAGCAAGCAGAGTTTGCACTGTCCATTTTAGACCCTTTTTTAGCTATGTACAAATGAGGCTGGAGTCTGCAGTTGGGGAAATTAATTCTAGTTTTACAGCTCCACCCCAAAACCTTCTGAAGGACTACCAGCCCTTTCAGAAGTCTGCCTCCAGGTGCTTCAGGTTCCTAAGGGCCATTTTCCCAAGTAACACTGGTACTTTATCCCAAGTAACACTGGTACTTTATCCCCAAGTATCCCCGGTTTTCAGAAGCCTTTTAAGCTGTTTTTGGAAGCCTGTCACATTAACCACAGATAATCACTTCCTCCTTGAACAAGGACTTGGCTCTCAGACTGGCTTTCCAGACCAATACTAGAAGATCTGACCTGAAGATTTTTTTTTTAACCTATTCGTTTGCAAATTAGCTGTACTTCAATTTCCCTTGCAGTAGCAAAATAAATGCATTCTTGGAACGTTTCTGTTTCAGTATATTTTGCTGCCCATCTAGATGATAAGAGAGGGGAAAAATGACATCACAAAACAGCCACGCAAGATACATGAAAGCGTGATTGAACATCTTATTTCCCCACCTGAAGCGACAGGATACTCTAACATACACTCAGCTGCATTTTAAAGAAGGGATAAGACATCTTCGCTATAGATCAGCCTCTCCTCTAAACCCAAGAGGTGGTGTGCAGCAGCAAGAAGAGGTCAGGATCTCTGCTGAGAGCAGGTGCTAAGATGTCCCTCTCTTCCACTCCACTGACAAGAGTGTATTCTTTGGCACCGACAACCTGTAATTGAGCTGACAAGCAGATAAAAGAAGTGAGGTATGACTAATGGCTCTATTTAACACCAGGCTAAAATAGCATTTGCATCCGAAGTTGGGCACTCATTCCACGTGTGTGTATGAAAGACGATTGTTTGTTTTTTTAAACATGAGAATTAATCTGAGTAATAAGCATAGTGATGGGTAGTGTTAGGATGCAGAGTTAAAACCGAGGTGGGATACTGAGTATATTTAAAGTAGCAAACGTTTCTCATGATGAAAATATCTGTAAAAGAAATGAAACAGTAATGTACTTTTCCAATTCCCATCCCAGGCCACCAGCAGAGACCCCACAGGATGCTGGCAGGGCATCCTCATCTTTATGAAATAATCTTTTCAGTCAAACCCACACGTATCTGCTATTCCCAAGTACTATGCCACCCGATTATGTCAAATAATTACATTCCAATGCTAATCAGCAGACATCAAACTGCAAAGTCTGCAACAAAGTATTTTAATCCTCTCCACAAACTATATCCTATCTGTAGAACTATGAATATTTCATGACCTACAGTTTCCAGAAGTTAATGTTTTATTTTCATTAATTTTTCCTATATTCTGCTTTCCAAAGGTCTTTTAAATCTGAATGCTTAAGATATTTCTGGAGTAAATAAATGCATTGTAATAATCTAAATGCACCAGGAGACGATTAATTTGAACCCCAAACCATCATGTATTCTGATCTGTGAATATTAACTCATAATTCTTATGTATCTTGCACTTTATAGACAAATTTTAGTAGCTTTATTCACATACATAGTAACTTGGTGCACAACTAACTCTACTCTGTTAGGTAGTCCCCCTGGTATAAATTGATACATGACATCCCTACTGTCTTGATTACAACAAAATTTGTACATGCTTAACTTCACATTCACATGCTCTGAGCAATCACCAGTGGGTAAGACACCAGAGAGCCAGGAAGGCCATCTCAGTGTGCATAATGGCAAGCACACAGAAGGTTGTGAACAATCTCATTTGTAAGAGTCATCAGGGTATCGCAGTGGCTCAAGCAACGGGACTATTTCACAGCAGCATATGATTTGCAGACATACTGTGGGGGAAAAAAAGACATTTTGAAAGCTTCTCTAATAAACATGACACACATGCTCTGTGCATGTACACACTGAACACACTTGTATCTAAATAAAGGATACAAAGATGGGTATTATCTATGTCTAATTAAAACGGCCGCTCAAAGGCACTTCAGTAACAAAATACAGCATTAGAAAAAAAAGAGAAATTACAGGTTGGAAGTTGTGCACGACATGCAGTCATCCCCTGGCTGCACAGTTACCTCTAGGGGAAATTACACTTGCTCATACAGTCACAGAGAGCCAGCACTGTGTTGAAGAAAAGCATCTGGAACTTGGCAATTCCCAGTCAGTTTGTTTTCTTCCAGCTATTATCTAAACAAAGATACTTGCACCAAGGGATAGTATCTTAAGCAAAACATTAGAGCCAGATACAGCTACTTAGGCTTTGAATTAACTTATTCTCAATTCCTTATTAAAAATAAACAAACAAACCACAAAACCAAAACATCCTTGTGCATAGTAAGTCAGAGAAAGGAAGAAAAGGACTATGGTATTTCTCTGTGATGAGTGTGCACACAGATCATTTTCTTCTGCAAGTATCACCTCTGCTTTCAACGGAACAAATAACCAGATGCAGTGTCAAACCAGCTTCAGCTGTCCAGCTGAGATATGGGGAAGGAAGAAAACGATGAAATTACCCAGGAAGAATCAATAACATGTTATTTGACTGCACAGGCAGAAGTTAACATCATTCAAGCTGTAATTGAATTAATGCGGCATTTCGGATAAACCCAATTTGCATAGGATTTGCTGTTGCAGGAACCTCTGTCCCACAGCGTTAAACCCAGTCGCCCTCGACTGTGTTCTGAAGTGCTGATCAGGCTCCCGGTGTGAACAGGCTTCAGGCCCATTCCTCATCCTGCTGACTTGCACTCACGTTCAGCAAACATACAGGTTGCATATACCAAAACACTGTGACAGTTCTTAAAGGACAGGCAAACTTAATCCATGCCGTTTACGCAAAAGAGAGAAGAAATAAATTAAGTAGCAGAAAGACTCGTTAACGGGATTGACACAGATTGTCTGACTTGATAATAGAGAATAAAAAAGTAACAGTAAGAAAGGTCTGAATGACAAAGAACACTAACAGGGGAGGTAGAATGAGATGTAGATGAAAATGTATTTTAAGTGATAGCGACTTTTTACCTGTAGCATCTGACCTCTGACACTAGTCATTACTTATGTAAACATGCAACTGGGCAAAAAGGACAGCTTTTCACTTGAAGTATGCTTGTCCAGTACGAGGCCTGTGACAGACCTGAGAGAGTCTTTGTGAGGACATACCCACTGCTTCCTTCTGACCGCGGCTCCACCAGGACCGACAGGGCAGATGAGCTCACATCTCAAACAGATGCATAGGCCCCTGCAAGCGGCCAGGGCAGCCAGAGGCTTACCCTTCCCAACACTCCCCCAACCAGTTCCCTACAACCCAGAGCTGTGTGAGGGGAGGCTAACTCCAGCACAGAGGATCTGGATGGGAAAGAACAGACTGCCAGCATGCTGTGCAGAGTCCTGCTTCAAAGGAGAATGAACAGCACTTCATTCCAGCTTCATCCCGCACTGTTTCACTGCTCTCATATATAACCATTCACAGAACTACTATCAGTTAGTCCTTGCCTGACTGACTGAATTCAGGTAGACACAATATCATTATCCCTGAAATCTGCTAGCTGTTGGCGCTGTGCAATTACTGATATGGCTTGCATTGTTTAGCAATGTTCACACCACAGCCCAGATGTAGCTCAGGCTCTGTGCACCCAGAGCAGAGCAAACACTTGCTTTAGCTGTAGTGGTCAGGTCACAGGAATAAGAAGCTACACCCCTGCCAGCTCTTTGCAGAAATCAAGCAAGGGAGCTCAGCTCGCCTCCTTCCCAAAGGGAAAGACCCAACAGCAGGCATACGCCACGCTCACCTGGTACCGCAAACATGGTTCCATCTGTGCATGATGAGCCCACCTTACAGAAAAGGGACCTGAGATGGAAATCCTCTTAAGAATTCACTTAAGATCACGAGTAGCTTCACTGGAAGCACATCACTCATATGGCTGTTACAAGTATAAAAGAAATGAGGACCATGCCCAGTAAAACATTCAAAATCAGGGCTTTGAGTACAAGCAGCATTTGTCTCACAAAGCCAAGCTACTAGATATAATTGCACTGGGAGAGGAATTATATTGCCCCTGTTCCAAGGACAATCAACTATCCTTTACACTTACGATTGCCTGTGTAATTCTGTCCTATGGCCAAGGAACAGGCTTGGAAATGGAGAACTGGGGGAAGTCGCTAAAAGCTGTCTCAGCCGTTTAAAGAGGGGGCAGCTGGCTCACCACCAGAACATGCAGATTTGTTTACTTACACCACCTTTGACTAGGCAAAACCACTTCATGGTGAGCTTGGTAAATCCCAATGTGAATGCTCTCATTTAGATTTAAAGCAACTTGCCTTTTTAAAAATAATCTAACCAAAGGGACACCACTTTAAATTAATTGAGAGTGAATTTTAAGCAATTCTGTTAAATCATCTAAAACCCCCGGATGGACACATCCCATTCAGAACTGACCTCCCCAGAAGCAAAGTCTGAAGTACCAGAGAGATCCCTCCCTCTCCCCTACTCCAGCATCTGAAGCAGGCATTCAGAACTGCATGTGATATTCGGCTTGTGGAGATTAAAATATTGGCCTAAAACCAGGGATTGAGTAACTCTTAACAATGAAAAAGTCCCAAAGGTAAATGGATGTAGCACTGGTATTTTAAAAGTCAGTAACTCATGAATATGCAAAGTTAAAATCAAATGCTTTATTCCAATGAAAAACTGAAATACTTTGTTTTACATTGGCTTAATGTGCAAGTTTATTTTATCAGCAGTTGGTAAACTGGTACAATAAACCAAACCTACATAACAAACCAAAGCGTAAGGAAAAGCAAAACAGTAATCAAAATAAAGAGAGTTTTATGGCCTGATGGCCAGCTAACCAGATGCTTTGAGCAGTCAGTAGTTCAAGTTCTTGTAGGACCAGTTGACATTTAGAAAATACCAGTCCCAGGCTTGCATCTCAAAACCAAATTATTCTTCCTCTAGGAGTACCTATCCTTATGAAATTAAGGCAATAAGAAAGTAGGATTTGCAGCCTCACGTGCTAAAAAGAGCTAGAACTGAGCAGCGCAGAACAGTACTGTTTGGGGTTTGGGTTTGTATTGCACAACAACGAAACTGCTGACGTGAACATGCTGGAACACTACAGCACAGCAGCAGGATTCCTTCTGCTTCCCTACTCCTTTTTCTCTGTTCAGTAAATAACTGCTGTGTCATAGCGAACATGGGTGACCATCGGTAAGAACACCCCTATGAAGTGCACAGCAATTCCATCTCTTTCCTTTCTGGTCTGACCCTGGTGCCACAATGCAGACTGAGGAAACTCTCTTTTCATTTGAAAATGCTCAAGAATAAAACACAAAAATGACTCAAAAATTGAGCTTCTCTACAAACTCTTCCGTAGCAGCGTTTAACTTCTAAAGCCTTCCAGAACTAAATACAGATTAAGTGTCACTACTGTCAAATGCAGATGTAAGCATATGTCTGAAGAAGTCTTTGGTGACACCAGCCCCTTTGTCCCAATGGTCCAAATGCATCTAAACCATTACAGGCCATCATCTCAGGATGACTCCCTAATTTTGATTTATTAAGAAGTGCTTACTGAAATACATGATTTTCACATTTAATTCCCCAGAGTAGTAGGTCACAGGTAGGTTTTAATACACTCATGTTAAAATAGACATTAGAATCTCTCCACACAGACTAGCATCTTGACACATGTGGCATCACTGGTGGTTATTCATGGCAATGGACACATGGAGCCTTACCCACAGGGAAGCAGAAAGGTAAGAATCCAAAGGATTTATTCCTTTGCACCACAAAACCTTTTCCAGAGAAAGGTCAACAGAGTTCAAGAGTCATCTGGGCTCTAAGAGCAGTTAAAGCAAGCACAGGCAACTCCATGAGGAAGTCTCTGCTGCTTCCAGATCCTCTGAGATCTCACAGGCATTGTTATTTGGGATAACTGGAAAATGAAACCAGGGTTATACACCAAGATGCATGTGCAATATACTGGAAACGAATGTTTGCTTTTATCCTGTGTATTCTCTTTAAAGCCATTTGTTTTCTGTGTCTTGAAAAGCAAAAAAAAAAAAGTATAAGTTTAAGACATTCTAACTTTCTTGTCCAGCAATTAAAGAGATGCCAGGTTGAAGCAAGTTATGAATTGGACTGTACATCTCTTCAGTCTGCTAAAGCGCCGAGCTGCACTGCGTGACCACAGCGGGATGGGGAATACTGGGTGAAAATGGGGAGTGAACGTTAGAACACCATCCCAGGGAGACAGGTTAGAAAGGAGGTCACCTGAAACACTAGGAGGCGATCTACGCAGTCTCCCCGTTAGCACTAGTTAAAGTAACTCACTGCAGCACTCATGACTTCCTCTGTGCTTGCCGAAGGACGCTTTCACATCCCTCCAGCTGTGCCCCTGCCATTCCAGGCTCGATTACCGCCCGGATGCCCAGCTAGAGACCCTCCTCAGCCGCTCTGGAGGTTGTGGCATTGGCAGTTACCACGGGAAAGACAACAAAGTACGGGAAACATCAAACAAACAAACATCAGCAACGAAAGCAGCAAACAAATACATCAGGGAGCGATGATAAAACGGTAACTAAATAGGCAACATCAAAAGTCGTTGTCCGACACCGGGGGCACTCGGCTCGCAGCTGCCCAGACTTCGGGCGACAAGAATTCCCGTGGCCTCCCGTGGCAGGAAGGGAGGCACGGCACCGCCCGCCCGCGGGCACAGGCGCGCCGGGGCAGGGCCGGCGGCTGCCGGGCGATACAGCAGAGCGCCCGGCGCTGCCCGGACCCGCACCAGGCGCGCCGTGGAGCCGCCAGAGCACGCCTCCCGCTCGGGGCGCTGCCGCCGGGTCCCGCCCCTTCCTTCCCTCGGGGCACTGCGAGGGGCACGACGGAGCGAGGGGCGGGAAGCTGTACCGGAGGCGGCGGGGGGCCCCCATTCCCCTTCAGCGTGGCGCCGTCGGGCAGGCGGGAAGACTGCCCCTCTCCTCACTCGGGGCGCCGCCGCGAAGCCGCCTGAAGCGAGACGCGGGGCCCCGCAGCCCCCGCCGCGGGAAGGACGCCCCGCCTCACCCCCGACGGTCGCGGCCCTTCCAGTCAGAGAGGAGTTACTCACCCGCCGCGGGCAGCGCCGTCCTCAGCCGCCTGACGCCGGCGCCAGCCGGGGACCGCGGAGCCGGGTTCCCCTCACCTCGGCGGGCTCACCGCCGCGGCGGAACGCGCTCCTCCGGCTCCTACTGCCGCTGCGGGGCGAGAGGGTCCCGCCCAGGGAGCAGGGCCCCGGCGGCGGGAGGAGAGGCGGTGGCGAGTGGCGGAAGTCCCCCCCTCCAGCCGCAGGTCCTTCGCGTTACGCGGCGTGAGGGGCCGCGGCCCTTCCACGGCTCGCAATACCGAAGGCATTAAGCGCCGCTCGGTGAGCGGGAGAGGATCGCTCCGAGGGGAAAGCAGCGCCCGGGGAGCTGGCACCGCTGTCAGGCAGGCGCTGTTTAATCCGAGAGATGCCTGGGAGCAAAGCTTTCAGCTTCTCTGCATTGCCCCTTCTTGCCCAAGTTTCCCGTCAGATGGAACAGGTGACAATTAAGATTTTTACAAACGTCTTAAAAAGTTTGTACATTTTTCAGTTATGTCCCATACCGACTCCTGCTGAATTACCTGTGGTAAACCGCCATGAAGAGGCATTCTTCCCCCCCCCCCAGGGAAGCACAGCATACACAGCAATTGGAACAGAGATCTAGGAGTAAGGAAGGGCTTGTCCCAGCCTCGGAAGTGAAGCTGGTAGCCCTCAGTTAAAACACCTGCCTGCCTCCTAACTTCTCTCAGGTGTAAGGAAAGAAAAAAAAAACCCAAACCAAGAAGGCATGAGATGAATGGAAGAACGAGTTACCCAGCTGTCACTAGGGAAGCACAATGCACCCTGAGGGCAAGTGATGCAGGCTACGTGCTTTTAATATAAACATATTCCAAAGCTGCACAAGTGATTCCTGATTTTTAATAAACACTGGCTGCTTTCATTCTAAACCACTATAAAAGTGTTGTTTCAGAAGGCCACAGAGGTTCATGCATCCACACATGGATAGCCGCTGGCACCTTGAGAGCCATGCGCTATCCAGCAGTGTAAATACAACGCGTGGGGCTCTGCCTGTCACCCAGCCTTCCTGCTAAGGCAATAGAGACAGACATCCAGAGGGTCATTCATCCACCCCTTGTGCAGACACTGGGGGCTCTGCTGTACCTGCAGGGAAAGTGTCCTACGCCAGACCAGTATCTTTTCCATTTGGGCAACCCGGGCTGGTGGAGAGTGTCCCAGCCCATGGCAGGGGATTGGAAGTAGATGGGCCTTCAGGTCCCTTCCAACCCAAACCATTCTGCGGTTCTCTGAAATTAGCCCACTGTTTATATACTGCAGCACAGAGATACACAGTTAAAACCTCAACCTTGCTGCACCCCAGCTCTGGAGTGTCATTTGATACTTGAAGTTCTCCTGTGTAATGAATGGTGTGAGGAGCGGGGTGCAGTGCATTCCTAATTAGGCACAATAAAGCTACTGTATATTACCATGGAAGTTACATATTTTACACAAACTACTCAGCTGATTTACAATTTTTAATATTTTTGGTGTTTCTGTATCCTACAGCAGTAAGTCCTGGTCTATTTGGTCTATAAATCCAACCATACTATCCTGGAAAGTAGGAAAGAGTTACACCCAATCAGTTTTATTAGAACATCATTTAAAAAAACCCCACTCAAAATAGCTTTTAGACATATAAATAATGTGCTTTTAACTTTGAGAATGCTGTGATGTTTGGACTACAGTGGGGGGGAAAAGGGGATTAGATGTTTGAAAAGTGTGACTGTTTTTTTTCAAATGGTAAAGAAATGACTAATTCTGATGAATCATGACATACCAGAACCTAGGAATTTCACTGATCAAAGGCTGAATATTCCTGTCCTAAACCTCACCCCTTCTCAAGGGAAAATGCTGTATGTGGAATAAAAAATAAAATTATTAAACATGCAATGATGGCTTGAAACTTTAACTAGTTTGGAATGCTAATGATACTGTACTAGAAATGACACTACTTACTGCCCTCTGGGTCAAGTGGCAAAATATTCACAAAAAAGGCAAATAATATTAGTCTTCTGCCCTTTGAAAACGTAACTTATGTTTAGAAGAATTAAATAATCCTGATTCCTTGTGAATTTTGCATAGTCCAAGGTAGGAAGCAGGGTGCGTTTCTTAATAAACTACTTTATAGGGGAGTTAAGATGGAAAATTTCCTCATAATTTCCTGTTAAGAAGTATCATGGGGTTGCCATAAATATCAAGCCAAGCACTGCCAAGCTACGCCAAATTAGTACACAACACACGTACAATTATGGAATTTAAAAGTCTACAGTTCTGTATTAAAGCCAATCAACTTTAAGATGTATTTTAGTTGCCACTCATGGCACGGTAATGTATTTTATGCAGAACTCAACTTCGTTAGCGGAGCCTTGTCTAGCCTTGAGACTCATTTAGAGAGCCAACTCACAGCTAATAACTATATAGCAGCTGTACAGAAGCTTCCTCTGAAAGATAACAAAATCCACACCAAATAACCATTCCTCCAGGCTGGGTTCTTCCATGGCAGAAACCAGCAGAAGCCCAGTGACTGCTTCTCCCAAAACCTAGTGCTGGGGAATCTCTCACAGCGGTACTGGCGGGCAGGTGACACACAGCCAGCAAATCTGAGAGCGTGTGTGTGTGTGTGTGTGTGTACACACGCATGATGGAACGAGCCCAGAGGGTTGTGATTCGAGGAGCAGAATCTGACTGGAGGCCTGTGACTAGCGGTGCTCCCCAGGGCTCGGTGTTGGGTCCAGTCCTGTTTAATATCTTCATTGATGACCTTGATGAGGGAACAGCATCCACCCTCAGCAAGTGCCAGTGATATACAGCTGGGAGGGGTGGCTGACATGCAGGACACTGCGCTGCCATCCAGAGAGACCTGGACAGGCTGGAGAGCTGGGCAGTTAGAAACCGGTTGAAGTTCAACAAAAGCAAGTGTAAAGTCTTGCACCTGGGAAGGAACAACCATTTGTAT
>VZTU01007537.1:10557-22187 GCA_013400835.1 Zapornia atra | reverse complement strand
ATGGAGCCCAGGATCCCATTGGCCTTGCGAGCTGCAAGAGCCACTGCTGGCTCATGTTAAGTCTCTCATCCAGCACAATCCCCAAGTCCTTCTCAGCAGGGCTGCTCTCCAGGAGCTCTTCTCCCAGTCTGTATCTATGTCTGGGATTCTTCCAGCCCAAGTGCAGCCCCTGACACTTGGCAGTGTTGAACCTCATTAGGTTCCCCCGGGCCCATCTTTCCAGCCTGTCAAGATCCCTCTGGATGGCTTCCTTTCCTTCCAGGGTGTCAACAAAAATCAGAATCACAAAGACCTTTCTTTCTGGTTTTGTTAGAGAAATAGGTTAAATGTATTTGCTCTACGCTAGATTGCCTAGGTAATTGTCCTTGTCCAATCCCATGTTAAACACTGATGCAGAAATGAAGACATACTAATTGTAAACCACTGAGTAAGATTCAAGATGAAGAAACAGTCATACTTAAGTAGGCTTAACAGACAGAGAGGGCATTTTGAACCACTTGGCTGATTAAAAATGCATCCAAAGAAGAATAAACCTGAGTTCAAAATACCTTCAAAACTATTGCCTGGCAGGGACCCAGCAACACCATGCACTGGATGGTTAACCAGCACATCTTCTGATGAGTGCATGAACAAACAACATCCAGTTCTCAGTTGTTTCTGAAATATTTATTCTCCTGTTACAACCGGACATAGGAACTGCAGTTGTGAAGCAGATACTGACACCCAGGTGAAGGAAGACACCTGATGTGCTCTAGGCTGAATTTACTTTCAGATCATTGCAATGTACTTCACAAAAGGTGTTGATGCCTTGTCATAAGTTACACGTGGCATCAACAGGCCATCGCTTAGGTTGAATGTTTCTCTGGAAGGAAATTTAATTGGCATTTGTGTGTCTGCTCTGGATACCTGCTAAGAATGGAAAAAAAAAAAAATAGGGCATTAATTTTAACCTAAAACCTGAAAATGGCCTGAAAGCTTCCTGCTTCTTGTGTTGTAACTGAAGATGTCAGCACTTCAGTCCACATGCACAAAATGAGGATGAAAACATTTTTTATTAATCAATCATTAGCTTTGTCACCTTCTCTTCCATTGATCTGAAATAGTGCTCAGTCATAAGCTTCCATGCTGCTGAATTTATTTTCTTCCTCTGGCCCTCTAGTGAGAGAGCAGAATGATTTAGCATGTTTTCTTCAGCTGAATTACTGATTTATACATGCAATGGGCAAAAGGTGGCTACAGGAATAGCACACTTTCATCTTTCTCAAATATGCCAAAGAGGAGCTTGAACTGCTCCTTAAAAAAAGGCTTCTGTTAAAGAATGGGTGGGCAAACCAGTTCCAAAGAAATACACACTCGTAGAAGAATGGCTAGTCATTTACACCAGCACATTACAGAAGGAGAGCTTCTAATCCCTACATAAGGCTCCAGAAATTCTTGTACAGGAATCAAGTTGGAAAAAAAAAAGCCACAATTGTCATTGTACCATAGTCCTTTGCTACTGATTTGTGTTCACTGCTATGTATTAGCCAAGATTTTGCCTTACCTGGATATCTATAGTCATTAGTCCATGATAAGGTTTCTTCTATGTAGTGATTTCTAGTGTTTATATGCTAATTGAGAAAATCTGAATGTAAATTTGAATAATAAAATGAAATACCTTCCCTGCTATTAAGTAGTAAATTGCTGCCTACAGTCATCAGTTTATTTAGAACACACCAGATTTTACTTCGGAAACATTAATTTGGACATATTAATTTTGTAATTCTTATTATTACAGTGAAATACATTAAGCAATACCCATTAAATCAATCTAAAATATAATTTAAGCTCTGGCTCTAGGTATGTGAAAATTCCTCCATTAAGCAGATCTGGCGCTTTGCTTCATGTTGGGGTTGTGTAAGTAACGCCACAAAGTGCTCTCAGGGAGCCCAGCCAGGTCTCCAGCCCCCTGTGGAGATGCGCTGCCCTAAGCCCTGGCACACTTCAGGCATCACATAACCTCGCAGTGAGGTTCAGGTGTGACCCTATATAAGGAGATACCTGCACAGAAGTGATACAAGCAGCCCAAGCTCCAGCACCTTGGCAGAGTGATGCACTTGCAATAATCCAGACATCTCTGAGTTCACCACTGTTCACTCCTCAGTACTGGCATGGAGGCCTCCCAGCACCCAGCCCAACCTGAGAAACAAAGGGGTTATCAGCTGGATGCAACCCAGCCCCCTGCACTCATCCTCATTTCATCAGGCAAAACGGTGCTAATGGTGCCAGTGCAAACACTCCTGGTAGCTTTCGGAAGGGCAGCACCTGGCCCCATCGGATCCTTGCTTTAAGAGCTGCCTGGTGGCAAATCATTCTTTGATATTGCTGGCATGTCTCCTGCTGTTTCTCTTCCTGAACTACTCTGCAGCACTCTGGGCTGTTCGTTTCACCTGCCTTTTGTCAGGGAAACACTCTGGTTTTGCAGCACAGGAATCCAGAGCTTCAGTCTCCAAATCTTTAATGAGCAATTCCTTCTGGACACCTTTCTCCTGTACATAACTAACCAGCTTGAGGATTCAAACATGCACACATTAAGATGTCAGCTCACCAGAGTATTCTCTGATATTTGCTGTTTTGCATATATTTGTCAGTAGCATCACTCTTGTTCAGTGAGGTAGTTAAACACAGCTTACCCAGGCAGTGGTGAGCATGTCACAAGCCTTTAGAAGAGACAAGTACAAGAACAGCAACAGAAAAATAAAGTAAAAATCCCTGAGCAGCTGACATGTCACTGCCAGCTGAGGCGTTTGTCCTGCTCTACCAGGTTTCTGTCACCTGGGAAATAAAAAGTGTCACTTTCCACTTCAGGGAAATATTTTTTTAATGATGTAGCACGTGACCCAGAAGAAGCTGGTGTTTCCTTCTTCTGGAACAGGTACCACTGCAGTTGTCTTCCCCACACAGACACTGTCAAGGTGTCCCCTTCTCTATGGGTAAGTTCACACTCCCAAGACAAGACAGCAGAAGCTGCAGACATGGTACCTGTGTAAGCAAGCAGAAAGCCATTTAGGTGGGCTTACTATAAATACCTCAAAGAATAGCTACTGTTTCAGAATAGCTCCAAATTTACTATATTTACAAATAAGAAAGCACCTGACTTCAGGCACAATGACATGTTCAAATCCATGTCTCTAAACATGGTTTCTACATGGAAGGCACAGAGGTGTCTGAGGTTGCTGACTAAGCAATCCTTGGTGAATCCTCTAGTGAATATTCACATTTAAGTGGCTTTATTGTTACAGCAGTTACAACTTCTCTATATATCATTCAACAAAATTCTTCACAGAAGCCACAGAAGCACATTTTTGGGGAAAAAAATGTTAAAAGAGAAACTAAGGCTAGATGTCTGTAGGGCCCACCTGACAACCAGATGAGATAGGCAGTAATAGCCTGAAGTATTTCCTGACAGCAAGTTTTGAGCAGCTGCTTCACTAGAGCTCTCTCATTTGGCTAGCTATAAACAAGCCTGTCCCAGGAGAGGCTCAGTGCCATCTCAGCAGCAATGTGATGTCACTAGAAGACATCATAAGCTATGTGATGGATTTCCACAGGCAGGCACAGGTGTGATTTACCCAAGCCACTCACATACAGGACAAACAGAAAGGATAACACACGCTTTCAATATGCAGTTCACAAGTGCCAGATCTAGGCCATGACATACATCTCTGCATCAGCATCCATTTAAACCATAGGGATGTGAGGCAAGTTGGGGGACAGGCACGCTCTGGGGTTTGCCACCAAAAGGCATCTCTCACCAGCTGCCCAGTTGGAGCATAAACACAAGCTGCAGTTTTCACAAAGACCAAAATCTTGCCACAGCTATTGATTTCTCTATTCCTTTTCTCCCTTCACTATTTATCCCCACATAACTTAGGAATGAAGTTAAGGTATTATGAATTATAGATTGTCTATTTACTAAATAAGCATAACTTAAAAAGAAAATTTAATAATGAAAACAGCTGACCAACTAGATTTAGGCATGATTCCTCCCAGCCAACTCATAGGGATTCCTCAGCTACTTGTGTCACATAGAATCATAGAATCACCTGGGTTGGAAGAGACCCTTTAGATCGAGTCCAACCACAGCCTAACCCTGACTAGTCCGCCTCTAGATCATGTCCTTAAGCACTCAATCTACATGCCTTTTAAATCCCTCCAGGGATGGTGACTCCACCACCTCCCTGGGCAGCCTGTTCCAATGCCTGACAATACTTTCAGTAAAGAAATTCTTCCTGGTATCTAACTTAAATCTCCCCTGGTGCAATTTGAAACCATTTCCTCTCATCCTATCGCTTGTCACCTGAGAGAAGAGACCAACCCAGACATCTCTGCAACCACCTTGCAGGTAGTTGCAGAGAGCAATAAGGTCTCCCTCAGCCTCCTCTTCTCAAGACTAAAAAGCCCCAGCTCCCTTAGCTGTTCCTTACAGGACTTGTGCTCAAGATCCTTCATCAGCTTCATCACCCTCCTCTGGATGTACTCCAAGATCTCAAAGTCCTTCCTGTAGTGAGGGGCCCAACACTGAACACAGTACTGGAGGTGCAGCCTCACCAGAGCTGAGTATAATGAGACAATCACTTCCCTACTCCTGCTGGTCACACTATTCCTGACACAGGCCAGGGTGTCGTTGGCCTTCTTGCCCACCTAGGCACACTGCCAGCTCACGTTCAACTGGCTGTCCACTAACATTCCCAGGTCCTTTTCCTCCAGGGAGCTCTCCAGCCACTCTGCCTCAAGCCTGTAGCTCTGCCCAGGGTTACTGGGTCCAAAGTGCAGGACCTGCACTTGGTCCCTTTGAACCCCAGAAACTTGGCCTCTGCCCACTGATCCAGCCTGTCCAGGTCCCTCTGCAGAGGCATCCTGCCTTCCAGCAGATCGACACTCCCACACAATTTGGTGTCACCTGCAAGCCTACAGAAGGTGCACCCGATCTCCTTGTCCAGACCATTAAAGATTTTAAACAGGACCATCCCCAGCACTGAGTCCTGGGGGACACCACTTGTGACCCAGTGCCATAGCATAGTTTGGCTCCATTCATAGATCTCACTTCTCTGGAGATGGGGGACACATTCACTGCGTTTGGTCATCAAGTTCTAAGTACCATTTCAAAAAATTGAGCAGCATTCTGAGGGTATCATAACATAAAGCTCCTAGAGTGAAGTAGCTGTGGCTGAACAGCTTCCAGAACAAGAATCTGCTGCTTCTGTGTTTTGGATTCTCAGAGCACAGCACACTGCTTTAGTTCTTGAATGTCAACAAGAGGAAAACCAAAATTATTGTATAAAAGCCTGCAGAGTGGATACACATGATCATTGAAGTGCTCAGTTTTTCTCAAGGGGGGCTTTTTAAAGATGCCAATTTACAAAACTGAATTTGGCAACCTGTTATTGCACGAGCCACTGAAAGGGAACAGGGAGAAGCCGAGGCGTGAGCAGGGAGGCAGCTGAAGGTGACCCCAAGGAAAACTGGAAAGGACAGAATCCCTAGGCAGGGAACCTCGTTATCAGTGCACATCTCCATGCCTTACTAGGCACATTTGCAACAGGCTACTGCACAGGAGAATCACGGTGGAGAAACACATCATTACCTGGTAAATAACCAGGTTTTCTAAAGGAACCCGTGAGGGTGGCGGTGCCAGGCACATCGCTGGCTCCCTCCAGCCCGTTGCAGGCAGCTGACCTATTTATGTCTTAAAGGGGAAGAGGGAATGCAAACACTTTGATGCAGACACAAAGTCACTTTGAGACAAGGGAAAAAGCAACAGGGACATTACATAACATTCCTTTCTGTACATACCCTGCTTTTCCATCTGACAGCATCTGAGCAAAGCAGAACTCCAGAAAGGAGGCAGGAATTCTGAGGTGCAGACAGTTTATGGACGTTACACTAGGTGACAAAGCATCTTTCAGATATCTGCAACAGTGCCCAGATTTCATCTCCTAACTTATTCCATCGCTGACACAGGAACTTTCAAAGGAGCAAGCACTTTGCTGCTTGTACACTGAGTTTTCCTCTACTTTGATTCTCCTGTGCAATAGGGATACTTTACAGGGCTGTGAAGGCATAAAGATGTCTCCAAGTTGAAAAATTTAAATTTCCCTTTCTACCATAAAAAAGGAATAATGTTAAGTCAGCATTAGTATTTCCTCTATTATCTATGATAATGATTTCCTCCTTATCTATGATAAATTCTCTCATCATTTGACAAATTCTAAAGGCTATTTAAAGAAAAAATGGAAGAGTTACAAAAATCAGAGAACTTTGCTCCTCATAAGACAGGCTTTGTGTTTATTCTGAAGCAGGGAAAGTGATAAATATTAGTTGGTCAGCAAAAACATGTATAAAGGATGTGCAAATATCTGCCTAAAGGACCACAATGTTAGCCCACTGTGTGCATTGTGATACATCAGGAGAAACAACTTATCTCCCAAAAGGAAGTGATGAAGACAGAAAGAAGAACAGGAGGGTGCCTCAAGTCTGCAGAATAAGCTCTGTGGCTTTGCTAGCAAGAAAAATGCTAAACCTCACCAAAAGGACCCGTAGTGAAGAGGAGTAAATGAAGTAAATGGCCATCTTTGAAGCTCACCAAGATATTATCAGGGTGGGGTAGTGGGTGGGTGATAATGAGCTCTTATAATGGGAAAAATAACCATTCCCTGAAAACTGTATGGATATGCATATCAGGAATATGCATACATGCCTTGTATAAAAGCTGTGTAACATGTAACTGACCCTTTATGGTGTGCACGTTAGTAGGAGTGATCCCCTGTGCTGCCCAGAAGCTGCAGTGAATACCTGCTTCACAGGCACCAAGACTATTGAGTTCTGATTTTGGCTTTTCATGGCATCAATCCCTTCAGTGACTAAGCAAACAGGACCTCAGTCACCACCACAGAACATGTTGCAGCACCAATGGCAGAAAGATTACAGAGTAACCTTGGGCAGGGAGAAACCTAATGAGATTCAACAAGAGGGAGTGTAGAGTCTGGCACCTGGGGAGGAATAACCCACTGTATCAGTACAGGCTGGGGGATGACCTGCTGGAGAGGAGCTCTGTGGAGAAGGACCTGGGGGTCCTGGTAGATGACAGGTTGGCTGTGAGCCAGCAGTGTGCACTGGTGGCTGAGAGAGACAATGGGATCCTGGGATGCATCAGGAAGAGTGTGTCCAGCAGGTCTAAGGAGGTGATCCTCCCCCTCTGCTCTGCCCTGGTCAGGCCCCACCTGGAGTACTGTGTCCAGTTCTGGGCTCCCTGGGATAAAAAAGACAGGGATCTCCTGGAGAGAGTCCAGAGAAGGGCTACAAAGATGATTAGGGGCCTGGAACATCTCCCCTGTGAGGACAGGCTGAGTGAGCTGGGACTGTTTAGTCTGGAGAAAAGAAGACTCAGGGGGGACCTAATTAGTGTTTATAAATATCTTAGGCATGGGATGCAGGGGGAAGTGGCCAGCCCCTTTTCAGTGTCTGTGGGGACAGGACAAGGGGCAATGGCTGTAAACTGGAGCACAGGAAGTTCCACACCAACATGGGGAAGAACTTTTCCCCAGTGAGGGTGAGGGAGCCCTGGGACAGGCTGCCCAGGGGGTGTGGAGTCTCCTTCTCTGGAGAGATTCCAGCCCCGTCTGGACGCCGCCCTGTGCAATATGAGCTGGGGAGCTGCTCTGGCAGGGGGGTTGGACCCCAGGAGCTCTCAGGTCCCTTTCAACCCCTGTAATTCTGTGTGTACTCATTCCCTGGTTGAATCCTGTTTTACTACAGATTGTTAGAAACGCTTCTTTCACTGGGGAAGTTTTAATGTTTACTCTTTTCCCCTCTATTACCTCTAGATAAAAGTTGAGAGCTGAGCCTGCATCTAGTATTACTGGCATATATAAATTTACTGACCATGAGTTATAGATGGATGGAATACATTCTCACCTTCGTTTTCACATAAATCCAGTGAGGTTATGAGAGCTTACATCTAAGTTGCATGGAGAATCAGAAAAGAGAAATCAGGATCCCTCTTACAACCACAACAGACACAATGAACTTATGACATTATTTGCATGTTCATTATGTGCTACTGACCTCTCTTCATATGCATCTTCCTCTGATGTGAAAGGACTGACAGGGGATGCATATTGAAAGTCTGCCTAATGAGTTGATGAATCCATCTGGAAACCTTGATGGCTATTAAGCCATCCACAATGTGCTATCACTTAGGAAATCAGAGGGTGATTTTGTCTCCCCCTCATACCACTGGTTGGAGGTAGGTAAACCAGTTCAACTGGTAAGCCAGACCCAAAAGAACTACCAGTCTGTATTTCTGTAAGAAGGATTGCTGTGCTGCTGTTCCTATACAGTGTGATTTTCTTAACAGCAAGCCTGATTCAGGAATATTCCTCAAGTGCATAAGCACGCAAACGAATGTCTTTGAATGCCTCTCAGATTATAGTATAGCTGCCTTTCAGACAGTAAGACAGACTGTTTTTAATGGAACATAGGCCTGTCTGTGAGTCTTAGGGAAAGAAGTGCAAAAATGCTAAATTTCTGGTCCAAGACTGATAGATGACAAACTCAGCCATTCACCGGCGTCAGGTTGCTTCTTTTCTCCTCTTTTCTCCTTGAAAAGACAGGCAGGGCTGCTGTTTCCAGATTAGCACAGCTATTTTGTTTCCATGACTTTGCAAAAGCTTTCTCATTTTCAACTGTGGGAACAGAAGCAAAGAGCTGTACTTGTCATTTGTTTGCAGATTTTTGCATAACAAGTGCTTTCTGCATTATTTCAGCTGTTACTCAAGATTAATCATTGTTCAACCAGATGAACATTGAGGGAAATTTCTGAGTCTAATGCAATGAGGATGGGCAGAAACCCAGGGTGGGGAGAGACACAAAATAAAGCAGCAGCCCCTTGATCGTCTCAAGGGATTGCTTTTCTGACTAAGTGCTCAAAAAGCAGTTCAGGAATCATGTTACCATTAAAGCAAATAAACTACACACTTGGAAAACAAAGTTTCTTCTGGTAAAAGAAATTTGTTATCATGCCAACTGCACCATCTTACCTATGCATTTCCTTACGGCAACATTCAGCTCTGTGGGATAACTACTGGAGTAGGAAGTCTTCTGGTCCTAGGTAACCTCTGGAGACATCTAAACATCTGGTGTTACCCAGATGCATAATAAAGTTTGCTTTCCTAGACATCCATCTCCCAGGACTGATCCAGAGCTTGAACTGAAGCTTTGGCTGACATCTGGCTCCCCACTTGCATCTCTAACACCCATGAATGTGCAAAGTCAGGCTGCAGTGTTCCCCTCTGTCAAGGCACTTCATTGAGATTCTTCACTCCAACACTGTTTATTTTGAAGAAATTTGTAATTTTTTTACTGTTGCATTAGGCAAGAGGAAGAGAAACAGATTGTCAGAAGCAGTCAGAGAGACACAGGACAAACACTGTCAAGGATCATGGGAATTCATTAGACTTTCTCTTCAGAAGTCAGGCTAAAACCAGCAGAAAGCAGGGCAATTCCTCCAGCATAGTGGACAACAATAGTCAACATACACTGTTTCATTTTCTCTTGATTTGCTCTCAGAAAAATACTGTCAGCTTGACTACATCACTCAGTTCCACAACAAAATGAGCACCAGCATCCAGACTTTAGTCAGGGGCTCTATACAACAAAGTCCCATGCCTTCCAGGCTACCACTCCCAATGTGGTATTACTATTGCAATTACTACTGCAATTACTATTAACCCACACCCTTTCCCAATGATTTGTCAGATTAAAAGAATGCCTGCCTCTGTTCAGACAAGAATCTTGGGGGCTTTCCCATCACTCCCCTGACATAACTGCTGTTCAGGCCCCTGAAATGTACATTCATGCAGTTTACTATTTGTGTTGCTGGACCCAGTGCCTCTGTACGTACTTAAGTATCATGCTGCTTGAAGACTAAATGCTCTTTCTTTTTAATTCAGCTGCTCCAGTGAGCCTTATGCTTTGATTCCACAGACCCTTCCCTCTCTACCAGTGAAGGAAGAAGGCTTACAGAGAAGCACCTGGAACAAGAGTGTCCCAGGAGGAACGTCTCTGGCTAACGTATCAGCTAGCAAGTTCTGAAGGCAAGGAAATGAAACCCTTCAAGGGTTTGATTTTTCCCCCTTCTGGGGTCAGAAGAGGCTTGCTGTTTGTCAGTTGAAATAAAAAAAAAAGAGAGAGAGGTAACAACACCCTCAGGAGGGAGCATACACTTCATGTGCTACAAGTGGCAGTGCTGTATCGCTCCCCGTTTCTACCTTGCAAATGGGGCCTAGTTGTGAAGTGGCCAGTTTTCAGAGTTCCTGAACAAGTTCACCAAGTGTAACACTTAAGCTCAATGCTAGTCATCAGCAAACAGAGATCAGAGATCCCATCCCAGTCTGCCAAGATCATATGAAATAACTCAGGGGTCCTGCTGAGAGTAACTGTTGCCCTTAATCTCCAAACCAAACAGAACTGAGTAAGAAGCAGCAGCAGTTTTCCATTCTTCTCAAACTAACTCTCAATCAACTTTAGTTAGAAATAATGGCACCTAGCCACTCCTTTCAAAGACAAATGGTGCTGGCACCAGCCCTTCTCCTGGGTCTCCAAGCCCATCTAAGGCTGGACTAATTGTTGCTACACTTTTGAAAGCCAAATCCTAACCCAAACCCTACCCATATACATTTGCAGGTGGCTAAATATCTACAGGGAAACTATGACCTAAAGTGTAGGTTTGACATTCTGGCTTATTCTACACAAGAGGAACATAAAGGATTCAGCTGCAGCCTAGAAGAGTCTACCCTTTTTTTCCTAAATTTTAAGCCCTGTGGTAGCCAAAGCCGATACCCAGATATCTACCACCTCCTTGAAATTCAACACAGACCTGGCATGGTGCCCTAAATTTAGGGAGAAGCATAATCCAGTGAAAAGGAAGTTTGTAAAAATGCTTTTGCAGAAAGAGCCCCCAGCCCTGACCAAACTCCAGACCTAAATCTAGATGTAAGGTAGGGCCTGTCATGCTTGACATCCTAGCACAGAACTCTGTACACAATCTAGCCAGAATCCTGTGCCATGTATCTCTATGAAACTGAGACCACAACAATACAAAAGCCAGCTAAGACCAGGAGTAAAGTGAGAGTTATGGGTGCTGTTGCAGTTTGGTGTAACTGTGCTGCTTCAGTGGCTTTTGTAAGCTGCAGTTACAACTCTCTGCAAGCCCCAGATTTTGAAAACATTGGTCCATTCAAGGCCAAATTGGAGACTGAGCCTATCAGAGCTGGTCACAGCACCGCTGGGAATCACAGAGAGGAGAAAAGAAACTGCTGGCAGGGGCACTTTGCCACCGGAGCGGGAGTGAGAAGATGGAACAAGCTGCACAGACACCAAGGCCAGGCCCGCAGGAGGGGGGTGAAGAATGCAGAAAGTTTCCCCTGCAGCTCGTGGTGGAGCCCATGGTGAAACGGGTGTCCCCCCGAAGCCCATGGATGAGGACGGGGAGCAGAGACACCTCTGCCCTGTGAAGATTGCTCCACGCCTCAGCAGGTTTGCCAGGGGACTTGTGACTTTGCGGGGGACCAGGCCGGGGGGTCTGGGCC
>VZTU01007537.1:0-10434 GCA_013400835.1 Zapornia atra | reverse complement strand
GGGAAGAAGGGAGCGAATCTCTGATTAAAGTCATGAGTGCGAAGAGGCGGGGGGTGGGGGGAGGAAGTAGAAGTGATAAGATCTGGGGAAGAAAAGCAGCTTGTGTGGGATCACCAGAACCCCACTGCCCATTCCCTGCCCCTCCCCACGCCATGTTGGGGGGGAAGAAGGGAGTAAAATCGGGATGAGTTTTAAGTTTGCTAAGAAGGGAGGGGTGGGGGGAAGGTGCTTGAAGACCTGGCCGCTTCTTGTCTCGTTCCGGTTCACTGGGTGTAGTAGTTGTAGTAAGTAGTAATAAATCACTTTCCTTTATTCTGTGCTGTGTCTGTTTTGCCCATTGCACTAATTGCAGAGTGATCCCTCTGGCCTTATCTCAAGTCCTGAGCCTCCCAGTATCTATTTTCTCCCCTTTTCAGCTGAAGGGGGGAGTGAGCGAGCGGCTTGGTGGGTATTTGGCCTTTGGTTAGGGCCAAAACCACCACAGGTGCATGCTGGTACAAACGAGTGCAAAGTCTGAGACACAGGGACTGCAGCACAGCCTGCAGACTTTCAGTCCTCTTCTGAAAGCCCATTCTAAGCTCCAGCTTTAAACTAAAGCAAAGACATTATCCAGGATAGGTTTTCATGAAAGAATGCACACAGAAATGAAATGTTCTGACATCTTCCCTGCAAAAATGGTCTCTGTGTGACTCACTGTCATTCCAAAGATATAACTGCCATTCAGCTCACAACTTTTCAATCTGTACAAATGTATTTTTCTTGGCTAAGACAATACACAAGCTTTGTAAGTGAAAATGAACACTGATAACTCTAAAGAGTAAGAGAGCTACAGTTAATTTACCATAAAATGAACTTGAAAATAGTGCCAAACTTCTCAATCACTGGAAATTCAGAGAATTAAAAAAATGTATATTATGTTAATTAGATAACATATGTCCTCAGTTTTAGCATAATCCTCTTTCATACCATCCACTGCAGCACTGTCAAACAGGACAGCTTTAAAGTAGCACCATCTGTGTTATCAGCAGGGAAAATGCCATTTGCAAGTTTTCACAGTCCCTTAATGGATCCCACTCTGCTCCTGACCTTGACACTTTAGTCTACACCACCATCCTAAACTTGGCTCACGTCAGTTTTGGATTATGCATTAAATTGCATTCAGTTAACTAAAACCTCAAGTGTGTTATCTTTCAATTGGAAGTAATTGTGCTTCAGTGCATCAAGATACATCAGATCTTCTGGAAAAATCCCTGCTTGGCACAAGAAACCACCTCCCAGAAAGCCACACTGCCTGAAGAAAGGACTAATGAAGAGACCAGAGAACAAACTGTACCATAACAATTTTAGCAGGGGTTCCCCTTTTGTGACCAGAAGCTGTTAGTGCCTACAGAAAGCAGGCAGCCCATGACACTGAACCCCTCTGTAGCATCTACCTGCCAGCATAAGGGAGAGCTGCAAGCAGGCTGAACATTCCTCTGTGGCCGCAGCAGCACTGGAGCACATTGGCTGGAGGTCGCCGCAGGACAGGTCCCTACAGTGCAGGTCACACCATTCAACAGTTTGCAGCTGCTTGTACTTGTGCAACCTAAGGCTCGGGCTGACTTCTTAGAAGTGACCTGACAGCAGACAAATGTACCTTGAAGCACAGCACACGTTATTCTGTTGCCCAGAGGCAGGCTGGCATATCACACAGTCACAGAATCCCAGGGGTTGGTAGGGACCTCGAGAGCTCCTGGGGTCCAACCCCCCTGCCAGAGCAGCTCCCCAGCTCATATTGCACAGGGCGGCGTCCAGACGGGGCTGGAATCTCTCCAGAGAAGGAGACTCCACACCCCCTGGGCAGCCTGTCCCAGGGCTCCCTCACCCTCACTGGGGAAAAGTTCTTCCCCATGTTGGTGTGGAACTTCCTGTGCTCCAGTTTACAGCCATTGCCCCTTGTCCTGCCCCCACAGATACTGAAAAGGGGCTGGCCAACTCCCCCTGCATCCCATGCTTAAGATATTTATAAATATTAATAAGGTCCCCCCTAAGTCTTCTTTTCTCCAGGCTGAACAGTCCCAGCTCACTCAGCCTGTCCTCACAGGGGAGATGTTCCAGGCCCCTAATCACCTTCTTAGCCCTTCTCTGGACTCTCTCCAGGAGGTCCCTGTCTTTTTTATCCCAGGGAGCCCAGAACTGGACACAGTACTCCACAATATCTGGCAACTGCTACAGCACAAGTTTCAAACAAAAGGTGTCAAGGATACAAAGGGGTTTGGTGCAAACCCTACAGCTATTTCTGCCTTACATCATCTTCCAAGGCTGCACCAGGGAGACACTTGGTAAAACAGAAAGCTGAGAGAACGGAAGAGACGAGCCCAATGTATTGCTTACAGGGCATTTTGTGAGCTAGCAGGAAAAAGCCCTCCCACCCCTAACATTAGTTTTTATATTTACCTGGTAACATAGCTATTAATATCCTGTCCCTGACTTAAAAAATCCAAAAAAGAGCACAAGACCTAAGACTATAATCAATACTTGGCTGCCTCTTACAATAAAACATGCCAAATAGCATCCTTGCAGTGATCTCTACAATGATTTCTCAACTTTTTAAAAGCAGGCTTTATATTTTGTATTTTCAAACTAGATGCTTCTATACAGGAGAGATGGCATTTGCAAACAAAATGTAAGACTAGCAATGCACTCCCACAAGCCTATTTCTGAGCTACAGCAAACAAATGCAAACATTGAATCAATAGAGTAACTCCATATTTCCACCCACTTGGTTCTCAACTGGGAGGAAACAAGATTTCCAAGTGTCCCAAGTGTCTGAGCCTGACCTGGAATACTGCTTTGCACTGTGTGCAGGTCTGAATTTTCTGTTAGCTGCCTTCAGCAGTGTGGATTTTTGCCCCTAAGAATTAGCATTCATGGAAACAGTCCAGGGATGGTGCTGGCCTTGCAGCTGGGAGACAGGCAGATGGGGCAGTTTTGCAGTAAAATGAATGGAAGGTAGACTGTCACTCTTCATTGCAGATTTAGATGCTTCTGTCAGTTTAAATCTCAGAATTGGGAGTATGTTCACAGCAGCTTATCAGAGATACAGTTACAAGAGTACTACTCACTGAGAGGAAACCCCTTGTTATATTGGAGGCTGCCTTTGAACAGCTACTGACCCTGATGACAGTTGCTAGCAGAGACAGCACTGCTGAGCCATATGGTGGTACTGCTCAGAACGCTCCTTCATCCAGGAAGGAGCACCAGCTCAGGGGAACAGATGCTGCAAGCTGCAACAGCAGTGAGGAAACAATGCCAGGCACTGTGTGGGTCACCAGAAACGACAGCATCTCATCAGTCTATTTCTGCATCTTTATCTTGGCTTCTTAACTGTCCTCACCCTTATTCCTTCCTAGAGCTACAGCAAGTAGAGCTGCAGCAGGAAAACCTTGGGACAACAAAAGCTTTCACTTGAGAAGGATTTTCCTGCAGCTCCTCTAAAACTATTTTTAGACTTACTTAAGCCTTCTGAAGAGTGGTTAAATGGGCACTTACTGCCTGGGGCGTAGACTGCATAATATCCACTGTACAGAGACCTTTGGATTCATTCACCAGCTTGTCAGGTATTGACACGACCACTACAATGGAAAGGTTGGCATGGAGGTGCAGAACCAGAAGATGGCAGGTAAACTCTGACAAGTGACCTGAAAGGACTCAAGGGGAATTTGCATGTCCTGGATTGCTCTCCTCTCAGGTCACACTTCCAGTGTTTTTAGAGAGTACACCTACACATCTGTGCTGACACAGGTGTGGGTGAGGATGCAGTTGTTTCACTAAGCCAGTTTCCCAACTGCTTAGCCCTACAATCACCTTAACTTCCACAAGCCTCATGAAAATCAGAGCTTACACAGAACCTCATAATGCCAGGTACTCAATTGGAAGCAAGACTATACAGGCACTGATCATACAGACACCATACTTAGATGCCTGCAGAAGACATCAACTTTGCACATGGAAGCTCAGCTATCTCTGAAAGCAGCTAAGTATTTTTACCACTTGGTGTATTTTCTATTCTTCTTCTCCCTTAAAAAGCCTGTACAGTTCCAGCTGAGAAGATGTCTCAGGATGCTGGATATGAAGACTTGAGAACAAGAGATCAAGACCCCACATCTGTGCTACTCTGCCAGCAGGCTTTTATACTCACTTAGGACTGTACTCAGGCTGCTCAACCTGAGTTCCTCTCCTGGGTGCTGTACTTGCTTTAGTAGTATCTCCAAAAGGCCAGAATTCAACAGGCTTGGGCAAAGGCCATCGATATCACCACCATGACACCATAGTTCTGAGGCTTGAGTAAGGCACAAAAAGCAGGTGGTATGTATGTGGCCTTTAAAGTTGCCCATGACATACAGTGAAAGGTTCATAAAAGTTAACTTACCATCCAAATGACTGGTTGGTTTATTTTTTCCTTTCCTACCTTAGCAAACTCCCAACAACACCCACATTGGAGGCCAAGGACTCTTAGGATTATGATTTACAAGTTCTACATAGTATGAGGTCAAACATCTTGTGTAAGTTGTTCAGAAGCTGTAAAACAGGCATAAATCCAAAACAGTGAAACCAGACAAGAACCCCTACTCTTGCCTTCATTAGACCTGGGATTTAGCTCAGTCTGCTGTTTCCTACCACAGTCTAGATTGCTGCTGGATCACTACCATGTGTGAAGTCAGCAGAGACCCGAAGCCATCTCCCTGTCTACAGAAATTCAGTACTTCAGAGTCTCTTTTCTCCCCATCCCTAATGAAATTCGAGCATTTAGAGGATTGACACATCTATTTGCTGCAATATATCTGCTAAATTTAAGCTTCTAATACAGCTTTCTCCAGTTTCTGCTTTCAAATCCTTCAACCATCACCCAAACCCCCATCTCTCCTTCCCTTAGTTCCATCTTCCAGGATGGCTTTAATGACATTTATCTCCATAGCCTGTTTGCAGCTAAACTCAGGCAAAAAGAATGCAACTATGAGAGATTTGAGGCATCTTGGGGTACAATAGTTTAATGCCTCAATTATTTCTGACTGCCCAGTTCCATGCACTGTCAGGATCACTATGGAGACACAAGCCAAAGCTCTACCAAAAAATCTGACAGATTGTTTATACCTTTTCAGAAATGCCTTGTCACAAGGCCTCAGTTCAAAGATCTCAGACCTTGACTCTAAGCCAGATGGGACTTCGTGCTGGCTTCACTTCCCCACACAACAAATACAAATGCTTCATATTTGTGGAAACAGGTCCATTGCAATGGATTCAAGGTTTGCTTGAGCTGCACTGTGGCAATACTTTCAAGCAATAATTACAAGCTGTCACTGTGCTAAGCATATGTAAGATCACTGCTGGCTTTGATGAAAACTGAAATCTCTCATACCTTCCCCTTGGTGATCTGCCTTTGTTGGCCAACATCACAGCGCTGTGCCCTGGTGCCACTTAAATACTGCATGAGAAGCCTGTAAACACACACACCTTGCAGATGCATTCTTCTCCTGAGATCTCCAGAGAGTTTATAAGCTTAACACAGGGGCCAGTCAGTACCTGGATGTGAGACTCAGGGGATAAATCTAAATAAAGCTGGGACCCTGGTCAGCAAGGGTTGCTTGAACTCTTGCACAGAATGGTTTGAGTGGCAAGCTTCACCAGTGCCTCACCCAGTACCTGTCAGTCACAGATCCCATTAAGAATTCCATCAAGATCTCAGTTGAACAAGAGATTGCATGGGAATACACACCATCAGGAAACCAAACCTTTCATGGTATTTAATCCCAGAAATATTCCATCCATTTTGAGGGCAGCACCATTCAGCAGTGAAACCAAATGATATAGCACTATTCACTGAATCCTGGGCTTTCCTTTTCAGCCCCTCAACCAGACTGAAATATGCTTCCTTTGCAAGAGCTGACAAAATCATAGCTCCAGATGGGACAGCAACAAGCAGCTGCACCCAAAAAATAAGCTTGTACTGTAAAACATTTATTTTTGGATATTGTAACAAGGAGACATAAATACTTGGTGTGATTTTACATTATGATCAAACTGAAGAATTCTCCAGGGGAAATCCTACCTGCACTGACATCAACAGCAAGTTTCCCACTGACTTCACTGGACAGAGGGTCAGATCTTTATTTGGCACTGGTATACAGAAAATGGCCAGAATTGGTGGGGGGTGGTAGTGTGAGGTGCTCTCTGTTAGTTTTTTTAACTACCTGCTTTACCCTGATATCTGAACATCTTTGAACTGCCCCTGAATTGCAGTGTGCTTGTCCCCTTAACACTTAAGGAAAACATTTTTACAGATGATGGTCGAAGACAAAACTGCCTGCCAGGCATCTCAAAGGACCCATAATGGTTTACAGCAGCAGTGAACTGAAGGCAGACCTCTCAAATCTTTGGCAAGCAGCCTTACAACCATCTTATTTTGCATCACTATATTCAAAGCCTTGCAGGGACAAGGAGTCATACATTCATTTTGGTTACTGGATTCTCCTACGTTAATCATTTTAACATCTTTTGTTTGAAAAGCATGATAAGACCTGATTAAAAATGTATTTACTTCTAGATTCAGCAGCAAAGAAATTATAGGCCATTTTTCCAAACTTGCTGATGAAGAGAGAGAGAAGAGGTTTAATTTCACAAAAGAAAATATAGTGCAAATCAAACACAACTCAGGCAGAAAAATGATTCATCAGCTTATCCTCCTAACAAGAAGAGATATGGAAGTGCACATTCTTGGCAGCATAACAACGTTAGCTAGAGAACATTAAATAATTAGTTGGCATTGGTGTGCCTTTGATTCAGCTTCTTTGCTATGAGTGAGTTTTGCACTGCAAAGCAGATTTATAAAATTTAACAGTGTTTTCACACCACAGATTCTTCTCTTATGTTCAGTATCTCAAGGTCCACTGGACTTCAGTGATGCTGCACACTGGCAAAACAACAGGGGAGATTTTCAAAGACACGAATGGAAGTGAAGCATCCAGCTCCTGACTTTCAGGATGACATTCAGTAGGAATCAAATATTAAACTGCTGTTTATGTCAGAGAAAGAAAACATAGCATGTCTGGTAAAGCATAGCTAGAAGATCCCCTCCTTGCTGTACACCTCTGGAGGCAATCAGTTCTGTCCAGGCCACCGAAACGCATTATTACTGCAAGTCTCAGCTGCTTGCACCATCACTGGCTTTTGCTGTAGCATGACAGCACATCAAATTATACTCTTAGTGCTTTCCTGCCAGCAGGCTTTTATACTCACTTAGGACTGTACTCAGGCTGCTCAACCTGAGTTCCTCTCCTGGGTGCTGTACTTGCTTTAGTAGTATCTCCAAAAGGCCAGAATTCAACAGGCTTGGGCAAAGGCCATCGATATCACCACCATGACACCATAGTTCTGAGGCTTGAGTAAGGCACAAAAAGCAGGTGGTATGTATGTGGCCTTTAAAGTTGCCCATGACATACAGTGAAAGGTTCATAAAAGTTAACTCACCATTACTAAAAGCCACATGACACAATCCTAGTGCAGATTATTCTGAATGATTTGTATTAGAAAGCAGCTTCATCTAGATGCACGTGGCAGCACACCTATGAGGAAACCTGCCTTCAGCAGGGAATGGTTACAAGCAGATGGACCATGCTGGAAAGCACTCTCTTAAGGCTGGCCCAAGAAGAAGCACACCCAAAGGCAGCTTTGTTTCTGCACAGCTGCTTCCAGGCCAGCAGTGTGGTCAGCTCCAGGAACACCTTTTCCAGAGCAGTCAGGGCTGCATATGGAGGAGTTGAACACAGCCTCCAAGCCTGAAAACTTGAGAGCTGGAGAACTTGGAAACACTCATATGAGAAAAAAAGTCCCAGTTCCCTTCAACCTACAGCTCATGTTTCTTCATTACTGCCAAGGGCAGAACCACCCCATGAGAAGACAGTGTGGAAGCTGAATTCACAACTCCCCTTCAGAACAGCACGACGATGCAACAAAACTTACACTTGTTTGTACTTGTTATCTAGGTCTACTTATATTTTCATTTCAGAACAGTTTTGTGGGATTTAAAAAAGCCTGATTTTCATTTTACATTGTGGTGACAGTTCTTCACATTTTGACACAAGAAAACAGAAAACTTTCCTAAAGTTCTGTTAACAAAAATTCTCAGAAGTAATGGAGCTGATCAGATAGCTTCTCCAAGATTTCAGAATGAAGCCAGCCTTCCAACTGAGTTTTGGAAGCAAGCCTATAAATGGTCTAATAAATTCAGCTGTTCCCCCTATGCCTATAAGTCCAGGAAGCTGCCAAGTGGTCCCATCTCAAAACCAGGCATGAGGTCTTTCAAATATTTCTGATGGTTTNCAGCCTGTCCCAGGGCTCCCTCACCCTCACTGGGGAAAAGTTCTGCCCCATGTTGCTGTGGAACTTCCTGTGCTCCAGTTTGCAGCCATTGCCCCTTGTCCTGTCCCCACAGACACTGAAAAGGGGCTGGCCAATTCCCCCTGCATCCCATGTCTATCCCATTTATAAACACTAATTAGGTCCCCCCTGAGTCTTCTTTTCTCCAGACTAAACAGTCCCAGCTCACTCAGCCTGTCCTCACAGGGGAGATGTTCCAGGCCCCTAATCATCTTTGTAGCCCTTCTCTGGACTCTCTCCAGGAGGTCCCTGTCTTTTTTATCCCAGGGAGCCCAGAACTGGACACAATACTCCAGGTGGGGCCTGACCAAGGCAGAGTAGAGGGGGAGGATAACATATACAAGTAATCTGCCAGCAGAGCACATACTCTTAAAATAGTGTCTGACCTAGAGAAACACAATGGGGAAGCGTGTGGAGAGCTAATGACACATATCACTTGAGACAAAAGCCAGCCCTATTCTGAAATGTATTACTTTGGGAAAACAAGTATTTCATTTCATAGAATCATATTATGGTCTGGGTTGGAAGGGACCCCAAGGATCACAGAGCTCCAACCCCCCTGCCACAGGCAGGGCCACCAACCTCAGGCCTGGAGCTACACAAGGTTGCCCAGGGCCCCATCCAGCCTGGCCTTGAACACTTCCAGGGACGGGGCATCCACCCCCTCTCTGGGCAGCCTGTTCCAGCATATAAAAGCATAAGCTGCTTACATTTGAGAAGGTTGAAACAGTTCTCAGAAGTCAGCTGTGTGTTGAAAGGAGGTGAAGAGATGGGAGGTTTGATAGGCCAGAACCTAACTCAAACCCCTTGCTCAAAGCATTCATGGTAGAGCCCTGAGCACTACAGCAACCCCATTAACACATCACCTGTACAGTCCCCACACAGGGAGCAGCAGGAACAGTCACTGCATTTGCTATTCCCCTAAAAGGTGAAGCAAATCCTCTTTCCTCTTGGCTGCACTAAAGGAGAGACATTGCTCAACTCTCCATCTCATTCACAACATATACAAGCAGGTATGAGACAGAGGTCCCAAACATCATCTGCAGTGCAGTGAGGAGAAACAAAACAAGCATGTAGCAGTTCAGAGTGTAGATTGGTAGGATGCAGCCTCAATAAAAAACTGGAGAACAGTTAACTGTACTGCCTTCACAGCTGCTTTCTTTCTCTTACCAGTGTTGGGACTTATGTTTGGGCAAAGCATCCTACTTCAGGTCACAAGATAATAGCCAGAGATGCTGGGATAATTTTATGCCCTAATTTACAGGCTTTTTGAACCCAAGATATATAGTCCCTTTGGAATGTAATAAATTCCCACCTAGGTGAGTCCAGTTCAGAGACAGAGGTATAGCAGCTACAGAAGGCCCTTCTGAAATGAATTGAAAGCTATTCCTGTCCAAGGGGAAAGAGGCAGCTTTAAGTAGTTCACTAAAATATCTGTAAGTCTATTTCTCTTCAAGTGATGCAAATAAAGACCAGCTCCACATCTATTTAAAACAAAAAGCTGGCAATTTAACTCTACAGGAAGTGCTTTCACCCCCCACCCCAGCCCCAAACAGTCCATTTATTGGCATTAACCTCAATCAATGCAGCCCAGACACCCATCTTACAAGTCACACAGTTCCCAGAAGCAAATAATGGAAAAAGGAAAACCACCTCAGAAGAAGTGGGAGGGTAAGAGGTAGCTTTCCAGTAACAGAGATGAAACTTGCAATGAGACTGCCAGCCACTGAATTCTTTCCTTCTCAGGCAGATCAGCTGAATCCACTTGGTTACCCAAACACTGCTATTTATATCTGCTGCCTGTCAGTACAGGGCTAATTCCTACAGAGATGGCAGCATGATTCACTGGGCACGCTGATGGACGTGGCACAGCTGCAGAGTCAGCCTTGGAGGCACTGACTCTCCTGTGACTTCTACACAGCTGAATTGCCAAAGGACTTTCTAGTCTTGAAGGTCAGACTGACACTATGAAATAACAGGAGGACAGTTCTCACCAAGAACTCAGATTGGCCAATTCTA
>VZTU01007518.1:6811-17991 GCA_013400835.1 Zapornia atra | reverse complement strand
GGACATAGAGCCATTGACCACCAACTCCTTAAGAGTTACATTTCCTTCTAAACATATTTTTGTATTCTGATTCATATTTTGTATTCTAACACAGCTAACACTATGCTGTGTTAGCCTAACCGCCCCTGACTGCAGAGTTCATACGCTGCGCCAGGCAATATTAAAATGCCCAAGTAGAAAATCTGTTTTATAAAACATCCCAGGAAGACAATACTCACATGTCTGCTTTAACATCAAACTACAGGACTGAGTACTCTGCTTTGAGTTACTCACATTTGAAGAGGGATTTGCACTCTTCAAACTTTAAAGTTTCTGAAGCAGCTATCTTACGTTAATTACAGCACCTCACCCTCGGTGCAGGTGTGAATTCTGAGACTGCACCTGGAATACACATTTTGCCAAGCAGAGTGTTCCACCCTAGCAACAGCATTAAAATATTTCAGGTATCAGCTTTAGAGATTGCCCTGTATCTACAAAAACCATCCCTGAACAAATGGCTTGGCAATGACAATCTTTAAAACCATTCCAGCAGATGTGTTGTAAACAACAATTTTCTCCAAGCAAACCAAGAGACTGTGTCTTCACTGAAGTCAAGCAAAGGATGAGCAAGATAAAATATTACAAGTTTTAAAAATTGCATGATAAAGTAACAACTTTTTAACCACAAAATACTTTTCAGTCATTTCATGGAATCTCCTGAGCTGGAAGAGACCCATAAGCATCATCAAGTCCAACTCCTGGCTCCAGCCAGGGCCAGCCAGGTCAGAGTGTGGGACTGAGCGCATCGTCCAGACGCTTCTTGAACTCAGCCAAGCTCAGTGCTGTGAACTCCTTCCCTGGGGAGCCTGTTCCAGTGCCTGACAATACAGAACCTCTTCCTAATATCCAGCCTAAACCTCCCCTGTCACAGCTTCATGCCATTCCCTCAGGTTCCATCCCTGGTCACCCAAGAGAGGAAATTGGTGCCTGTCCCTTTGCTCACCCTCAGCAGGAAGCCACAGACCATGATGAGGTCTCCCCTCAGCCTCCTCTTCTCTAGGCTGAACAAACCAAGGCACTTCAGCCTCTCCTCTAAGACTTCCCCTCCAGAGCCTTCCCCATCCTCATTACCCTCCTCTGGGCACTCTCCAGTAGTTCTGTGTCCTTCTTGTCCTGTGGCACCCAGAACTGCACACACAGCACTCGAGGTGAGGCCGCCCCAGCGCAGTGCAGAGCGGGACAGTCCCCTCCCTGGCCCGGCTGGCCATGCCGTGCTTGATGCACCCCAGGATGGGGCTGTCCCTCCTGGCTGCCTGGGCACACTGCTGGCTCATGGGTAACTTGCTATCACCAAGACACCCAAATCCCTCTCAGCACGGCTGGCCTCCAGCTTCTCATCCCCCAGGCTGGATGTGAGCAGGGGTTGCCCCTTCCCACATGCAGAATCCAGCACTCTTATAGAATGCCATGTAAGAATTCCTGCACAACAGGGAATTGTTAAGCACACTTGCTGTAAAAGCCAAGATGACACCAACTAAATTGAGAAATTAACAATAGGCAAATTACAAATGCAGAACAGTATGGTGTTTTAAATGTGTCTTCAATTTAACACACGAAGACTGTTCTTCAATGAGTACACTGCCCAAAACATAGCCTCTGGAAAAACAGTAAGAACCACCTGATTCACTAGAATAAGGTGAAAACACATATTTTAAGAGGAAAAATGCAACTTGTCATTCTACACGCCTCCTCTGCTAAGAGCAACAAGTCCAAGACACATACAGAGTTTAAAAGGGCAGCATTAGCCCAAAGCTTTAATCAGCAGAAAGTAAACTGCTAAAAGGCTACTCCCTGTCTCACCTTCAGGACACTGAAACTTGCAGTTCTGCACAGGTCTTGGGTTTGTTTTGAAAGCCTACAAGCCTCATAAATTGATATTGCCCTTTTGGTACCTCCTTTTTCTAGTATCTTAAAACTGAAAAACAATACTTACCAACCCTGATGCTCTGTTGTAAAACTCTAAAGCACAAGGTGGTAGCATGACCTTAGTTTTGATACCTCACAAGAACCCTGACATGAAGTCAAGAGATGTTGAGATTTGTTGTCATGGAAGTTACTGTGAGATCACAGCCCCATCATAGCAATCTCTCCACAGGATCAATTGCCAGAGACTGATAGAATGGGATGAAACAGCTCTCAATACACCACATTCAAACATTCCTAAGTATACATGCAACTGCTGAGAACAGCAACTTCAAGTAGCAGGATTTTTACCTCCACTGGTTCATGAAAGCCCATTTGAAGAGTTACAAATACCTCCAAGAAAAACATTCCTGCTCCTTCCAGAATTTGTTACCAGAGGAAGAAAGGGGATGGAAAAAGCCTGTTTAAAAAGATTATCTCATTCCCAAAGCCAGATACACAACTTCCCTTCAAACTGCTCTAAGTTCTCAAATGTTATATGCACAATTAATAAAACCCAAAAAATTCCCAGAACACAAAACACCTTCTATATCAGAGATCATCAGTCAGACTTCAATGTGCATTGCAGTATGCAAGCGTATTTGAGAGGGAATAAAGCCCAAACAAAACCACACCACACCACTTTGCTCAATTGAATAATCAAAATCCCTATCAAATTTTAAAAGTAATACAACAAAGAGACCATATAGCTACTACAAGTCCACAAAAGGCTATCATTTTACTTCAGAAGCAAGTGTAAATATATCAGTGTTTACCTGGAACTCACTTTTCAGCAGAGGTTTAAACAAAAAACCTGCATTTCAGTCATCTTAGAAATTTAAATACGATTTTAAAATATGCAAAGTATCTTTCAAAAAAAGGTCATCTTAACTGGTTTGAAGCTGAATAAATACCTTCATTTTATACAAATTTTTTTTAAAGTAAATTGAGGGCTTTTTTCAATTTTATTTTATTTTTTTAAATTATGAATTCGGGTCCTTTTAGAAATACATACAACTTCTGAAAAAGAGGGGCGAAGGCTAAATGCAGCAGGTCAGTATTTCAACAAGCTTTGATACATCCCAGAAGCTGAACTGCTTAGAAGGTCAGTTCATAACAGGGCCTGGAAGAAGGTACTGCTTTTTCCAAGCTGATCTTCATGATTTTAAGAAAGCAGACCCCTCTACACCTCTCCAACCATAAATATTATTCTGGTATAAAATACGTGATAAGAGTCATAACACCCAAACATACATTTGGATAAAACAACCTACTGTAAGGCTGTATTTTCAGTCTCTTACATGTTGACTTCAGCTGAACGCCTTTAGGCTTTAACTACAATAAAGTAAGTTCATTTTAGCAAGGTTTAGTATTGTGTTTGAGCTATGCTTATGTGGTATTACTTCACCTGGCAGGGAAATTGAGAAATCTGAGATTTTTCAGAAAACCTAAGAGGTGGTAACAAGCTCATTTTATTCAACAGAAGGACAAAATGCATCTCTAAAGAGAGCCAACTTTCCCCTCTAGTAGAGTGCCAGCAGAGATGGCTTACTCTTTCCCTCTTACACTTCACCCTTAGAAAAAGAACAAAAAGATTATCCTAAATAAAAAACCTTTCACACTATCTGATGGCATGTCTGTCCACATATAAACTTCTGGGGGAAAGAGCAACTCTGCAGCGCTGCACCAACACATACCTGTAAATTCAGAATAAAAATGCATTTATAGGAATACCAGGAGACACAAGACACAAAAACTCCCAGCTTCCCAGTTTGTATTACTGGAGCCTCAGCTGCTACACACTGACAGAGCTACTGGTTTGAGAGCTGAAACATAGCCACAGTGCCAAATAATTCACCATGCAGACTTAATAACACAGACCTCTTGCTCCTCCCCACATGTTCTACCAGGGCCCATTGCTCCCTTTGATGCTTCATCCCTCCCTTCCAGTCCAGTTCATCAAAGCATGAGTTTTGTTTGTAAAGACACAGCTAAGGATGCCCAGCATTAATGACTTGATTTCTGCTGCTACGAGCCAAACTCCAAATAATTCAAACAAATCAGAGCAGCAACCCATCGTATTGGTCATCAAGAATACCAGACTCTTACCCCATTCTTCCCCCAGCCCAAATCCATCTTGCAACTACCCCTAAGCCACATCCGCCTCCTGCTTCTCCACAGGCAACTCACTCTACCCCATCCCTCAACACATAGCACTAAGACCTGTATGTTGAGTCAGGGAAAGAATGTACCATCAAAAGAACATGCTCATCCAAACTTTCCCCCCATACCATGGAGCAGCTGGAAGGGGAGGAAGAGTTGCATGCAGCTTCTCAATCAGGGTCTGGTAAATTAGAAGGCGGCAACCTACAACCACAAAGCCAGTTCCCAGCCCACCACCCCTCCTTAACATGGAGAGGAAGACAATTCCAGTTGCTAAACTATTTAATTTGTTCTCTCCTACCTTCAGCTTGAATCTCAAAGAGCTAGTTGGGTTCTGCTAGGTGAAAAGGGGTTTAGTTACCACAGGCTGACTGGAGGCTCTAAACTCGCTTGTTCTGGCCTGCAAGGTAAGATGTGTCACTCAGTATGTTGCAGGCTTAGGTATCAGGTGCTTTTGCTTAGATATCAAAATCAACTGAACAGGGACAGTTTTGTCATTTCTTGGCCTCAATTACCATAATTTATAACAGGTAGGTCATTTCATAATTAGTGAAACACATAACATCAACAGAACACATCCTATTTTACTGGGTTTACTGAGAAAAACCACACAAGTTAAACATTTTCCCTCCCCTTTCTCCTATGACCAAAGTACTCAGAAGCACTCCCTAACAATCAATGGAATCAGTAAGGGAGATAAGTCATTAGAAGTATTTGAGGTAGGCTTCCCAGCAGAAACTACATCTCACTGATGTTTCATTTCAGGGGATAGTACTTAAAAAGAGCTGTCCCTGCACTTCTCAGATTCAATATCCCTAACTCTGAAGTAATTTTAACAAACTGACTTTGTTTTAACCTTTGTCTACAGCTGTGGGGGTTTCTGGGGTTTTGGGAAAAGAGGGCTGAATTTGCAAGAACAAGAAAAATAGGCTGATCTAGTTCACTTCTAATTTACCAGGACCTGTGTAACTCTACAAAGTTTTGGCTTTACTCTTATTAAAAAGTACTTTTAAAACTAATTTTTATGCACAGAGCCTCACAAAACAAGCTGCTCAATATGCAGAAGTGCAGTAAGAACTCATCCTAAATGCAGTATGTGCATTAAACCATCAATGACAATCCACACAGCTCCTGGAAGGAACATACACAGGAGTTGGGCAATTTTATCACCAGTAGACAAGGGTTTGACCTGTTTTGCCCCTCACACAACTGCTGAACTACAGCCCTCAGTTCAGCGAGTGTCAGGACAGCCAATTACTCCTTATTTGCAAGCACAGAAATCATTCAGATTTGAACACATCTTACTGCATTTTCACAGCACTTTCTCTAAACACATATCTCAAACCCACCCACTTCACCTACCAGGAGTCATGAACTACTGTTATGAGCCCTACTAAATTCAAATGCAAATCCACCTCCTTCTTAATGGCATGTAAGAATGTATACCTTTGAGTTTGCCAGAAAGATTATGGATTTGGCTATCTCAAGTAGTTCAGCCTAGAGAAGAAACCCCCTGTACCCTGAAAGAAAAGCTGTCTCATCAACAGACCTGAAAGGAAGGTGCACAGAGCCAGGCTCATTTCAGCAGCACCCAGTGATGAAAGCAGATGTGATGGGCACAAACTGACACACAGTAAGTAGGCTCTGTCTGAACCTCAGGGAATGAGGTTTTACTGTGAGGGTGAACAAGCACTGGCAGAGGCTGCGCAGCGAGGTGGGGGAGTCTCCGTCCTTGGAGATACTCAGAAGAGACCCAAATATGGTTCTGGGCAACCTGCTGCAGCTGGTTCTGCTTGAGCAGGGGGAGACAGGATGACCTCCAGAGATCCCTGCAAGCCTCACTCAGGTTAAACAAAGAGAAAAGGGAAGGAAGTCCTCTAACAGAAAAGCTTTTATCAAAAACTCCACCAGCTTCACTAGGGACAACTCCTAAACTCCAGCACTTCTGCACACACATAGAAAGAAAAACCAAGTGAATGGCTATCTTCAATTAAATCAAAGTCACTGGGACTTCAAATCCAGCAACATACACTGCTACATCAACAGGTTAAACAGTGAACAATGGAAACTGGAGTACAGGTATAAAGCTGCAAGTAGTTTTATACTTGCAGTCAAACCAGAGAGCTATTCAAGAAGGATAATAAGCTTCTTTTCCTGAGATGGAACTAAAGGTTCCTGGACATGGCTGTTAAATGGACATCAAGAAGCTGCAAAGAAACCTAACAGGTTGCAGATGCATCAGAAGCCACCAGGTTCTCTTAATCACTGGAAAAAAACAAACAAAACACACCAACAAAACCCAAACCACTTCTGCACATACATTAACTTGCCTTCATCAAGCTCATAACACTATATTCATCTTTCTCTGAACTGAATTTCAGACAGCTACCCCTTGGCACTTACCCCACCTTCAAAACACTCAGAAAACCATTCAGCGGCTAATAAAAGAAAGTGAAGCACAAGGCCAGGACGTGCAGTACTGCTCCCTCTCATCACGTTTAGTCACCCAAAGTTAACATCAGTGACTTAGGCCCCTCTTATGACAGGCTCAAAATGGATCACAAGCCAAGTGATCTGAAGAATGTGTGACTGAAAGCTGAAATAAAAGCCCAGGAACAGAAGATACCTGTCACTTGAAGCACAGCCCATCAAAAGCATGGACCAGAATTTACAATAAAATACATTATGTACAGCCTTAACAGGAGAGGAGGGTTTGGCACCAGGATTCCTTTCAGATGCATGTTGCTGAAACTGCATCTAAGAGATCATTGCAAGTCTGAAAATCAAGGAAGAATGTAAAAGCAGAAGGGGAAAGAAAAAAAAAATCAGCAATAGCCTTAAAACACAGGGAAACATGGAACAATGTGGTAATAAAAGATACTGGTCAAGTGTTCACCATAAAGTAGCCATGATTCAGTTGACATATAAAACCAAACAGAAAGAGGAAACAAAAGAGCTTTCAATAGCCATGTGCTTAACTCACTATCCTTAAAAAATATTTAACAAAACAAATACAATAAGGGAAGAAAAAAAAAAACCACAACTGTCTTTGCTCAAAAGCAATCTCAATATGGTCTCCAAAGTATCATCCTACTTCCAGGAACAGTATTTTAGTCATAAGAAATACAATTGCAATGTTTCAGATGAAAGCTACACCATAAACAGCAAAACTGTAAAAAAAAAAAAACACCCTTCCTCTCTATATATCTAACCAATAGAAATATTTTGGAATATTGCCACAGCTACTCAATTCAAACTTTACACCTTCAACCACAGGTCTGGCTAAAAGACCGAGACAGACTTCCCTCCCTGATTAAGCCAGGTTACAAAAGCACAACCTAACGATCCAAATCTGGGCCTTAAGAAAGTATTTGTGTCCCCTTCATTTAATTTTAAATGCAAACACTAAATGATTCTGTAAGACAAACTTCTGCTGAACCTATGTCTTCTGCAGATTTGGAACAAACTCTGTTTCCTGTATGATAAAGAAAGAAGAAAAAAAAAAACCAAAACCTGAACCAAACACCAAAAACACAAGACCATCAAGTCACCATAGGAGTACTACTTCAGGCAAACTTTAGGTCTCAGGAATGATCAAAGCTTTCTCAATATGGGAAACATCTTGTTGCTTTTCATGCAAAAATGCTACACTCAGCCGGGTTTAGGACTCCTCCAAGCTCATCTGTTGGAAGACTGATTTAAGAAGCTGGGGAGGAAGAGGAAAAAAAGTTTGACAAAGCTTATCTGCAAAAGAAGACACAGTATCTTGCAACTTTCACAAAGAGAGCTGGACATTAAAAAAAAAAAAAAGAAAAATCATTTCAAGAGGAGGACTGAGACCAGAAACAACTTTAGAAAGTTGTTCATATAACCTCTAAGTTCTACTACCTAGAGAAAACCTAAATAAAAAAATAAGCTCAGCAAAATAGGAGTACTAAAAGCAAGCTGAGCAAGCTGTGAGATCTTAGGCATCAGACTACCGCCTCTAATCTGTCCTCAGCCTTTGCAGCACTGAGAAGCAGTAAGGAAAAAGGTCTGAAGGTACCACACCTATGAAAGGGACTGCGGGAGCCCACGGTGAGCTGAGCGTTCTAACAAACTGCCAGTTTAGATGGACAAAAGTAAAAGACTTTCAAGTTAGAGCAAAATGGAGAAACCATTCCTATCACTGTTGTACATGAACCTTGATTAACTCCAAAGGATCTACGCCACAACTTGTCATCACAGAACCACAGACTGATTTGGGTGGAAGGGACCTCGAAGCCCATCTAGTCCCAATCCCCTGCCATGGGCAGAGGCACCCTCCACCAGCCCAGGCTGCCCCACTCAGCCTGGCCCTGAACCCTGCCAGGGAGGGGGCAGCCACAGCTCCTCTGGGCAGCCTGCTCCACTCACTTGGATGAACATAAGTTTAGGGAAGGTACACGAAAAGCAGGACAAGTCCAAACAAGGTCTTCTCTGAAAAGCAAAGAGGATGCAATGGGTTACATGTGAGCAGACTGTACCAGAGGGAAAAAAAAAAAAATCCACAAAAATCTACAGCAGAACAACACCACTGAAGTAGGTATTACTTGTACTGCATCTAGCACCTTCCATTCAATACTTCTGAAGTACCAAAAAACCATCACTGAGTTTCTATAATTTGTCATCTTATAAAGTGGACAGACAACTCGCTTGTCTTTTCCTCTACCAAGGTCATACGAGACTGTGCAAGCCCACACACTGGGGACAGGTCTCCAGAGCCTTGCCCATGTTTTTCAGCCAAATAAGGGGACAAATATAAATAAAAACATTAATTTACTAAAAGATATAAAGTTGCGTTCCTGTTCTTTCATGAAGAACCTATTCTAAGTACTGGTACTAAAATGTTACCAACATTGAAAGCAAACATTACTGTTGATAGCAATACTAACAATACTAATTATTAACAGAATATTAAGCCTATGATACATCTATCTCTCAAGGACTACCAGTCAGCATACTACTCTGTTATGACCAGCATCACCAGGGTGATACCAACATAAAACACACCAAAAACATGGCATTCTGTGAGGAAAGCATCACACAAAGTCCATGGAAGAAATACAAAACAAGAAAAAATCTGCTTCCAAGTTCCAAACAGTAGCTTCAAAATTGGAAGGATTTTTTTCAAATTGTAAATAATATCTTCTGGTACTACACAAGATGTTTTTGTTGTGTTTACCCTATCTTCCTTTGATTTTAGTGGTGAGTCCATAACTCCAAAGTCCCCTCAAATGGTCAAAACCTTTTGCAAGTCATGGCATCAGGAGCTTTTCTGAGGACTGGCCAAAACAATGCCAGTGAAAAAGCCTGCATATCTGAATTTTCATGCCTTTGTTTTTATTACTATAAGCAGTTACTTTAAAAACTGCAACTAGAACAAAGCAGCATAGCGCTTGTCCAATTCACACTCTTCCCTCCCTCCCTGTAGTTACTAAGACAGTTGAGGTTGTAAACAGAAAAGCTGGCTCATTTTCCAGACTGTGCATCAAAATAGTTTTACACCAGTTAATCCAGTTCCTCCATGTAACACTCTGGGAGACCCAAAACATCATTAACGCTGTGGAGCGATTTAGCCTCGCTTGCTTTCAAGTTACCTAGTGTAAGGTTAAAAATAAATTCTTTAAACAAGTTAGGTCAAACCACGGCTGAGATTGGTCCCAGGTATAAATACTGAGTCCGTCAGGTAGGAATCCAAACCCAGATTCCACTAGAGAACGTGATACAACCAAGGGAATTGCTGAAGGGCCCTGGTAAATATTAAAAAAGCAGAGCCTCAGAAGGCTGATTCGCTGCAGTTCGTGGCAAAGGGCTTCGTTTCAGTGGCAAACGCTGCTCCTTCAGGCCTGTGTGCACATCCTCCCCCTCCCTTCCCTTTACACACATCCAGCTCCAATTTCTCTCCTATAAAAAAACAGCTGCTCTCACGGCCAGGACACGGCCCCTCCATTTCACCAGCCACTACTGCTCCAGAAGCTACTGCCTTTACCTGCTGCTGTTATTAGAAGCGTTCAGCGTTTACTCAAACTGAGATGACACGGGACCAGGGGCTGCTCGGTGGCTAGAAATTAAGCAGGCTGGCCCTCGTGTGCCTGCCCTTACACAGCTCCACACCAAACCCAAAGTTTCTGTCCACAAGACTGCATCTTCCTTTGAACACAACCAAGAGGGCTGTGCACGTGCACGCTTCCTGACGTTAGCAAACCTGTAAGACAGAAGCTTCAAAGCAGGTTCACCCCGAGCGGCTCCCGGGTGGCATCCAACAGTACTGCAGACCTCTCAGCACATTGTTTTTTTAAAAATCCATTTCACATCCCAGAGTTCAGACCCTTGCCAGGCTTGAATGACTCTCAGGTTCCTTTCTACACCCAGTTTCTTGCAAAAGGGTTCTTCTACCAGTTCACTTGCCTGCTATTATTTCCTTCAGCAACAACAGCAAACACAGAAGGCTTTTCCTCTTTTTAAGTGCAACACAAGGCACTCCAGCAGCAAAGGCCTGCCCTGACTTAGAATTGTCAGCAGCACACATAATCAGGGATGAGGAAAGACTATGTAGAGAAGGTTAGCAGAGAGAACAGTTCATTTGTCCGCACGTCCTCAAGGAACTCACTGTAGCTGTCAAGATGCTATGGTGAGTGCATTCTGTAGATGTGACGGTGACACAGCTGCCCTAATCCCCCCACCAGCAAGGGAGAACCCAAGGAGGAGATGGGGAAGGACAATATGGAAGTAAAGCGCCATGCAAAGCAGAAATCCATAGTTATTCACCCACAGGTCCCCTCTTGTGCTGCCAGCCCTGACTTGGCCTGGCTTGAGGTTAGGAACAGGCCCAAAGGCACACTCCTCTCCACCAACCCCGCTTCTCCTCTGAGGGGTCCAGCTGCACCCCTTTTTCTTCACACACACACACACACACCCCCCAGAGCCAGGAAAAGCAGAAACCCTGTCAGAAGAGAAACCCATGGTCGCAAGGAGATGAGAAACAAGAAGGATGAGGTACGGGACCCCCCTGCCCCGAAGGGAGGCGGGAGGGAAGCTAACGCACGGCTCCCGCC
>VZTU01007516.1:0-10908 GCA_013400835.1 Zapornia atra | reverse complement strand
TGGGGTCCCTTCCCACCCAGACCATTCTATGATTCTATGATTCTATGATTCTATGATTCTATGATTCTATGATTCTATGATTCTATGATTCTACTCTGGGAAGACACTTGGCTGTCCTCAAGCAGGCAGCACTCCAGACATCAAACCCCATGGACATTGGCGTAAGGGCAAATGGCCTCACCCCGAGCAAGGCTCTGGCACCCTTTTGTCTGAGGAGCAGGTTAGCCCTGAGGGACCTAGCCAGTCCCACGTCAGCTGCAGGCCCCTTAGCTACAGACCCCCCCCAAAAAGCCCCCAGCACTGGGTCAAAGAATCATGGAATCACAGAGGTGGGAAGGGCCCTTCAGAGCCCACCCAGTCCCACCCTGCAGTGAGCAGGGACATCTTCACTAGAGCAGGGCACTCAGAGCCCCATCCAGCCTGACCCTGAATGTCTCCAGGGATGGGGTCTCCCCCACCTCTCTGGGCACTCCGTGCCAGTGTCCCACCCCCCCTCAGCTTGAAGCACACAAGACCCATGCCTCAGACAGTGCCAGGGCTTCAGCTAAGGCAGGATGATGCCCTTGAGGGAGGAAGGCTGCAGAGGCAGGGCATTGCTCCAGGGGCTGCATAACTGCACTGCTGAGCTCAGGCAAGGACTTTCCTCCTCCTCTCTGTGGCACGGGACCAGCTGGGTCAGGAACACACTTTCTGTATGGGTTATGTGCTCCCCTGACGCTTCCCAGGCCATTAACACTGGTGATGGACAGAGCCAGACCTGTCTCTGTGTTGGGACTTGACTTTAGAAGGTGAGAACCAACCCCAACCTGGCACCTGCTACTCATTCGAGTCGCCAAAGTGGCTCTGAAGATGGGGGGACCACCCCTCTGCAGCCACTGAGCAGCTTTTGGAGGGCCACCCACACCACGTACCCTCACAGGGGAGAGCAGCCCCTGCCCCGAGGGATGCGCCAGGCTCCTGTGTGGGAGCATCCCTTGGCAGAGCCTCTCTCCAGCTGTCCCACTGACTATCCCACTGGCATTCCTACCACCTCTGAGGCCCCCAGGGCTCGTGGGTGAACCAGGGCCTGGCCTGAAGGTCGTTACCAGCTTTCCCCAGCACCAAGCCAGCACCCCAGCATCGTGCACTAGTCCCAAACAACCGCATCCCCCCTGGCGCAGAGACAGAGCTCAGGGAACATCCCACAGACCCTCCTTCACCCCACCCCAGAGGGATGCTTTGTCTGCAGGCTCCCCCCCAGGACATCCAGCCAAAGGTTGGGCCCTGAGCCCAGCATCACATCCTGGACCTGGCAGACCCAGCTGTGGGTCTCCCTCCCCTGGCCCCGACCCCATCCCGCTTCCCGCAGCGGGGTGCTCCAGCCGTCCCTGCCCCAAACCGGGGCGCAGTGAGCTGGCGCTGGGTGCCCATGGCAGGGTGCTGAGTCACGGCTGCCCATCCTGTCCCGGCTGCTGGGGGGGGCTGGGGTGCAGTGATAAGAGGGGCGGCACAAACAGGAGCCGGGCTGCAGGGTGATAAGCCAGCCCTCCCTTGGCCGGGCAGCCCGCGTTCCCTTTATGCTGCGTCAGACTTCTGACAAGGCAGAAAATGTTTCTGCTGAGGCAGGGCAGTGGCCAGGGGGAAAATATTTAGTGAGTTTTGGGGGTTTTTTTTATTTATTTTTTAGTTTTTCTTAGCAAAGCTGGTGGCCAGAGGGCAGCCCTGGGTCACCCAGGCTGCTCACCCCGGCGGCAGCGTGGTTTTCGTGACTGCTCTCCATCCCTGGGGCAGAGCCCCTGGCAGGCTCCAGTGACCCCAAAGGGATGGCAGGACGTGTCCTGGTATCCAGACCCTCTCCTTCATCCTCCCCTCTTGCCCTGTTGCAAGGGGGGTGGGAGTGGGGGCTGGTGTTTGTGTGTGATGGGATCAGTGGGCTCCCCTCCTGTCAGGGAAACTGAGGCACAGAGCACAGAAGCTGCACCCAAAGTACCACAAAACACTCATGGCAGGGCAGGACACCCCCCCCTCAAAAAAGGGGGGCGGTTGCTGTTCCATGCCCTGCTCCTACAGCAGCGATGCCACAGGATGTCATCTTCCTCAGACAGGAAGGAACTGGGGTTGAAGCTGAGAGGGTCTGGTGTGGGTGGGACTGAGCAGGACCCCGTGCAGGTGGGTGCTGAGCCAGCGGTGCCTGGGCAGCTCTGGGGCTCCTGCCTGGACCGTGGGGAGCCTCTGGCTGAGCAGAGTTTGGGGGTGATCCATTCATGATCGGGAGCCCTGCACCGTCCGGGCTGAGCCCCCCGGTACGAAATTCACCTCCCATTGTCCGGGGGTCCCAGGTGTTTTACGTGAGCCCCCCTTCCAAAGAGGCACCCAGGATCCAGAGGCACCATTGCTGCCCTTTTCCCTTCGTGTCTAAAGCGTGGGACTCCCTGGGGCAGCCCCTGTGCCTCCTCAGGAGAGGAGCAACAGACATTCAGGCTGATGCAAGGGAATACAAACCAGCAAACCCTCTTTCTCCAGGCAGGGAAACTGAGGCACGGGCTTATGGGGGGGGATAAAAAGCAAGGTTCTCCAAGCAAGAGTCGCTGAGCACCGTGTGAGGTGTGTGTGGCTTTGCCCAGGGGAAGGTGCATCATGCATGAGGGACCTGCAGACCCCCCACCCTGTGTGGGTCCACAGAGAGGTGCATCAGGAGGCAGCAGACCCCCTGTCAGAGCCCCAGCGAGCACCCCGCTGCCATGGGACCGATCCTGCTCCCTCTAGTGTCAGTGAAACCCCACAGCGTGCCAATGCCAAATTAGGGGTGAGAGGGGAAACTGAGGCACGGCCCTGGACACCCATTGTGCTGCCAGCCTGCAAGCACTGGGGATGCCCAGTGGTACCCAGCTCTCACTGGACCACGCTGCCATCAGTGACTGGGATGTCCAGAGCAGGTGATGGGATTAGGGGGGGAGGGCCTCACTGCAGCCTTCCCGTCCCTGAAGGGAGCAGAGGAACAGGAGGGGAATGGGCTTGTTAAAGGGCAGAGACTGGCAGGACAAGGGGGATGGGGTGAAGCTGGAGGAGGGAAGGGGGAGAGGAGAGATTGGGGGGAAGTTCTGTGCAGAGAGAGTGGTGAGGGGCTGGAAGGGGCTGCCCAGAGAGGGGGTGGGTGCCCCATCCCTGGGGGTGTTCAAGGCCAGGTTGGCTGGGGCCCTGGGCAACCTTGTGTAGCTCCAGGCCTGGAGGTTGGTGGCCCTGCCTGTGGCAGGGGGGTTGCAGCTCTGTGACCCTTGGGGTCCCTCCCAACCCAGACCAGTCTGGGATTCTATGATGTTCTGGCTTTTCTGGCCAGGGAACCAAGTCCCTTCCCACCCCTTCTGGGTCTGAAGAGACACACAAGGACAGACTGTGGGTGAATTTCCTACATTCTCCCTTTGCCTCCTCTCTACCCCTGTCACCCCTTGTCTCAGGGACTCTGACACCCACCTTTTCAGTGGGAATTGCCCACAGGCACAAGCCTTGGGGTGGCTGGTACTTTCTCACAGGGGCAGCAGAGCCCTTTGGAGCTGGGCTGGGAAGGCTCTAACATCACCTCTGGGCTCCTGGGTTTGCAGGAACAGGCTCATCCAGGGAAAACCCCTGTGCCAGCCTATCCCTTGGCACGGGTTAGGGTTAGGGTTAGGCTCTTGTGCCTGCAGAGAATTCATCTGCCACCCCTATCCCTGCCTCTCAACTGGAGGAACTGGGAGCAAGGTCCATGGGATGAGATCCTGGCTCCATGTTGTAACCTGTGGCAGAAGTTAACGGGCTCTGCAGCGAGTCTGACGTCAGTCTGGGCTGTGCTGGGTCTGTGTGGGCTCTGCTGGGCCGGGGCAGAGGGAGGGGGCTGCGCACCCCTTTGCTGTCCCCTGCCAAGAGCCCCTGCTCGTGCTTGAGCTAGCAGCCAGCAGAATTGCCTCTCAGCACTCCACGTTGAGCTGAAAGAACCCCCAGGTATCCAGAACGGGGATACGGTCTGCTTAGCTCACCCTGAAAATAAGGCACCTGCCCCCAGCCCCGGGCCAGGCACCCTCCCAGGCAGGACCTGCTGTGATCCAGCTCCTGGGCTCGGAGAGCTCCAGCTGGGTGCTTGAGCAGCAGAGCTGCTGCCTCCAGCCTGGCTTGTTCCCCACAGCCAGTCCAGGGCTGTGACACCTGAGGCAACCAACCTCCATCAGAATGACAGCACAGACACAACAGGTTTGGATGTGAAAGGTCACATGTCCCCAGTGCAATCCCTCCTTGCACCACACGTGCAGCCACCACGTCCCTGTGCACCCCACCTCTGCATCGGAACCTGATGGGAGGTTGGAAGGGACGTGGTGTGGTGCTGGACCTGGCAGGGCCAGAGAGATGGTTGGACTCGATGATCTTGAAGGTCTTTTCCAAACAAACCCATTCTATGATCCAAAGGCCACCTAGTCCCACCCTCCTGCAGTGAGCAGGGACACCTTCACTAGAGCAGGGCGCTCAGAGCCCCATCCACCCTGACCCTGAAAGTCTCCAGGGATGGGGCCTCCCCCACTTCTCTGGGCAGCCACCTCTTGGGTCTCCTTCCCCCCCCCCTCAGAACTGAGGTGGGGCTGGGAACATCCTGGAGGACCCATCTGTCCATCCCCCTGCCACAGAGCAGGAGCTCCTCCACCCAAACCGCCGCTCTGGGGAGCAGGATGCTGGCAGGGGGAGGATGGAGTCTCTGGGAGGTGTCTCCAGGGTGCATCCCCTGCCAGTGACTGCTCAGGCAGAGCTGCACAGGGGTTAATCCATCTTCCCTGAGCCCTGAGAAGGAGGGAACCCTCCTGCTCCCAGGCCACTCCTGCTCCCAGGCCAGCCCTCTCCCACTGGGATCGCTCAGGCTCCTATAAACCCTCCGCTGCTGCCCGCCCCGAGGGTCCGGCTGCTGCAGCGGAGCTGATGGGGAGCTGGGGGCGGCTGTGAGGGCGGCGGGGGGGTGGGCTCCCGGCTCCCCCCTGGAAGATGGCCCTGTGCCACTGATGAGGGCTCGGCTGGGTCCTGGCTCCTCCCAAATGTGGACAGTGCCCGTGACACCTGCCCCTTTCACCCTCTTACGGACCGGCTCGTCTCAGCTCCCCGAGGTGGGTGTCGCTCCAAGGAGCTCCGACCCCTTCCCAGAGGGGTGGCGTGGAGACAGACGGGGGGGGACCTCTCAGGGACCCCTGTTCCTGCCTCCCTCTTGCAAAGGGGAATTGCTGCTCCCTGTGCCAGAGCAGGGGCAGCCCCTTGCCCACCCGCAGCCGCCCGAGGATGCTCGGTCCCAGTGACACCCCAGGGTCCAGCTGTGGCTTTCGCCACCTTCAGGAACCATGAGAGGCACAAATGAGTCACCACTTAGAAAAGCAGCCGAAAGGATTTGCCCCTCTTGTGCTCCTCCTGACAGGCTGAGGCGTGTGGGAGCTCAGTACCGACCTGACCTGGGGTTTGGGAGGGTCCTGGCAGCCCACCCCAGCCCTCGCAGTGATGCTGCAGGCAGTGATGCTGCAGGCAGTGATGCTACAGGCAGTGATGCTACAGGCAGTGATGCTGCAGGCAGTGATGCTACAGGCAGTGATGCTGCAGGCAGGCAGTGATGCTTCAGGCAGTGATGCTGCAGGCAGTGATGCTGCAGTCAGGCAGTGATGCTTCAGGCAGTGATGCTGCAGGCAGTGATGCTGCAGGCAGGCAGTGATGCTGCAGGCAGTGATGCTGCAGGCAGTGATGCTGCAGTCAGGCAGTGATGCTGCACCAGCAGCATGCCAGATCGCTGCAGGGAAGGTGGATGAGAGGAGGCTGTTCCCAGCCCACTGTGCACGCACTGATCCAGCATCCACCCAGCACAGCGTGAGTATAACCCAGCCAAAGCTCTGGAGGAAAAAGATGGGGCATTCCAGAAATTTAGGGCCACTGAAACCCACCTCTGACACTTCCCATGCTCCCAGGGCGCAGGCTGAACTGGGGATTATGGTTGCTCTTGGGGGTATCTCCCACCCACTGAAGCCTGCTGCTCCCCCTGAGCCCAGGGCTGCCCGTGGAGCTTGTTCCATCCTTGCAGTTACCCAAGGGGCTGAGACCAGGGGGGTGGCAGAGAGAGGGGCTGTGGGCTAGAAGCCTTGAGGAAAGAATTCAATGTTTCTGGCTCTTCCTGAGCCGGTCGATCGGGTGGTTTTAATGTCGTGGGTTTACAGTTCTTTAAATGGTTTCAAAAGCTTCCAGGTGGCTGTTGCAGACAAGGGGACATCTCACTGAGCTGCCATTCCCAGGCAGAGCCCTGTGCACTCCTTCACTGCCACCACCTCCCTCCCTGTAGCTTTCTGGAGGCTGCCCAGGGGGTGTGGAGTCTCCTTCTCTGCAGAGATTCCAGCCCCGTCTGGACACCGACCTGTGTGCCCTGTCCTGGGGACCCTGCTTTGGCAGGGGGTTGCACCCCAGGGGCTCTGGGGGTCCCTTCCCACCCCTGTGATTCTATGATCTCCTTACCCCGAGGGGGAGGGCCTCTCTAGATGATGTTAGACAGCTGATGTGAACCAGACTGAGCTGACCTGGGGCTGTGGAGACCTCGGCGACCCTCAGTGGTGTGTGTGGTAGATGGTCCTTCACAGACAGGTGTGAGGAGCTGAGTTGGAATCGGTCTCCAGACTCAGAGGATGCATCAGGGGGGAAGGGCCCTTCCAAGGCCATCACCCCTGCAGTGAGCAGGGACATCTTCACTAGAGCAGGGTGCTCAGAGCCCCATCCACCCTGACCCTGAATGTCTCCGGGGATGGGGTCTCCCCCGCCTCTCTGGGCACCCTGGGACAGTGTCCCACCCCCCTCATAGCAAAGAACCACGTGCAGAGAAGCCTGAAACTACCGTGGGGAGAGGAGTCTAGAGATTACAATCCTTCAGTCCTGCTCCCATCCTCCCTGGCAGCCTGAGGCACCCTGAGCTTGCAGGAAGAACACTTCCCCTGGAAGCAGTTCTGTCTCTCCTCCCTGTGCTTCTAGTGGGAGGATGTCCAGAGGCATCCTGCTATCACACCATGTCCTTGTAGTTTCCACCTCACATTGATCCACGTACAGTTTACAGGCACTGTGTGAGTAATCATGTCTGGAAGCTTAAGCATATCCTTTTTCCCCTCTGTATGTCTGAGGATGGCCTGTGTTCTGCTGGTGTGGAAGGGCCAGGCTCTCCTGGTCTCCACCCCCCAGAAGCTTGCCATGTTTCCACAGGCAGAGCTGTGCCTGATCCGTCACCAGCTCCTCTTCTTCCAGCAGGAGCACAGGACTGGCACTCAGGGGCTTTTTTTTCCTCTTTCTGGTAACTTGTTCCTTGCCCCCCTGTGAGCAGAAGGAGCTGGGACTGGCACCTGTACCCCCAGCACGCAGCACACACGTGTGCCACCTGCCTGGCGTGGTTCCTGTGTCAGGGTGTGCGTGTGGGGGGGAGCACGCTCCGGCTGTTGCGGCGCAGCGCCCGGTGAGCTCTGCTGTAGCACAGCTTTGCTGGTCACGGTGTTGCCTCTGCTCCAAGGCTCCAGACTGAAGGGCTCCTGGACCATCCCTGTCCCTCGCTGCCTGTGTCCAGTCTGTGACCCCGATGCCTTTCGTTCCAGGGCAGCTGAGGAGATGGAGTACCCTTGTTTCCTCCTGACCAGGACCAACAGCAGCCAGACCGGGACCCTCTCATTCTTCCTGGGTGGCTTTCCAGCACGGGAAAGCACTCAGCTGTGGTCTGCAATTCCTCTCTGCTCTACCTACCTCCTGGCACTGCTGGGCAACTTGACTGTCCTCTGTGTCATCAAGGCAGAGCGGAGCCTCCACGCACCCATGTATCTCCTCCTTGCTATGCTGGCAGTGGCCGACCTGGGCTTGTCCACGTCCACGTACCCCACCATGCTGAGGGTGCTGTGGCTGGAGGCCAGGGAGATCAGCTTTGGCACCTGCCTTGCCCAGATGTTTTTCATTCACACCTTCACTGACATTGAATCTGCTGTCCTCCTGGCCATGGCCTTCGACCGCTACGTGGCCATCTGCCACCCGCTGCGATACTCCTCCATCCTCACCAACGCCGTGACCACCAAGATCTGTGTGGCCATCCTTCTGAGGACCACCCTTGTCCTGGTCCCACTCCCCATCCTGCTGACCCGGCTGTGTTTCACCAGGGTCAGCAAGCTCTCCCACCCCTACTGCTTGCACCCAGACATCATCAAACAGGCCGGCGCAGACACCAGGCTTAACAGCATCTACGGCCTCTTCGTGCTGCTCTCCACGCTGGGTTTGGACTTGCTCTTTGTCTTCCTGTCTTATCTTCTCATCCTAAAGACCATCCTGGGCGTTGCAACTTGGAGGGAGCGCCTCAAAGCCCTCAACACCTGCATCTCACACATCTGTACTGTCCTGCTCTTCTTTATCCCCATGATCTGCCTGTCCATGATGCACCGGTTTGGCACATACCTGTCCCCCCAGGCCTACGTTTTCACAGCCAACGTCCATTTCCTTCTCCCACCCATCCTGAATCCTCTCGTTTACAGCATGAAAACCAAACCCATCCGGAGAGGGATACTGAGGATGCTCTGCCAAAGAGGCATCCACGAGTCCAGGGTCACCCTTGGCCAGTAGAGACAAAGTGATGGTCACTGCCAACTGTCTCACACAGGGTTCAGCCCCCAAGAAGATCAATCAGGAGAGGGCAACATGCCAGACTTCTGGATATGTGGCAAGTAAGACTATAAGGAAGGTAAAACATATACAGAAGGTAAAGAATATGTAGATATCAGCTGTAGGAGCCAGTCCCCAGGAGCCATGGAGATGATGGGAGGGCTGGATGGAGCCCCTTTGCTCTGGAGCCAGGCTGGGAGAGCTGGGCTGGCTCAGCCCAGAGAAGAGCAGCTGCTGCTGGGGAGAGCTCAGAGCCCCTTCCCGGCCCTCAAGAGGCTCCAGGAGAGCTGGAGAGGGGCTGGTGCCCAGGGCAGGGAGGGCCAGGCCCAGGAGAACGGCCTTCAGCTGCAGGAGGGGGATGGAGAGGGGCTGGGGGCAGAAATCCTTCCTGGGGAGAGGGGAGGCCCTGGCACAGGGTGCCCAGAGAAGCTGGGGCTGCCCCTGGATCCCTGGCAGGGATCAAGGCCAGGTTGGATGGGGCTGGGGGTACCCTGGGCTGGGAGGTGTCCCTGCCTGTGGCAGGGGGGCACTGGGGGAACTCAGGGGTCCCTTCCCACCCACAGCAGTGGGGGTTCTATGATCCTATCTATGATACCTGCAATGCAAGAACCATGGCTCATAAGAATACCTGCCTGATGACCCTTCAACCTACAAACAGAGGGAAAACAGAGGAAAACTAACAAACCCCAGACCCCAGGAGACAACAGAGACAGCAACACGGACCACAGCCTTCGTGGCAGTGGCTGTGATGGCTGGTGGGGCCAGAGTTCAGCAGAGCTGCTGGGAAGGGAGAAATAAATTGCCAGGGGGTCCCCTGGGAAAGAGCAGACCTGATGTGGGGTGTTGGGTGGGCCTGGGGTGGAAGTTTGTGTGGGGCGACCGAGTGTGAAGAGGCGGCTGTCACTGCACTCTCCAGGCCGTGCACAGCCCGTCCTGTCTGACACTAAACCCACCTCTGGCACAGGGGCACAGGGGTGGGCTCGTCCTGTGTGCAGGGGGACACCAGTGGGATTTGGTGACAAAACACCATGTGGGACTGACTGATGAACAGAGGAGGCCAGAACGTGGAGTGGCCCAAGGCTGGAGCCATTCCCCCCCAGGGAGCAGACAAACAGGCCCCAGCGTCTGGGGATGGATCTGGGCAGGTTCTGCTCTGCTCCAGGGTTCAAGGGACCCACGGGCACAAGAACTGGGACCCACGGACACCGAATCAAGCGGGTGAGGGTCGTGTCCTCTGAGGAGCACGGTCACAGCTACGTGGTGTTGGTCACGGCTACGTGAGCACTGCCGGGCTGGGTGCCAGGGCAGGCCCTGCCTCCTCTGAGGGCCCTTTGGGCCACCTCAGGCCATGCTTGGCCCCAGGCTGGTCACCAGCCATAACGCCTTCATCCCTTAGACGTGAGGTAGAGGATGAGGGTGTCCAGAGGCACAGGGGACAGGGCAAGGTTCACCCTCCACAGACCCAGCAGGGCTGGTGCCCAGCCCCCCTGCTCTGCAGAGGAACCCTTGATGTCAACTTCCAGACTCTCAGACATGAACCAGAAGTATCCTCTTCTCTTTAAACCACCAGTGCTTCCCTCCCCAGGTTTTTCTTTGCTCCACCTGGAGCATTTTCCCTGGGTTAGGATCCAACACCAGGCTTCCTGAGGTAACGGGCACTGCAGCACGAGGCCTCCTCGGACCAGCTCCTCAGGCTGAGGAGATGGACTTCTCCCCACTTGTGTGGACGGCTCCGAGCTGTTCCAGAGGTGTGGGTCTGTGTGAGCTGACAGCCCAGGGGATGGGCATTTTAAAACAGTTTAAACACTCAAGAACTGTCTTCATGTTTCGTGCCAGCACGGCCGAAGACCAGCCTGCCCAGGGGAGGCACCGTTACTGGGAGATAAAAGCTGTCCCCTGGATTCCCCCAGCCTTCCCAGCCTCAGGCCCCTTGGCACACGTCTGTGAACCCCATGAACACACAGAGATCCATCCTCCTACATAGAATGAATGGCAAACTCCAGCTGAAGAGGCTCTGCTCCCTCTGGTAACGAAGCGTTGGGTGGTTCTGGTGAGAGGCTCCATCAGACCCCAAGAGCTGCCCAGCACGTGGCGGGTGGCAGAGGTTTCCAGGAGCTCAAAAAGCAGCAAGGTGAATCCATGGGAGAGCGATCCTCCCGTGCCAAAACAGCCTCTCTGTGTCGAGAGCACCATGGCATGTCTGCCTGAGTCTGTCAGTGCCCAGGTTGCTGGGCTGGGCTCGCTCCTGGCTGGGCTTGCTCCTGGCTCCCA
>VZTU01007508.1:0-19841 GCA_013400835.1 Zapornia atra | reverse complement strand
TTCTATGATTCTATGAAGCTGCAGAACATCTCTTCACTGTGATATACATGACCCACACTACCTTCTCTCACCTAGGGTTGGTATTTCATACCCAGGTGAACTCTTAAATGCAGTGGGACTGCAGGAAGGGGAGAAACTAGAGAGAAAATGACATATTTTCCTCCTAAAATCAGAGAATAGCATGCTCCAATTGGGGCTCATCTGTAATGTGGATGTGCTGCACTCATCCATCAAGGACCCACACTGGCAATGCAACAGGAGGAGCTGGGTGGGTTTTCACCCGGAGGGAGCATCTGCAGGTCACTGCTAGAAGGCAGAGCATGGCTTTAACTATTATTATTAAAATATATACATAAAAATTAGAAATATTCAACATGTTGAAAAGAAGGCTGGGGGTGGACACCTCATTGCAGCCTGCCAGTCCCTGAAGGGAGCAGAGAAACAGGAGGGGAATCAGCTTGTTCAAGGGCAGAGACTGGCAGGACAAGGGGGATGGAGTGAAGCTGGAGGAGGGAAGGGTTAGAGGAGAGATTGGGGGGAAGTTCTTTGCAGAGAGAGTGGTGAGGGGCTGGAACAGGCTGCCCAGAGAGGGGGTGGGTGCCCCATCCCTGGGGGTGTTCAAGGCCAGGTTGGCTGGGGCCCTGGGCAACCTTGTGTAGCTCCAGGCCTGGAGGTTGGTGGCCCTGCCTGTGGCAGGGGGGTTGGAGCTCTGTGATCCTTGGGGTCCCTTCCAACCCAGACCAGTCTATGATTCTGTGATTCTATGTTAGTATAACCCTGGTTTAGTTTAAGAGGTGTCCAAGGGGCTTTCAAAAGACTAAGAACAATCCCAGTGTGTTTGGTCTTGATTTGAGCTCTGTTTTTGGGTACTGGTTTCCATCCTCATGGGGGACTTTAACCACCCAGACATCTGCTGGGAAAACCACACCTGAGCTGCAGGAGATCCAGGAGACTCCTGGAGTCCATAGATGACAACTTCCTGGTTCAGGTATTGGACAGACCGACCAGAGGTGATGCGTTGCTGGATCTGGTGCTCACCAGCATGGGAGGGATCATTAAAGGTGTTAAGATTGGAGACAGCCTGGGCTGCAGCGAGTGGTGTGGCTGACACAATAGAAGGAAAGGAACAGGCTGCCCAGAGAGGTGGTGGATGCTCTGTTCCTAGAGGTGTTCAAGGCCAGGTTGGCTGGGGCCCTGGGCAACCTTGTGTAGCTCCAGGCCTGGAGGTTGGTGGCCCTGCCTGTGGCAGGGGGGTTGGAGCTCTGTGATCCTTGGGGTCCCTTCCAACCCAGACCAGTCTGGGATTCTAAGTAGATGCTGCCAGGTTGGCATTGCAAGAAGAGTGCTGGGATCTTAGGGGAAGCAGGGTGATCTTGCCAAAGCTCATAACACAGTTCTTGCAGATGGGCAGATGGTAACACCTAGTTTTCCTGGGTCTCAGCTGCACAACTTCTCCTCTGTTACTTTATTTTCTAGAACCTTGTTTTCTCCTGTTGTTAAAAGGCCTGCACCTTGTTTTGGGGTTTGTTTTGGGGTGGTTTTTTGAGTGTTTTTGCTTTGAAACCATTTCCACAGCAACTAATGGCAGCTCCACACAGAGGTTTCAATAGGAATTATGAAGGAAGGACACAGCACAGGAGAATAGCTGCACAGCAGAGGTCTCACATCCAACTAAACTCATCAATTAGGAGAGGAGAGAAGGAAAGTAAGAAGCAGAAAACACATTAGAGAAACTTGAGTCCTGAGGGTCTCAGAGATTGGTGTAGCTACCTGATAGGGAAGGTGACCACAGCCCCAGTGCCTCTGCAGTCTAGACACACTCCAGGCTGTTCCAGTCACTGGACCTTCATCTTACTTGTTAGGGGATTCATTTAGGTGGGGTTATCCCAGGCTTTGCACAGGAGCTCAGCCTTGTTTTCCAAAGCAGACCCCATCTATAATGCAATGGGATTTTGAGGTTGAGTGTTGTTAACTGAAAGGAATGATCCAGCCCTGGCAAAGAGCTGGGCTGGATGAAGTCATCAGGTTCATTTTTCTTTCCCCACATCTGTCATTTCCACCCTGGATGTAGTCCACGTCTCCCTGTGAAACCTCCTCAGCCCAAGACTAGCAGGTGAGGTTCAGAACAGGAAAAGAACTTTTTTATTGCCCATTAAAAAAGAATAATCCTCCTTCTGGCAATGCCACTTCTGCTGCAATCATTCCTTCATGGGGAGAAGTCCCTGCTTCACAGAGAGAGACTTCTGCAACCCTAATGAGCTGTCAGCACATGTACAAGGACTCACTAACCTGTCCACAGGCAGTAAGCAGAGCTTTCAACCCACTTCAGCTGCCCCACAGTGGTGGGCTGGCTCTCCAAGGGCAGCAAGTGCAAAACAGTTAATCCTGGATTTAGATACCTGAAGGGTAGTCACAAACCAGGGTAATAAAGATGTGGGTGCAGGTGATTGCTGTCTGCAGTGATCTCCTAGTGATCTTTCCTCCCTGTGTAATTGAGGCAGCAGATGTTTCCCTTCTTTCATCACATCACTGTTACTCATATTTAGGCTTAATCACCTGGGGTGGTTGTTGCCTGAAGAAGGGTGTTGGTGGCAAAAGGTGCTGGGAGAGTGAAGCTGTGGTCTCTTCTGTAGCCAGTATCTGTGGAGTTATGGGAATTACTGGATTTATGGACTTTAAGGCCAATTTCCTAAGCCAAGATGAGCTTTTGTAGCTAGAGGAAGGATTCCTTTGCCACTGTGGGCAGGTGGGGCCACCCTACTCAGATGGCATGTCTTTCTTCCTGCAGATGAATGACCTTCCAGGCTGTGTGCTGACTCCAGGATCCAAGAAGGAACTTCTTCCCAAGGAAAATGTATGCCCAGGTCCTCACCCTGGCAGTGGCTGTGGTGCAGTACAGAGCTATGGCTGTTCATGAAGGTATGTGCTAAGTGGTCAGTAGCTGGGGGTGATGCTAAGACATATCAAGAAGAAAAAGACCTTTTCCAAGCAGCTTTTCTGCTGATGTCATGGATGCACACAGAGAAGCTGTTAGGGTGGAGCTGTAGAGCTGATGCTTTTGGCTTTTGCATTAAGGGCCCCTTAGGTTGGGATCATCTGTCTAACAGAGCATCTCAGCTGACCCCAGAAGACAGAGTAGAGCCAAGCCTCATGGAATTACAGCATGATCCATGGCATGTCTCTATAGCCTTAGGGTTCTGTAGAAGTGGGAGGCTCCTTGGGAGCATCCTATGAAGCTCACCCAGAGCTCCCAGGACTGTAATGGGAGTGGGAATGAGGCACTACATCCTCCCTCTTCAAACTGTTCTGCAGCAAGAAGCCCCCAGGCTTTGAAGGTGTATGTTCACCTGGACTAAATCCAGTATGTTCAACAAGGAGTTAATGGCAGCTTTGGCATCAGCTACAAAATTAACCTGATTAAGTTCCTGTCTGTCAATTAAGCCAATATACTTGACTATAATGCTATTTAATTCAAAGCTGGGAACAGTGCAATAAATCAACATTTACAGATGTCTCTGGCAAACCTGTGATTGATGAAACGTGGTAATTTTGGAGGTGCATGGAAAATTTCAAATAAAATCATATCCCCCTGTGATTAATATAGCTGTCTGTGTTGGTATTTTCTCCAGAAGGTACCAATCCAAATGTGCTTAACATCACATGTTTCCACTGACAGCTTCAGGTACCTGATCCAAGCAGCACAAATGGGCTCAGGTTTCCTTTCTAAAAAGCTCAGCACCTCACAAAATGGGTTCTAGTTTCCTATTTATAAGGAAAGGGGCACCATCCTGCCCTCTTTAATCCCTTTGAGCTCTTGTTTGTTGTCTTTGTCACTGTTATGCCTGGATGCAAATGAGGGCAGGGGCACCCTGGTGCAGGGTGAGCAGGACTCTGAAGGACCAGGCACAGATGAAGAGGCTTTCTGGGGATTTGGGATGTAGACAAGTAGGTATCAAAGGTCTCGCTGATACCAGTGATGTTTTCAGTATGAAAAAAAGTGTGGCCAGTAGGTGTGGGGAGGGGATTGTGCCCCTGGACTGGGCACTGGGGAGGCTGCAGCTGGAGTGCTGGGTCCAGTTCTGAGCTCCTCAGCATCAGAAGGACATGGAGGTCCTGGAGCGAGTGCAGAGAAGGGCAACCAGGCTGGGGAAGGGGCTGGAGGGCAAATCCTCTGAGGAGCAGCTGAGGGAGCTGGGGGTGTTGAGCCTGGAGAAGAGGAGGCTGAGGGGAGACCTTCTCCCCACCTGCCCTGCCCTGCCAGGAGGGTGCAGAGAGGTGGGCGATGGTCTCTTCAGCCAGGGGCCAGGAGATGGGCCAAGGGGCAATGGGCTCAAGCTGCCCCAGGGCAGGGTCAGCTCAGCTGGGAGGGCAAAGTTCTTCCCTGGCAGAGTTGTGGGGCTGTGGCACAGGCTGCCCAGGGAGGGGGCTGAGTCCCCACCCCTGGGGGTGTTTAACAGACACAGGGGAGATGAGGTGCTTAGGGATCTGGTTTAGCACAGGACAAGGATGGTTGGACTTGATGCTCCTCAAAGGTCTTTTCCAACCTTGGGATTCTGGGATTCCAGATCAGAGTCAAAAAGGTGTGTCTCCTAGGAAAAACTGTCTGCACTACCTTGAGTAGCTCCAAGAGGTGGGTGATTTTGTGAAGGCTGATGGATGGTTGAACCTTTGTTGGTATTTTCTTGTGATAATACAGGTTGTGGTTACCCTGGGAAACTGTTGAACAATTTCCACCAGTTGTGAGGTCAGAGCCAAGGACTGGCATTGCCTTCCTTCCAAGCCCTTCTGGGAAAACAGGGACATCAAGGCCCAAGCTAGGGAAAGGGGGTAGATCCAAAATAGAAACAGCAGCTGGGAGAAAAGCTTATGGTGATCTGCTATTAGCAGCTGAGCTGCCTCCAAGATATTCCAGAGATCTCAGTTGAAGAGCACTTATGGAGGATTGAGAAGGGAAGAGAGATCTCAACAGCTCTGGGAAGGGAAATTGAAATAAGTGTCTCCCACTTGTGTCAAAGGAAAGAGCTTTATATTCCCAGCTGGGTACAAGTTACACCAGAAAGAGCCAGTCATTATTCCTCTGCAGTAAACCAAAGTGTTAAGTTGTGAAGAGCTTGGTGTCAGGAGGCACCAAGAAAGATGAAGGAACCAAAAACCTTGGGTAGCAAAGACCCTTGGGCTGACATCCATCCACAGCTGGCAGAGGATCCTCTGCCCTGTTGTGTGGCCAAAGGGGGTTGATCAGGGGCACAGTGACAAATGAGAACACAACACCTGCATCTCTCCAAGCCCTTTGGGGAACACACCTATAGAAATGGGGTAAAAGTCAGGTCAGTTGAAGAGATCAATCTGAAACAGGGTTTCCATTGCAGCAGAAGCATGAGAAACCCACCTAGCACACCTCCCTAGCATACTGGAACAACTGCTGCAGCCTGGTTGGGTATGAGTTGATTTCCACACCTGCAGCTGAAAGTGAAGTCAGTGGCTGGGTGATGTCCAAAGCAGCACAGAATAAAATGAAACTTTAATAAACTGTGAAGAGGTTGAGCCCGGTCCTGGTGAGCAAGTCTGCAATGTAGAAACCCTCCTCCAGCAGTCAGCCCTGTCTACTTATTAGCAGCCCTACAGTAAGAACTCAGCATCTATTTGCAAGGGAGAGAAGCACCAAATAAAACACAAATTCTGGAATTCCCTTGTGGAGCCTTCATTCATTTAAGCATCCCTAAAAATCATCAGGTTTCTGTCCATGAAATGTATTTATTGGCTGCCTAAAGAAAATTCAATTCCATTGAGGCTGAATGCTGTAAAGGGGAATGTGCCTTGATGCTTGGTAAACAAATTTCTCTGTATACCTGTCCCTTCCCTGCCAGCTGTCATCAGGTAGCTCTGGCTTGGACAGAAAAAAGCGCTCAAATCTCATTGCATGAGATACTCTTCATGCTTGAGGCTGATGGAAGCTTGGCAAGAGGAGAGTGTTGCAGAACTGAATGCATGGAGTGTCTCAAGTTCTCTCTGTGCCAGGCTGGAAGACTTGGTTGCTTTAGGGCTGGCAAAGTAATGGTGGCCCCATGTCTGTATGGGTGTCTTGTGTTGGCTCTGGAGACCTTCATGCAGGAAGCCCAGGGTGGTTGGTGGGGTGAGAAAGCTGCCAAGTTCCTAAAAAGTCAATTGTGCATGGCTCAGGTATGGCATGGCCTCTGGGGATGGGAAAACCCTGGGCATCCCTTTGCTTCCATCATGTCCAAAACACCTGCATGCCTCGATGGATTTGGGTCTTGGTGTTTGTGCTTCAAATGAGAAACTTCCCCTGGGTGAGAACAGAAAAAAATGGGGAACCAGGAGGAAATTAAAAGAGCACAAAGCAGCCTGTTGCTGTGGGAAACCCATGGTTACATGCTTCATTGGGCCTCAGCATGCTCTTTCTTCCTTATCTGCAATATCTTGGAGGCCCACATGATTCCAGTTCTGGGCTCCCTGGGATCCAAAAGCCAGGGATCTCCTGGAGAGAGTCCAGAGGAGGCTGTGGGGATGATGAAAGGCCTGGAGCATCTCCCCTGGGAGGAAAGGCTGAGTGAGCTGGGGCTGTTCAGCCTGGAGAGAAGAAGCCTGAGAGGGGATCTGATCAATGGTTATCAATAGCTGAAGGGTGGGACACAGGGGGACATGGGCAGCCTCTTCTCAGTGTCTGTGGGGACAGGACAAGGGGCGATGGCCTCAAGTTGGAGCACAGGGAGTTCCACACCAATGTGGGGAAGAACTTCCCAGTGAGGGTGAGGGAGCCCTGGGACAGGCTGCCCAGGGGGGTGTGGAGATATCTCTGGAGATATTCCAGCCCTGTCTGGACACTGACCTGTGTGACCTGTCCTAGGGACCCTGCTTTGGCAGAGGGGTTGGACCTGCTGATCTCTGGAGGTCCCTTCCAACCCCTGTGGCTCTATGACTCAGAGGGCTTTATCTCCTGGCTGGTTCATTACACTGAGACAAACCTTCCTGCCCCTCTTCTCCCTCAGCATGCAGGACAGCAGAGGTGGCCGATATTTTGTTCCTTGTGGGGCAGTCACAGGGCACAGGGAGTGAGAGCTCCTGGATGGTGAAGGACTTCATCAGCAGCATGGCCCGTTCCTTTGAGAACGTGGTGATGGGCAAAGGAGGCATCCAGCTGGCCGTGGCGCTCTATGGGAAGAAAGCAAGGTGGGTCAGTCCATCCTCTACCCCCTACACCTGGGTATCTGTAGCCCTACAGCTCTAGATGGGCAACCATGATCCTGTGGTTGAAGAGCTCTTGCTGCTCTGCTGAACCATGATCCTGTGGTTGAAGAGCTCTTGCTCCTCTGCTGAACCTTTATGAGATCAAAACAAAAGTTCAACCCCCAGCAGTGTCACCTGAGTCTAGAGGTGCTTGGCCATGGGGGGGAAGTCTTTCAGGGCATGGAGGCTGGCATTTAATACAGCCACAAGAAAGCCCCCAGCATCCAATTCTAATAGTGTTTTATGGTAAGATGGTTCTGGGTCTTCTACCCTGGACTCAGGGTATCCCAGACATTTATACAGCCTGGGAGAAGAGCTCCTGGAGAGCAGCCCTGCTGAGAAGGACCTGGGGGTTCTGGGGGATGAGAAGCTTCCCCTGAGCCAGCAGTGTGCTCTGGCAGCTGGGAAGGGGGATGGGATCCTGGGCTCCATCCAAAAAGGGGTGGCAGCAGGGACAGGGAGGGGATTGTCCCTCTCTGCTCTGCCCTTGTGAAGCCCCAGCTGGAGTCCTGTGTCCAGAGCTGGGGTCCCAACACAAGAGAGATGTGGGGCTGTTGGAGAGGGGTCAGAGGAGCCATGAAGATGCTCAGGGGGCTGGAGCAGCTCCCCTAGGGAGAGAGGCTGAGGGAGCTGGGCTGGTTCAGCCTGGAGAAGAGAAGGCTGTGGGGGGACCTCATTGCAGCCTGCCAGTCCCTGAAGGGAGCAGAGAAACAGGAGGGGAATCAGCTTGTTCAAGGACAGAGACTGGCAGGACAAGTGGGATGGAGTGAAGCTGGAGGAGGGAAGGGTTAGATTAGATATTAGGGGGAAGTTCTTTGCGGAGAGAGTGGTGAGGGGCTGGAACAGGCTGCCCAGAGAGGGGGTGGGTGCCCTGTGTCTGGGGGTGTTCAAGGCCAGGTTGGCTGGGGCCCTGGGCAACCTTGTGTAGCTCCAGGCCTGGAGTTTGGTGGCAATGCCTGTGGCAGGGGGGTTGGAGCTCTATGATCCTTGGGGTCCCTTGCAACCCAGACCAGTCTATGATTCTATGACTCCCTTGACCACTGTGAAGAGAGCTCCTTGCCTACATATGAACCCAGTGTGAGCAGCTAAATGACCACGTTATTGCTGGTCATTACTATTAGCAATGCCTCCTTGCTGGAACGCCAATGTTTTCTTGCTTCTCCTTCACCCCTGTTTCTCATTCCAAGCATGAGTATTGAGCTCACAGATTACGTGGCCATCGAAGATGTGCTGGTAGCCATCCAGGGTCTCCCCCTCAAAGGCAGCACCTTAAAAACAGGGTCAGCTCTGGCCTTTGCAGCTCACGCCATGTCTCGCCTGGACACACTGCAAGAGGATGCAGCAAAGGTGAGCAACCTTCTCTGATGGCTTCCATGGTGTCATCCTTGGTAGGGGTCAGACCTCTAACTTCTTTACCTGAAAGCATGAATGAGCCAGTTGGTTTTTTATTTAGCCCATCCAATTTTTGGTTGGCAGTTGAGGTGCCTCATCCAGGAGCTTGTTCAGCTCCAGGTCACTGTACTGGTGGTAGGAGGAGACAGGTACCTCCAGATTTTCAGAGCACTGACTTAATGTCTTAAAACACTCTTACTTCCCCACAGATTGCAGAGGGACCCTGTGCTCTAGTCATAAATGCCTCCAGATGAGTACCCAAATTTGGGGCACTTGACAGCATAAGCCAACAGAGCAGGCTCAAGGCTTGATGGAGACAAGGAGATGAGTCGTGGTGTTGGTGCAGGTAGCTGCTGCTGGTAGTCTTTGTGCCTCCACTCTGGTTACAAAGGGCAGCAATACAGTTAGCATTGAGAAGCAGACACGTTAGGGTGTCTTCAGGTGTTGTAGCAGGGTGTGTCTCCATTATAGCATCCCATGTGCTGCTATGTGATCTGACATGGGGCTGCCCAAAAAGCTTGAGAGGTCTGGGGTTGCTGAGTTGGCTGTCATTTAAACCCAGGCTGTGGCTGAGTTTCTAACCACCTGATAGCTCCATCCAGGTGCCATCGGCCAAGTGTGTTGTCCAGGATGCAGCTGAGTCCTCCTTTAAGACCTGCCCTTATGGACTTGTAGGGGTGAGTCCTCTCTCTGTGTCATTAATCTCTTCCTGGAGCCAGAGTTACTACCCCAAGAAGGTGTGGGACAGAGGCAAGCAGGAGGAGGCATGCAGAGATGATACCATTATGAGCAGCATCATTTGTGCTCTGCTCCTTCCCAGCTCATTCTCATAAATAAGCTGATCTCCTGTGAGTTACCCCAGAGGTGTGTCTTACTGAAGGGTTTATTTTTCAAGTGCCCATCCCTTTAGAGAGAGGGACTTTCATCCAAGGTCTGGTTTGCCAGTGTGGAAATCCTGCAACCATCTCTGTGACCTCCCCACATCATGCTCTTTCACTCTCTGGATCTTACACCAATTCTTGCAGGTGGTTGTTTTGATCACGGATGCAAAATCTGGGGACTCAGTTGAAGATGAAGCCCGGGTCCTGCAGGATCAGGGAGTGACAGTGTTTGCTGTAGGTATGTATGGACACCCTGAGCTTGCATGCAGCATTGGTGGATGCGTCTGGTGGGTGAGAAACTTGCCCTGAGCCAGCAGTGTGCTCTTGAAGCTGGGAAGGGGGATGGAATCCTGGGCTCCATCAGCAGAGGGGTGGCAGCAGGGACAAGGAGGGGATTGTCCCTCTCTGCTCTGCCCTCCTGAGGCCCCAGCTGGAGTCCTGTGTCCAGAGCTGGGGCCCAACACAAGAGAGATGTGGGGCTGTTGGAGAGGGGTCAGAGGAGCCATGAAGATGCTCAGGGGGCTGGAGCAGCTCCCCTAGGAAGAGAGGCTGAGGGAGCTGGGCTGGTTCAGCCTGGAGAAGAGAAGGCTGTGGGGGGACCTCATTGCAGCCTGCCAGTCCCTGAAGGGAGCAGAGAAACAGGAGGGGAATCAGCTTGTTCAAGGGCAGAGACTGGCAGGACAAGGGGGATGGATTAAAACTAAAGGAAGGAAGGGTTAGATGAGGTATTAGGGGGAAGTTTTTTACAGAGTGAGGGGCTGGAACAGGCTGCCCAGAGAGGGGGTGGATGCCCTGTGTCTGGGGGTGTTCAAGGCCAGGTTGGATGGGGCCCTGGGCAACCTTGTGTACCTCCAGGTCTGGAGGTTGGTGTCCCTGCCTGTGGCAGGGGGGTTGGAGCTCTGTGATCCTTGGGGTCCCTTCCAACCCAGCCCAGTCTATGATTCTGTGATTGCCACCCAATACTGTGTGCACCAACACACAGTCTACACGCTGCATAAGATTCCTGATGCATGATACCCCCATCCTATAAAAACAACACCCATCCCCAGGCTTAGCCACTAGCAAGTACAGGAAAAAACCCACATCTGTGCTGTGCTTGGGTATGTTTTGTTGTTGTCAATAGCTGATTTATTCAGTGGAAATCTGCGGGTTTGCATCTGTCAAAACTACTTGTGAATTCAGGAGGAGCTCAATAAATAGTTCCCTAAAAGTCAAAATGTTTTGATGTGACATTTTCAGAAATGAAATGTTTTTTTTACTTTGGAAGGTTTCTCTTAATGGGGTTCAGAGACCACCTTTAGCTATGTATAAAATGTCCATCAGAATAATTCCACAGGTAAGGAATGGTTTCAGTGCCTTCCCACCCCCAACAGCTAAATACAACCATTTATTACAAGTCAAATCCTTCCCTCCACCCAAAATTTCAGGGGAGAAGGGGGTGGGGGGTGGTATTTCACTATAGAGAGCAGCCAGGTCGATTTGGAGCACTGTGAAGTGAGAATTTGGGAAGGGTTTGTTTATTGGGGTTTTTTTTCCCTTTTTTATTTGTAATTTAACCATGGAAAATCCCTGGAATTTTCCACACAGCATCCCAAAGTCTCATTGACTGCTTATCCATCACAAAGGCAGAAACATCTCTGCATCCAATGGGAAGGATGAGGCCAGATCCTGACCTGCTCTCTGTCACTCTCCACCCCAAGAGAGCTTTCCATGTTTGGCCCATGAGTAGCCCTGAGGCAACATCCAACATGCCTCTGGAGGAAATTCTGACCTCTTTTCCCTGATGGAAGTAGCTTCATCTGCTTCACTACTGCCCATCCAGCTTGGGACTCCGTTCCTTGTTGCATCCTTTGCTGTGGGTAGCGTGACCACAAAGCTGAAGTAAAACTCACCAGCCAGCACGTTGCTCCCACTTGCTTGTGATAGCCTGGCCTGCCCCAGGGATGGTGTTTGATGTTCCTCTTCTCCTCTTCTTTTCTTCACCTAGGAATTAAGGATGCTGACAAGCAGGAGCTGAACAAAATAGCTTCAGAGCCCACAGCAGAGCATGTGCTTTACGTTGAAGATTTCCACTTGCTGCACAAGGTGGCCCCCAAGCTCTCCCGGAGGCTCTGTTTCACTGCCTCAGAGCCACCACAGCCCATCAAGCACCCTGTGCAAGGTGTGCCAGAGCTCTCCCTTTATCTTGCTTCCCACCTTCTCAAACCAGTCCCTTCCCAGGCCCTGGATGTGCCAGCCACGCCACAGAGACGGACGTCCCATGTCCCTTCTGTCCACCACAACAGAGCATCAGGGGTTGGATGATCCTAGAGGAGCAACCAGCTCATGGACCATATCTGTCTTGGGGATGGTAGTCCTGTATATTTTGCTTGTGTCTGCATCTCCATGGTTTGTCTGGGGTTACTGGATCCTGAAAGTCTCCCTGCTGGCTCAAATAAGAAGAGCAGCAATGGGCTGGGGCAGCATTTTGGCCCCTTGCAGGGGGCTTTCATCATAGGCCTCTTGTTAACTCTGGTAGCACAGCTCAGGGTCTCAAGAAGAACTTAATTCCTTGCAGAAAATCCAAAGAGCAGCCAAAGTGATGTAGATCTCTCCTTAAAGAGATATAGACATTGCAGTGAATCCACAGGTGATGGCAATGGATTCCTGACCCTGTCTTGGCACACAGACTAAGAGAAGATGAGTTAAAAGCTTGGGGGAGGGCTTCATCTGTGTCCTTAAAGGGTCGTCTTATTTTTTCTGCTATCTCTGTGGTTTCATGGCACTTCAGGGCTTCCTGTGACCTTTCATGGAGAGGTCAAGCTTTCTGGCAGACTGTTCTCTGTTGGAGGTCAGGAGAAAGGTAGGAAGGAGCTGCTTCCCCTATGCATGAAGCAGGTCTTAAGTGAGGAAATGTAGGCAGACCAAACTTTGTTTTTCCCTTCTTGTGCTGTCAAGCAATTTGCAAAAGAAAACCTTATTGCACAGCTCTGGCCTGGAAACAGATCCCAGCTGCTCTGAGTGCCATCTATACTCCAGGTTTTCTCTGTGGTGGTTTAGCACAGGGCAGGAACGGTTGGACTTGATGATCTTAAAGGTCTTTTCCAACCTTGGGATTCTGTATTGGACATATTGACTCCATCAGGGAACTGCTTGCACATGTACAGCACTGCTACCCATGTGGTCTGAGCCAAAGGCCTGTCTCTTCTCTCTTTGCAGCTGAGAAGACCCTCACCCCCCAGGATCTGCGTGTCAGTGAGCACAGTCACAGCTCCCTGAGGCTCACATGGATTCCAGCTACAGGGAGGGTGATGGGCTACCGTGTCCATCTGCATCCCTTGCTGCCTGAGGGGCAGCCAGCTTTGGAGGACCAGCAGGAGGTAGAGTTGCATTCCCATTCTTAAGAGCACCCCTTGCAGGTCCCCCTATTGCAGGGTTACTCCTCTGCTGAGGCTGGTGCTGGCAACAGCCTGGTTAGGGGATGGCACCATAACCCTCAGCCATCCCAGTGCAGTAGGTTGGCATAAATTCCTGAAGCTTCAAGGTCTATAGATAGACCTTCAGGTTTTGCAGGTCTGTCTGTTTCTCATGCTAATTTTGACATTGCCATTGTGGTGAGATGGAGTTTCCATCCAGTTCCCTAGCAGAATCCCCTGTTCCTCTTGCTGGGAAGCTTGTTAAGATCTCCAAGCACTTAGGTTCTGTATTCACAGAATCACAAGGTTGGAAAAGACCTTTGAAGATCATCAAGTCCAACCATTCCCATCCTAAGCTAAACCAGATCCCTGAGCCCCTCATCTACCCTTTTTGTGAACACACCCAGGGAAGGTGACTCAGCCCCCTCCCTGGGCAGCCTGTTCCAGGCCCTGACAACTCTTTCAGTAAAAAATGTTTTCCTAATGTCTAATCTAAACCTGCACTGGCTCAGCTTGAGGACATTTCCCCTTGTCCCATCTCCTGTCCACTGGCTGAAGAGACCATCTCCCACCTCTCTGCACCCTCCTGGCAGGGCAGGGCAGGTGGGGAGAAGGTCTCCCCTCAGCCTCCTCTTCTCCAAGCTCAACACCCCCAGCTCCCTCAGCTGCTCCTCAGAGGATTTGCCCTCCTTCTTTGAGGGATGCTGCCACGTGTGCCAGTTTGCTAAGGTTCAGCTTGGTCACTGAGCAAAGTCTAAGAATAAGATTGAAGGATAGAATAAGTATGCCTGAAAGCTTTGATTTCTAATAAAACAAAGCTATGAAAGTGTGAATTATTAAGGTTAAGATTATTAATTGTATTAATTATTAAGATTATATTTAACAGGAATTCTCATCCTTGGCTCCTTCAGAATCTCATAAGAATCTAGTGAAAACACAGAAGCTGTCTCCACCTCTTTTGCCCTCAGGTTACATTGAAATGTTCCTCTATGAGCTTAAAAGAAACTTTCTTTGCCAAAGATGGTTGATTTTTCCTCCATCTTTTTTAAAGGGGACTCAGAACCACCCCCACCCTTATGCATGCCCTTGTTTTCATTTAGTTTTTTCTGGGTTAACTCATGAAACCCACCTTGGCACTGCCCTTTGTTAGTGGGAACCCAAACATCACTTGAGGGTCACAGTGTTCTGAGTTAGAGCATTTTAAGAGGCTCCTGCCCATGGATGTCACCTTGCATCAGAGGGGAAGCTTTGTGCAACGAGCCTGTTGCCAAGATGGGGGAGACTCTTCTACTGTGCTGGAGGTGTAATGATGTCCTTTGTCCCCCTGTGTGACAGATTATGGTGGATGGTGACCAAAGTACTGTGCTGGTGACTGATCTGAAACCCAACACCAAGTATGTGTTGAAGGTGAGGGCTGTCTATGCAGATGCCCTTGGGGAGGCAGCAGCTGTCAAGGGGAAAACAAGTGAGTGTCTCTTCTGCAGTCATCCCTGTGTGTCCCTTGTGTGTGTGGCTACAGGAAAAAAACCCAACCCTAAACCCAGCCACGTGAGGAGTGAGGGATGGATGGGTTGAAATGGGTAGGAGGAATATCTGTGCCAACATCCGTGGTGTGGAGTGCAGGGTTGTGAGTGGGTGCAGAGCAACTTGTGCAGTTAACCCACTTGAAAGCCTGCTGGATAGCTCACATCATCTGATTTAATAAGCAGCAGGATTTAATGAGTCCTGGTGGGGATTCAGTGAGTGTAACACCCCTGTAGCTGGCATGAGAAAGCTTTTGGAGACCATGGGGTGGGAAATACAGGCATGAGTCTTAGAGAGAGATGTATATTCTAAACACTTTGTTTCAGAAATGGATGTTCCAGGAGGTTTGGGTGGCACTATGCATGCACTTAGGGATTCATTTCACTCAAGGTGAACACCAAGGTGCTATCACCATGGCCTTAAGGAAATGCCCCTAGTAGTGACCTCTGGTCCCATGAAATGATCTAGGTTTCCCATCTGCCATGCCAAAATCCTTTGCTGTCACATGGCTGGCTGCAGTGACATGGTTCTTGGAAACAAAGGAGCAAATTCACTATTGGGGAAAACCCTGGAGTGGAAGACACTGGGTGGTGTGATAGATGGAGCAGGTTTTATCCCAGAGGTCTCTGCACTACTTTAAGGGGGTTTAAGAGTTTAAGGGGTGTGCTAATTCCAATTCCCTTTGCCTGAGGGTTTTGGAAAAGAATTATTCCTTTCTTCCTTGTCTGTTGTTTCTTCCCCCACTCCCTGCAATGTCTTAAATTGTTTGTCTTCTTGAGGAAAGATCTCAGGCAGGATAAATAAATGAAGTGCCTCGATGAGGCTGACTCATACATACTTGCCAGGAATAAGATGGAATGTCTCCATGGGTGGAAATAAAGTCATTTGATCTCTTCTCTTATTATCCTCAACATGAAGCCAGAGGCAGGAGCCATAAATCTGTCTGCCATGGCTGGCTGGATCAAAATGGGCTACTCTTACAAAGAGTTGCATCCACAGACATAAGTAGGATTTGTTTCCTGTGCCCTTGCTCAGTCTGTGTGAAACCACTGAGGAGTTTTCTCCACTCAGGAGGAAATGCCTTGTGAATGGATATTTCACAGTTCTCAACACCATTCAAAGAGGAAGCCCACAAGCCACTCTGCCCTGGGGGGATTTTCAGCTCCCTTTCCAAGCAGGCAAGTGTCTGGGAGGGGGTGTGGTTTCTTCTGAGGATTCAGCTGAGTGAATAGGGAGAGCTGGTGCTGCTTAGCTTTGTGTGCCTCTGTGTTTGAAGACAAAAGATGTTCCAAGAGTCCTTGCCATGGCATTTCATTACATCACTTCCATACATTTTGTACCCCAAAGCACCTGTGCCTCCAGTCACTAATTTCCGTGTGATAGAAGAAGGACTTTTTAGTTTGAAGGTGGCTTGGACACCTCCACTGGGCAAGCTGGAGGGCTACAAGATCTACATCCCCAGAGGTGAGTTCAGACTTTTATTTTGTTGGAGTTTGCTTTAAAAGGGGCAGTGACCCAAGGACAAGAAAGGCCCTTGAAAAAAATGTACCATAGAGATCCTGGCATTATGCTGGAAGGAGGCCAGGTTATCCTCTTCCAGCTTGTTCCTGGTTTCCCCAGGACAGAGGAGGAAAGTCCTCTGAAGGACTTGCTTTTGAAGGACAAGATGGGGGATGATATTGTGGGTGCCCTGTACCTAAAGGCACTGTCACATCCAGACCTGCCCTGGATATTTTTCATGCTCAAGTACCTGCTTTGTTGTGGATGTGGGGTGAGTCCAAGCCTTCAGTAAGGCTCACACTCACCTCTTTGTGTTCTGGAGGACTGGGGACAGCATGGGTATGTTGGATGTGTCAAGCCTTAGCTACAGATCATAGAATGGTCATGATGGTGAGGATTGCCCTGACCCAGGTGCAGGACCCTGCACTTGGCCTTGTTGAACCTCATGAGGTTCACATGGGCCCACTTCTCCAGCTTGTCCAGGTCCCTCTGGATGGCATCCCATCCTTCTGGCATGTCAACCTCACCCTTAGCAGCATCACATGGGTTGGGAGTCTTCAACCATGCACTTGACCCAGCTCCTGTGCATGCCCTTCACTGTGTTGTGAAGACACCACCATGGGATGTAGACCTCAGACAGCAGGAAGGCTTTTACCATCACTCTGCTTGATGTTGCAGCCAACAGCCCAGGAATGATGTATGAGCAGGTTCTGCGGGGTGACATCTCTTCCCATGTGCTGGATAACTTGGAGGAGGACAGAGAATACAGCATCAGCATCTATGCAGTGTACCCCCAGGGCCCAAGCCAGCCTGTGGCTGCTGTGGGGAGAACATGTAAGAGGTTTGACCCTTCCCTTCTTGCCCTGGGCTCTGTGTTCACACCCTTTGCTGTTGAGCATCTCACAGTTGGTGGGTGCTGCTATATGTGCATCAAAACAGCAGTGTTCAGCAGGTCCTTCCTAGCTCCAGCCTTGGAGGATAAGCTCAGCAGGTCCTTCCTAACTCCTCCCCATCACATGCATGGATACAGACAGCCTCAAATGCCATCACACTGCTTGGGAGGAAGGGTGGGAGATCTGCCAGAGCCTCACTTGCCCCCCCTCTCCTGTTTGGCACCCCCACTGCATAAAGCAAGCAAGGTTGGTGGGTTAGAGGCATTGTTCCTGGAAAGCAGTGATCACAGGTGTGCTTGCTTTCACCACTGCTTTTATGAGATGCCTTCAGCCTGTCAGGCAGAGCAGAAGCCCTTAGAAATCACTCTCTTGATGGAAGGGCTGGAGGAACAGTGATGCAGGGAGGCAGCCAGCAAAGCCCTCCACTGGTGACTAGGCTCTCTGAAAGGTTTGTTCCCTGTCCCCTTTCCAGTGAAGCTCCTACCAGTTAAAAGCATCTTGCTGCAGAATGAGACCACCGACACACTCCAGGCAAGGTGGAGCCCAATTCGTGGAGCAACGGGGTACAGGCTCACCTGGACATCATCAGGTAGAGACTCAAGAGCACACTGTGTCTGTCAGTGGGCTGGGAGATGGAGAGACAGGAGCCATGAGGTCCCCAAGGCATTGGGTGCTCTGCTACCTTCTGTATCCAAAAATGCAACAAGAAACTGGAGGAAAACAGGGAGGGTTTGTGTCTGTGGATGGTGGATAAACCAGCAGCTTGCAGAGAGCTCTGCCATGGGTGGGGATGGTAAACTCCACCATGGATGCAACAATGCTCTGCATCAAGCTGGCCAGCAGGTATCCAACCTTATTTTAGTGATGATTTACTGGAGCTGAGTAGTTCTGGAAAGGGTTAATAGCTAGAGAGAAGCTGGTAAAGCACTCCTGTGTAGACCTGTACATCCCACAGGCTCTGAGCACCTGGGGTTACCCCCTTTTTGGGGTGACAGGGACCACACTGCAAACTGGAAGCACTTGCACTTGTTGCCCTGTAGTGCTAAGACCTGGCTTTCTCCCACAGCATCCCATAATGTGTCTTCATTCTCAGGCAAATTTGGGTGTTTGGGGGCAGATCTGTGCTTGCAGCTGGAGCCTCTTCCATGCCCTGAACCCAAACATGTTTTCCTCACTGGTGGGGGGGGGGAGTGGAACTCAGGAATTCAGGTTTGATGGTGTATTTTGGCCTTGGGAGATGGATGTTTCTGTGGTGCAAAGATGAGATGGGATGTCAGGACACCTGGGCTCCATCACAGGCTTGGAGTAAATAGCACGTTGTCCTCTGGCTCTGTTCCCCTGCTTATGAAATAAGGAGACATCTCCCACTGAGGTGGTGATGGGAGGTAAGTTGAAGAACAGCTCCAAGGGTCATCAGAGGGGGAAAAAAGTCTTTACAGGGAAGATATAAAACTGCTGTTAGTGCTTTGTGATGAATGTCTCTCCTGAAAAAATCACATCACACCACAAAACTCAGCTATTTACTCAGTCTGCTTGACACCTCAGCTGGAAAAGGAGCACACCTGTGCTCAGCCTGCCACATCTTTGGGGTGGGAACACCCCTTCTTGAGGGGAATCACAGAATCACAGGGGTTGGAAGGGACCTCCAGAGATCATGGGGTCCAACCCCCTGCAAAAGCAGCTCCCTATCTCATATTACACAGATAGGCGTCCAGATGAGTCTTGAATATCTCCAGAGGAGACTCCACCACCTCCCTGGGCAGCCTGTCCCAGGGCTCCCTCACCCTCACTGGGGAAAAGTTCTTCCCCATGTTGGTGTGGAACTCCCTGTGCTCCAGTTTACAGCCATTGCCCCTTGTCCTGTCCCCACAGACACTGAAAAGGGGCTGGCCAATTCCCCCTGCATCCCCTGCCTAAGATATTTATAAACACTAATTAGATCCCCCCTAAGTCTTCTTTTCTCCAGACTAAACAGTCCCAGCTCACTCAGCCTGTCCTCACAGGGGAGATGTTCCAGACCCCTAATCATCTTCGTAGCCCTTCTCTGGACTCTCTCCAGGAGATCCCTGGCTTTTGGATCCCAGGGAGCCCAGCACTGGACACAACACTCCAGGTGGGGCCTGACCAGGGCAGNGCACACTGCTGGCTCATGGCCACCCTGTCACCCACCAGGACCCCCAGGTCCTTCTCCACAGAGCTCCTCTCCAGCAGCTCCCCCCCAGCCTGTACTGATACAGTGGGTTATTCCTCCCCAGGTGCCAGACTCTCCACTTGCTCTTGTTGGATTTCATTAGGTCTCTCCCTGCCCAGCTCTCCAGCCTGTTCAGGTCTCTCTGGATGGCAGGGCAGCGTGGAGCATCCTCAGATGAAGCAGCAAGGGCACATCACCTCTGCTCTGGGTTTGCTCTTTCCATGAAGCTATTTCTCCTGACACTGGTTCACCCGGTGTCCAAGGGTGGCAAAAATCCCAAGGGGCAGCCCACCCATCCCTCTGGGCCCTGCGGGGTCCTTCTCCCATGCTCCATCCCATTCTGGGGCTATGTGGTATAGATGCAGTGGCACTGGGATCAAGACACCACCCACCGATCCCCGTGCAGCCGTCCTGGGCACTGGAGGGGTTGGTTTGTTCTTCTCTGATTTCTAAGACACAGAATAGATAAACACAAGCAGCTGATGAGAGAAGGTCCATGGGATGGGAGGGGGGGGAGTGGGTACAGGGGGGAGGGGGCTCAGGGTGCTGGTGGAGCAAAAGATGGGGAGATGGCACCCTCCAGTGACCAAACTTCAAATGGCAGCTTCCCCCAGAAAACCTAAAGCTGCTACTGCTTGCACCTCTCTGCGCCTCTGAAATGGGGGTGTGATGCCCAGGGATTGGGGTTTAACCCTTCTCCCGCCGTGCTTCCCTCTGGAGCGATGCCCAGAGGTTTATCTGAGCGGTTTCCAGCCCAGGGTGGTGTTACAGAAGTGAGAGATGCCTTGTGTGGCATCAGTCATAGAATCACAGAATTGTA
>VZTU01007500.1:14867-34091 GCA_013400835.1 Zapornia atra | reverse complement strand
AGTGAGGGTGACAGAGCACTGCTCTCTCCCAGCTGCCCAGGGAGGTGGTGGAGTCTCCTTCACTGGAGATACTCAAGTCTCGTCTGGATGCCGATCTATGTAATATGAGATAGGGAGCCTGCTTTGGCAGGGGGGTTGGACCCGATGATCTCTCGAGGTCCCTTCCAACCCCTACGATTCTGTGATTCTGTGATATTTAAGCTACAGTCATTTACAGTGATGTGTATGATTCTACAGTATACGATAACAGAGAATCACAGAAGGGTTAGGATTGGAAGGGGTCTTCACAGGTTAGCCAGTTCAGCCTTCTGTTCAAGCTGGTCCAGCTAGAACTGGTTGTCCAGAGCCATGCTTTTGAATATCTCTGTGGGAGATATGCAAGTTAGACTTCACTCATCCTCACAGTAAAACAGTGTTTCTTGATGTTCAAAGGGAACCTCCTGTGTTTTAATTGGTGCTTATTGCCTCTGGTCCTGTCACTGGGCACCATTGAAAAGAGCCTGGCTCTCTTTTTTTCATGTTTTCTCTTCAGGTATTTAGGAATCTTCAAGTATACCTGTAATCTTGGATTATTGTGGGGGGAGGGAGGGGATGTGTAGAATAACTCTGGCAGAGGCAAGCATTGTAAAACCACTGTGGATAGAAAGAGAACAGTTTTCAAGCTACTACACCTTAGACAAAGTCTGTTGAAAAGACGTTCCAAAATAAAGCAAAGCTGAATTCTAAATGCACAGCTGAAGTCTCATCAGTCAGGTATGTGGATAATCACTCTTTCTGAAAATCATATATTTGTATTAAGGTGTAAACATTTTATGTACCTCTTAGAGAGTAGTTGAATATGATATGTATGTGCTTTGAATGAAGTAAACAGTGCAGAATTAAAATAAGAGTTCACAGAACAAATAATTAGATGTATGCATCGTGAAAATTAATGGAAGATCAACTGTAAATATTGATACAGGAAGGCTGAAAAAATAGAAAAATGCCCCATTATTCAATAAAACATTTCAACTATATCAGAAAATATTTTTCAGAATATGGAATCTAAAAAAATACACAAAAGTGTGAAATAATAGGCCACTTTCTCATTATAAATATATTGTAAACTTCCAGATCAAGAGGAACCAAGAAAATCTGGGACCTTCATTTCCACTTTCTTCACAGTGTATAGTAAAGTCCTAGACATACCAATCTTGGAAGACTTACCACAAGAATATAACATGAGAATCTAAACAATTAAATTTTTGTTTAAAGGAGGATTTAAGTCTATCTGGAAGGGTGGTAGTATTCCAAAACCCTAGATTTGGTGGGATGATGGATAAGATAGCATATATGTAAAGACAGCATATGTAAAGACCGCATAATAGACAAAGAAATAAAAACTGCAGACCATCACAAAACATTAGTAGTTTTGTGATTAAATAAAAACTGCAGACTTTTCAAAACATTAGTAGTGAGAAAATACAATCAAAAGTATTTGTTGCTGTTTAGGCTGTTTTGCCACTTGCATTCACATTACATAAGCTACTGTACTGAGTTGATGTGGCAAGGTTTTAGCGGGGACAGGGTGGCTGCAGGGTAACTTTTGTGAGAAGACATCAGGAGCAGCCACCATGTTGGACAGGGACAGTTTCTGCTGTCTACAAGACTTACCTGCTGCTGGCCAAAGCTGAGTCTATCCATAATGTTGGTAGTGTCTGTGCTAGCTGTGAACCACAGACCCCCCATTCCTCATCCCCCTGTACTGCTCAGGGGTAGGAGGTGGAAGAGTGAGGAGTGAAGTTGGAAGAAAAATGGAGGGGAAGCTTCTTGTAGTTTTACTTTTATTTTTCATTATTCCAGTTTTTTATTACTTGACAATGTCACAATTTCACAAAGTCACTCTGTTTTGCCCCCAGTGGTAATTGGTGAGTGATCTCCATGTCCTTATCTTGACCCATGATCTTTTTCATCATACTTTTTCCACTTTTCCTGTTAAAGGCAGCACAGGGAGTGGAGAGTGAAAGAGCATCTTGGTGGGCATCTTGCAGCCAGCCAAGGTTAACGTATCACAGCTACCATCTCATCAGTGCCATAGCCATATGTTTTGTCTCTATTTTTTTCTTCTCAAAACTGGCATTAATTTGAGTCATATATGGTCAAGCTGAATTTCCAGCCCTAGATGGACTGTACTTCAAGGATGCAAAGCCAAAGGAGCTTTTCCTGCCTCTTCTTGTAGCAATCTAATATAAATCTTCATAAGAGTTAATGAATTAATTTGGATTTTAGCAAGACCAATAACTGATCAAATGTTTTTCTGGGAATGTTACCAGAAAACTTATAACTGTTTTGAAGTCATAGCCATAATTTTTATCTTTCTATGAATTCTCCTATAATTCGTAGTAAAAACCTTCTGAGGCTACAGACTATATTCTTTCAGAAGGTGAAGGTAAATGGGCCACATTTCTGTGAAACAAGCAACTACCGTAGAGAGTGAAATTTGGTCTCTGCACATTAGTTTTGTTGCATAGTGTCAAGAAAACATCTATCAATTCTTTAATATCTGTTGGCTGAATATGACTTTAACCATCAATTTTCATCAAGTATGTCAAGCAGTGAATATATATATTTGCATGACGGTAATTTTGGAAAAGCACCACAAATTAGGATTATTCATTATTTTAGTATCAAAGCTGCATGATGATGGAATTTGGGTCTGTGCATTCACCCAAATGACAAAGTACATAGATTTTTTTTCTATGTATTTTTCAGTTTCTCTTTAGTAGCACGTTAGATGAGAAGCCGTTTAAGGTCACAAACTTTGAGCAAGCATAGCCAAGCTTACAGTTTGTGAAACAAGGCTTGTAGGAGATGCATCCTAGAATGAGCCAGCCAAATATCCTTGAAATATGCAATTTTTGTAGGTCAGGTGGATTTCTGACTCCGACAAACATTATCCGGGGCTTCATTCTTTTTCTGAGCACATGAGGAAACTCCACAGCACAATCCAGGGTCTTTCACATATTCTTCATCTGTGAACTGTCCATTGGATATTGGAAATACATCCTGAAAAGTGCTTCCTTAATCTGCACGTTAAATTGTGAACCAAATGAAATATCCTGAGATTAAGGAAAAAGGGGTTTACTGTTCCTTTTTTAATAACTTCTTGTTTGGATTCAAGATACATCTTTCTTACAGTATTGGTTCCTCTCAAGGTCCATCAAAATTACTTTTTCTTGGTATTTTGGGCAATGGCTGCATACCTAAAACTGACACTTTCTGTCACTGTATGTCCACTGTTGGAGGATTTTTTTTTTTTTAATAGAGTATTTACAGGCTACTTATATCACATCTCCCTAAAGTTCTGAAAGCTATCAGAATGACACTCCTAGAAGTTTTTTATTTACTTACACAAAAGTTAAATGCAACCCTAAAGCAAGTGTTCCCATCATAGGATCAATCTCCTAGAAGACAGGGTTTTTTTATAATTTTATGAGCTTTTACAGTTCTTGCAATCTGCCTTCTATGACAAGTAAGATGCTGATCATGGAGATGTATTATAGGACACTGGACAGAGTTCTACTAAGGGCTCTAGTGAGACCGTGTTGCAGATGCCAACAAACCCCAATGTTGACTTGCAGAGTGGAATCCTGACTCTAAAGTGGCCAATGGAAATATTGCCACTGATTTGATTTGGGTCAGAATCTCACCCTGAGTTTCTTCGTGCCTGGAACTTCCTGGAATTATGGATATTCAGATAAAATGTAACAGACTGCAACAGCAGTTATATCCTATGCTATATCGTTTGCTAAATTATCTTTCCAAGAGGATCAATCCATCTTAAAATACTCACAAAATGTATAGAAGCAAGATAAATAATTTCCCTGACTCCATATTCGCTGCTAAATAAGTGGAGTCATGCTATGCCAACAATATCATTAAAGACTTGTATGCTACAGACATGCCTGATGTCAAAATAATTGTATGCCAAGCCTGAAATAATCTTTGCCACTCTTGTTTGCCAAACAGGAAAAGTCCTGTAGTCTTCATACGTCTAAAATGCAAAGAAAAAATATTAATGGGGCAGACAAGACAGTGTGAGAAGTAGAGCTCATGAAGTGGAACACTGACGGTGGTTTGCTGTATTACTTAAATGTGGCAGGACAGGAAAACATAAATAATAGTCATGAACTTTGACTTTAAAATGGATTCCTTTGAATAAGAAAATTAGACCCACAGTTTTTTATTCCCAAAGTTTGAGTTTTCAAAGGGCTTTCTAGAACAGAATTCAGAGATAAAGTAAAGTAAGCATGAAGGCAGTAGCTAAGTCAAGGCAGTCAGCAGAATGTGTTGCAAGAAAGGTAACAGAAGAAACACTTTCTTTGCCTAGGTTTCCTAGCTCCAGCAAAGGTAAGCATCTCACAAGAGCTTTTTTGTTTATTTTTTTCTCAGTAAACAAGAAAAGCAACTGAAAAGTCTGCTACTTGGTTACAACCATAAGCTTTGACATGTTCATTCTCTTTGTTCATGTTCATTCTCTTTGTATGCCTAATTTGGAGCCTGAACTGTAGATGAGATCTCTTGTGACTGTCCTAGCCTTGTGTCCTAGTACTTGCTGGAGATTTCTCTAAAGTCCTTTTGACATATTTGATTGACTCTCAACACATGTTGAAGCAGGCCTCTGGAACCTCATCCATTTCAGAAAGTCTCCACCATTTGTCTTTTGAGTGAAGTGTTTTAGACAACATAAATGAGATGAATAGAAGTTTCAGTAGACACAGACACAAAAAAACTGATCAGAAATTTTTCAGGATTTTGATATGGAGGCTTTGAGTGGTTTGATGATTTCATCAACTGGTATGCTACGGGGAGTCTTCTGATCCTGGCTTTAAGCAGTTTGGAATAGACTCCTATCTTTGAGCTTAGTGGCCCTTGGAATTTTCTTCTGTGAATTTGTAATAAGTGCTTTTTGGATCTATCACAAATTTTGGACATCAGAACAACTTGTGACGGTAAGCTGCGTGCTTTCATGTTTTGCAGCATAGGAAAATTATTCTCTCTGTGTGTGTATTGAACCTGCTACCCAATATGTTGGCTGTTACATGGTAAGAAACAGGATGTTAATTTAATAAATAAATGGTACTAATTAAACTTTTTCTCTACTAATGACTTTTGTATCGTTCATTTTATCTACTCTCCCTAATTTTGAAGGCTGATGTAGCCATTTACCTCCAGGAAATTGTTCTCTACTTCTAATCATGCTGTCACTGTCGAATGTCTTTGCAGTTATGCCAGCTTTTTTTGAGGTGTTGGGGCAGGCTGAAGTTCAGAACAAAACTGGTTATATTATTGATATGAGTACCCTGTTTATTTCTGTGCTGAGAAAAGACAATTTTCTGTCTTGTGTATTTCTTTCCCAGTAACTTCTAAAATTAAGTACCTTTTTGGGGCCACTTGCAAGCTGTATTTTCATAGGATTGTCTATTACCATTCCAAGACATCTGTTGCAAGGTGTTTTTTTGTTACAGGAAGACATAGGGTAAGATGAACTGTCTATACCTCTGGCTGTTGTCACAGTTTGAAGCAAAACATAGTAATTTCTTTCTAAAACTTTATTGCAGAACAAGGAGACCCCTCTTTCAAATTTCAACAAGGTGGTATTTTCAAATGCTAAGCATCTTTATGAATTGGCCTTAGTAACACCTTTAGGACATACATTGCACATACATACTCTAAGAGGATAGAAGATGAGTTTTAGCCATCTTTGTTCTTGCAGTGAAAAATTCTGTACATCAGGAGTGTTTCAGTTTCAAACTCTGTTCTGTAGTCTGTCTGTTTTAAGAGACAAACTTTTAGTTTCATCATATTTTTGTAGGAACTGCAATCTTTTTATCAGTGTGAGCACTCCTGTGTCAGGTGACATATCATGTGTGAAATGAGAATTCTCTTAGTTCTCAAAGTAAGTCTCTGTGCACTTGCATCTTCCTTAAATTTCACCTTTAAAATTGCATCATCCTTAAGAAGACCACAGTAGTATGTGGCTGCTTTGGGAATGTGAAGAAGAGAGAGTAGGCACTCAGTTCCCACTGACTGGCTACAGGCAGGCCTGGAAGCCAATGCTGAGGAGCCATCCATGCAGAAGCAGCCAGTCTCATATTTCAGTGGGTATCTCCTGTTACTCTGTCAGAAATTTGTTTTTGCGAACAAGAGAATAATATTTTTTTCTAATGTCTGATAACACTTCCTAAGGACCCCACCTTTTTCATTCACAGCAAGAAATCCTTATGTTTTGAGGTTCTTATCACACTTGGATATGAAATCAGGCTTATAGCCAAAAATGTGTTATCTTCTTTTGACACTTTGATGTCTGTTATATTGACAGAAAACCACATAGCAGCAGGTGACAGAGACACTTCAAAATTCAGTGAAATCAGATTTATCCACGTTTGTCATTACATTTCCTAGGAGTTTTCAGATCTGTTTTAGGCATGAGCCTGTGTTGTTACTACAACAAAACATGTTCATACACTTGTTTGCACTGAGATTTATTCCTTTTACAAATCATTCCTAACTGGGGAAGGTGGTCACCTTGCTGCAGTTACTGAGTGTATTTAGTTTGGATACTAGACACAGTCTCCTGAAATTTCTTCATAATCTTATGAATTCATTGCCTTCATTGCTTGATGTACAAACACACTTTAGACTTAGGTTAGGTCTACAGTAAGTGAACTACACTTAGAGTAGGCATAGTTTCAGATATGCCATGTCCCAATTACTTTGTTAAAATCCCATGGTTAAAATTTTGCTATGACTGATATTCTTTTTCATTTCTGGAATGATTACAAAGATATTTTAGACTGTTCTTTTACTTTCACAGAGTTTCTGCTACAGAGAAGAAGCACACTTAAGTCAGGCTGCTTACTGTTCTATTCTAAAAGCAACCCAAAGAATAAAGACCTCTAAGAGCATACCTTCACTGATATGCCAAACACCTAGACAGATTGCCTGGTACTGATGCTTTCTGACATGTGTCAGCCCTCATCTTTGCTAGTAAACTGTCTTAGCCTTCAAATCGAGAAGGCTGCTTGTAAACAGCTTATTGCTAATGGCATCTGGACTGTTTCAGCTGCCAAAGTGTGTTAGGAATTGTTTGGTTCAAGTACTAGCTGAAATGATCTGTATGATTATATTATAGCACCAAGTAATGTTTCTGGGCAATGCTTGAAGTTATTAGTAGAGATGAATTTTCACTGTGTCTCAGCAGTGCAAATTTTTCTTGCTCCTGATCTAATGTATATTATTAGCCTTATGAAAGGCTAGATAGGGTTCTGTAATACTTTACCTGTGTTCTGTTTATATAGGAATAACTCAGGAGTAACTCCATTCCATGAAGAAGACTATAAATGAAGCTCTAGAGTTTCAATTTTTGGTAAATATCCTCATCTTTTTGGAAAGTGTTGCTTTGCCAGGTGCCCAGTACCACATCTTTGAGTATCCATTCTCTTAATCTGGGAACACTAATCTCGCAATAAAATCTTAGAATTAATTTTTTTTTGTTCACACAAATGGAACTTAGTTTTACAAGGAGGTAGAAATTTGTACATGGTAGGGAAAGGAAACAACACAAAAGGTTTGTGGTAAAAATACAGTGGGTGTGATGGAAATTGAGATTAAACAATCATGATTTTAAAAACATTTGAAAACCTGCCTCAATACAGACATGTTTTCCTTGACCCTCTGCAAGTTCTAAAGACTCCAGAATGACTGAGATGAAGTGGTCTTGCTAGAGGTTATTATGACAGCGGAGCCAATTTAATTGCAACAGCCAATGTACAATCCCATTCCGATTTTCTCTATAGAAATGAAACAGTCAGTCAATCGGCTAGGGCTGAGTTCAATCTGGGCATTCTCTGATGTGTGATCTGTACAGTTAGGGCCTTTAGATAATTGTAGCAGGCAGCCAATTCATCTTGAAACACTGGGTATGAGGAAAAAAACCCCCAAACTTTAAACGTCCATCTGGGTTTTGGAAAGTAGACATCTCAAGATGCAGCAGACCGCTATGTAATTAAGTAGGTCACCAGTGTCAGTCTTCACAGCAGTTCAATTCCAGATGTGATCACCACAGTATAATGAAAAGCTTTTGAAAAATATCAAGCAAGTTTAACAGTGGAGAGTTTGTCAATTCTTTTTCAGTAGTTGTCTATTTTTTTGTTTTGTTGTTAGACATTTGTTGTTTCTGTGCAGTGGCAACCAGAAGTGGGGAAGGAAGTCAACTGGGAGAGTGGTCTCTCAATAATGAGCATATGTTTATACTAATGCATAGGCTTTTTCCATGGAATTTGTCCAGATTGTTGCCTCCTCATACTTTCAAACCTGGACTCAGAAGACAATTTGTGCTTTGGGGAAGAGGTTATTTTCTTTTATGTGTATTTTGGTTTTTTGTTGTCCCCATATGTTGAATTGTGTCTGGGAAATTTTGAATACATATACCTGCAAAATCATTTAAGTATCATGTAGCTCATTGTCACACCTAGATACAGATATTTTGCTAATTTAGCTTGAGAAATATTTTTGTGAGCTTTTTGAAAAAAAAAAAAAAAACAAACCTAACCAAACAAAGCCCCAAAAATTCCAAAACCCAACCACTAAAACCAATTCAGTGAGAGTTTTATAATTCAAAGGTTTTGTACGTGCTGCATAGGCCTAGGTATTAATTTTAATGTGACAGTTTCTTTTTAAAGTCAAATTTCTTTTCCTGACCTAAATTCACCCAGGAGAGTAGTACTATCATAATAGTTTCAACTCTATATACTTCTCGTCAAAGTGGAGAGGCCAGATTTTGGTAAGAAAGAATAAGACACATTCTATACTGAGAACAAACATTGAATCTCACCACAAAATTTTCTTTTAACGTAGTTACTGCCAGTTGTACTGTTCATACAGTTGCTACTTAGAACTGTAGAAGCCCATTGGAAAAAAATCGCAATTACCTTTGTCATTGACTAAAGAGAGGAAAAAAACCCTAATGATGTTTTCCGTGGTTGCTTTCCTTAACAAACAAAATGATTCCCTCAAACAATGAGTATTTTTGCAAAGCTGCTCACAACATAGTAAGAAGTATTAATAATGAAATTAAATTATTAAATATCCATTACAGGAAAACAACATAAATGTTTCACAGCCATATTTGTGATATAGCATTTACAGGTACAATTTCAGTAACTAATGAATGCAATTATAACCTGGACATTTAGGTAATTTAAATATGAAGATAATTGGATAATTGCTTGTTCTCATAAATTAATCTTAACAAGAAAGTCTTGTAGAAGAAAATGTAACTTGGGAACTTTTGATGTTCTTGCAAGTGATAGTTCTCTATACATTAAATATTACCATGAATTTTGTTTTTGATCATTTCATTATGTTTTGATGTAACTTCAGTGTCTTCCTTTTATTGAATAAGAAAGAGATACTCAAATGAATGACAAGATTTATAACAAAATGGGGCTATTCAAACTTGTCTTTTTGAGATGTTTAGAGTTCTGGTAACTGTGTTACCAGAAGGTGCAGGAGCAGGCTGTCCCTGTGTGCCGTAAGATAAGCCGGTGGAGAAGACCACCGGTGTGGCTGCACAGGGAACTTCTGCTGGATCTCTGGGAGGAAAAAAGAGCGTACATCTGGTGGAAGAAGGGACAGGCAACTCGGGGAGAGTACAAGGAAGTTGCTAGCATATGCAGGGGGGAAATCAGAAAGGCTAAAGCCCAGCATTGGCTCAGCCTGGCTACTGCACTAAAAGATTTTTAAAAAATCTTTCAACAAATATATTAATAGTAAGAGGAGGGCCAAGGAGAATCTACCTCCTTTACTGGATCTTGTGGGGAACATGACTACTGAGGATAAGGAAAAGGTGGAGATTCTCAATACTTTGTTTACATCTGTCTTCAATAGTCAGAGCAGTTATTCTGGGGTACTCAGCCTCCTAAATTGGTAGACTGGGACAGGGAGCAAGATAAACCCCCCACATTTCTGGTCAAGTCAGTTAGAGACTTACTATTCCACCTGGACTGTTGCAAGTCTATGAGGCCAGATGGGACCCACCCAAGGGTTCTGAGGGGGCTGGTGAATGTGATTGCTGAGTTGCTCTCCATCATCTATCAGCGGTACCCAGTGACTGGAGACTTGCTAATGTGACACCCATCTATAAGATGGGTCATAAAGAAGATCTGGGGAGCTACAGGCCTGTTAGCCTGACCTCAGTGCCAGGGAACATTATGGACCAAGTCATCCTGTGTGCAATCACAGAGCAAATATGTGACAACCCAGAGAGCTCAGGCCCAGACAGCATGGGTTCATGAAAGGCAAGTCCTGTCTGACCAACCTCATCTCCTTCTATGACCAGGTGACCTGCCTAGTGGATGAGGGAAAGGCTGTTGACATAGTCTACCTTGACTTCAGTAAAGCCTTTGACACAATCTCCCACAGTTTCCTCCTGGAAAAGCTGGCAGTCTATGGCTTGGACAGGTACACTCTTTGCTGGGCTAAAAAACTGTCTGGATGGCCCAGGTCAGAGAGTGGTGGTGAATGGAGTTAAATCCAATTGGCAACTGGTCACAAGTGGTGTTCTCCACCAGTCGGTACTGGGGCCCATCCTCTTTAATATCATTATTGATGATTTGGATGAGGGAATTGAGTGCACTCTCAGTAAGTTGGCAGATGAAACCAAGTCAGGGTGAAGTGTTGATCTGCTGGAGGGTAGGAATGCCCTCCAGATGTTCCTGCACAGATTGAATGGGCAGAGGCCAATGGGATGAAGTTCAACAAGGTGAAGTGCTGGGTCCTGCACTTTCATCAAAACAACCCCAGATAACGCTACAGGCTTGGGACAGGGTGGCTGGAAAGCTATACAGAGCAAAAGGATCTGGGGGTGTTGGTTGACACTCACCTGAACATCAGCCAGCAGTGTGCCCAGGTGGCCAAGAAGGCCAACAGCATCCTGGCTTGTATCAGGAATAGCTTAGCCAGCAGGATCAGGGAGCTGATCATCCCCCTGCCTCAGCTCTGGTGAGGCTGCACATAGAATACTGTGTTTAGTTTTGGGCCCCTCACTACAAGAAAGGCATCAAGGCCCTGCAGCGTGTCCAGAGAAGGGCAACAAAGCTGGTGAAGGGTCTGGAACACAAGTCTTATGAGGAACGGCTGTTTACCCTGGAGAAGAGGAGGCTAAAAGAAGGTTGTGGTGAGCTGGGGCTCTGCCTCTTCTCACAGGTAGGACAAGAGAGAATGGCTGCAAGTTGTACCAGGGGAGGTTCAGGTTAGAAATTAGGAGAAATTTCTTCTCAGAAAGAATGGTTAGTCATTGGAGTGTGTTGCCTAGGGAGGTGGTAGAGTCACTGTCCCTCACGGTGTTCAATGAAAGATTGGATGAGGTACTCAGGAACATAGTTTTGTTAGCAATATAGGTGGTCAGGGGATGATTGGACTAGATGATTTGGAGGTCTTTTCCAACTTTAATGATTCTATGAGTCTATGTTGTTTGAAGGGCTTTTTTTTTTTTTAGGATACTGTTAGATAAAATAATTCTGGACACTTTTGAGAGAGATTATTTTAAATTATTTTTTCTTTGTTTGTTTTTTTATTCTATTGGGTATGAACTGATAGGGATTCCCCACATAATTTACTTCCTATTTGTGAATGCTGTGTGGGGAACAAAAAAAAGGTAGGGAATAGCTGGGTTCTTGGAAACATTGTGTGTGCTGTATTCTGTGGACATAAATGGATATCTAACAATTGAAAACACATGAAGCTTCAGTGATACTCTGAAGTAATTGTAAGAGGCATATTTTTCTATACACAGAGTCTTTTAAAAATTAGTTCCTCCATTCCCTGCTATGTAAGCTCTGTGATTCAGTTCTCTGAAAATCCAAAACAATAGTATGGAAAAATAAATTTAGGATTATGCAGCCAGTCACTGATTCTTGCTTCATGTGGATTTTGATGATCAAGATCTTGCTACCATGCTAGATAAAATCAGAATTTCAAGGACATAATAATAAAAAAAAGAAATGAAGGAATTAATCTCCATTAAAAAAGATTTTTAAAAAAGAAACTTGAAGGGCATATCTTGGGAAAAAAAATGTTTTTAATAATTTATAATCTCTCAAGTATTAAAGAGGAGCAGTCTTAAGCAATGTCTCATTTGTGTTTTGAATGCGATTTTACACATGCCAGCAGATTATATTCTTTTTAATTTTAATTTTTACATAGGCAACTTTTAATCAAGGAGGTGTACTCAGACAGTGCCATAGTACTGTATTAATGGTAAATATCAAGACACATGAGACTGTCCAGAGAAAAGAATGTCTTGGTGTGTAATTCACCACGTAGTAGCACAGAAGTTTAAGTGTTCATTTGAACTGCCATTGAATTTTCCACTCCTTACTGAGTTTGCATTCCTGCCTACCTGAGCAAGGACTATCAATCAAAACTCCCTGAAAGTTGAAGAGATGAAGCAGTCAACAGCTGTAAGAAAGGACTGCTTTCCTCAAGTCTTATGACACAGTTCATGGATCAGTGGAATATCCAATCAGTAGATTATCTAATTTTCCTAAGTGGCAGAGCACTGAGCACTTACTGCATGAAACTCAGATCACTGACAGAGCACAGAGGCAGGAATCTTTGCAAGAAAAGATAAAATCATTGGCACAGAGCATTATCTCAAATATATCTCAAAGGGAAGCTGTATGAATTAAGGGAACAGTACATCTCCCTTTCAGTATTTGTCAAAGGTTGTACATTGTCCTAAATCTCTGTCTCTGAGAGGAGAGAAAAATAACAAGCATGGTGTGGGATGCAGGATTTAAGAGGAAGGTAGGGATTTCATGAACCCAGAGCAGCTGCTGATCCAGATTAAGCATTTTAAGGTCACTATTGTACTTAAAGGTTAATGCCTCATAAAATAAAGAACAAACAGAGCATGAAAAGTCATTCAGAGCTACAGGTTCTGGAGCCTTATTTTTCACTCCCACCCATTGGGAGTATTGTTTGTTTACTTGTTTTTTCTTAGGAAAAGCAAGTGCTAACTCAATGAGGTTTATCTTTCTGGGTAGGAAATCTCCTCAAGGGCAAGTGAAATGGTAATGCTGCAGTCCTGGGTGATTTTCTGGCCTATCTTGAGATTTGATAACTAATTTCCCAATCAGTGTCATAGTAGTGTTGATTTAAACTGCTTACAGATTAACACTATTAATCTATAATTAATACTATTAATTTATTAGAGTCATTTTCCATCTTTTCATGCTTCTGTGCTGCAGTAGCATTAGAAGCATAACTATAGCTTTCATAAGCAGCCAAAAATGGTAATTCTAAAATGTCGTGTGTATGCATGTGAATCACAGAATCATAGAATCACAGAACGCTAGGAGTTGTAAGGGACTTCAAAAGACCATCTAGTCTAGCCCCCCTGCCAGAGCATGTGAAATACTTCATATCTCACTATTGAGAAGTGTTAAGCACTTACCTCAATGAGGAAACTTTAAAAGTATTCCCATTGCCATCATATTTTGATTTAATGTATTAGTAAATAAGTTTTGACTACTGATATATTACTTAACTCCAAAGAATATGGTGCATGCCATGTGAGAATATCAGATAGAATATCTGATAGAAAAACTAAAATGAAAATATCAGATAGAAAAACTAAAATGAAATATTATGGAATGGATAATATTAAATTAGGGTTGGGTTTTTTTCTGTAAATATTTGTTTAACTTTAGGTCCTAGAAGTAAGCTCTTCAATATAAGTATACGCATGAACACCTGATTTGAAACTAGGTGCTGCGTACCAAATCCTGATACCTTGCTATTGATGTAAGCAGAATGATGTAGACAAGTGAGGATGACAGTACCATCTTTTTTTCTTTTTTTTTTTTAGAAGACTGAAGCAAAAGAGCATTTAGTTAGCCAAATATTCTTTGCAGCCATAGCCACTTAAAATTAGGCACTGAATTAAAAATAGCCAGAGTAGTAGAAAAAAAACAATTATTTCTCTGCATGGAATTCCGTTAAAGAGATTAAGGCCAAATGATACTTCTTCACCATGGCATAAATCACAGGTGGGTTTTTTTGTAGAAGTCATACTCATTTTAGTAAATTTGCTATATATAGAATTTCTACAAATTTTTTTTTTTTTTACTCCATAGTGAAGCGTAGTTCATAGAAAGCTACACCTCTGAGGGGAAAAATACAGAAGCTGACATATGAAATTAATAGCTATAGCTTTAAATTTAATTAATAATCAGCAGTGTTTCAGCAAATACTACCATTTTTGAACAGTCACTCGAATTTTAGAGTAATTCTTATAAATGTATGTATAAATACCCTTAGAATATATGTAGGATGATGATTCTTTTTCCTTTTTTATAGTATTTTTATAATACTTTGCTTCAAACTTGATTTATAATTCTCAAAATCTTTTATGGCAGGACTCAAAAAAATCTCAAAAAAATTATACCTCTTAATGCATTTTACTTGGCTTGCAGTCATTTAGTTTTCATCCAAGGTAGATACATCTCTTTGATCGAAGCCACCCGAGAAGAAAATGCAGCCACTTGGGTAAATGTTCTTTTCTGATTACTTCTATTCCTCTTTCAGTTAGGTACAATGGTCTCTACTTAGTTTCCGGAAGCAGTTTGTTCTAGGGGAATTCAGGATGTAAGTTGTGGCTACTGAAGCCCTGAACTTTGAATCAAAGTTATTGTATTTTAAGTATCTCTTTTGGCCTTGGTCAAGTGGTATAATTTTTCTACTCAACTTGTACATTATTGCAATGAGTAATGTTTTAAGAAGGATCACGTTTTTACCTTCTTTAATCTCTGGAAAGATGGATAATGGCAGACTTCATATGATTGAGCATATTGTCTGTTCTAGCTTCTGTACTGATGCCTGTAGAATCCCCTTTTGCACTATGCTTTCATCTTCAAATAGCGCCTTGTACTCTCCATTTGCGATGCGTCAGTGAGTTATAAATCAGGCTTCAGATCACAGCTTTTTTGTAAGCTGCAAATCTAGTAAAGATCAGTCAGAAATTAATTTAGAATTCTGAAACTGTCTGCAGTGGTATGTTAAGAAATAACATTTGGTTATATTAAAGAATGAGCTAAAATTATTCTAGTTTTTAACATACCCTAAAAAATTTTAAACAATTCTTTACTGTTATTGGCAGTTCATCTAGCATCACTGCCGCCTGACCTTTCCTATAGCTTGCAGCTCTTCCCACCTGAGACAATTCTGTGTGCTCTGACATTTGCCAAGCTGCAAAAAGCCCTAGGAAGTTTGCTGTCTGTCTCCCGAGTGAAGTCACTAAGGTATCCCTCTGTTGTGCCCAGCCAGCTCAACAACAGGCAAATGTCAAGAGCCTTGTGAATAGCGAAGCACCCGTTGGGAGGGACCATGTTATGATGCAGAAATCACTAATTTATCTCAGATCACACTGATTTCTATCTGTGGAGCACCAATAACCTATAGTGCTGTGAGCTAAAATAAAGGATGGCAACTGAAACGTGCCCAAATGTATCTCACTGCAATGCATTAAGGAAAGCAGCTAAGAAGTAGTTAGGTATGTGGAACACCCAGGATGAACATTTTTGAAACTACTTCCATACCTAGGGTTAGGCTCCTAGCCAATTTCAAAGCAAGTAATTTAAGTGGCCTCATTTTCAAAACAATGCCAGCTGCTTGGTGTAAGTAGGAACTTCAGGTGTCTGGCAAGTCAAATTGTTTTCATTAACGTTTTATTAAGTCTAAATTCATTTTACTTGATAAACTTTTGAGATAATACTTAGAGTGGATGTGAGTGGTCTTGTTATTTCCCTTAACAAGCTTCCTATGTGACCTTATCTTGCTTGGTGTGGCCTGACTTTTCAGACAGGTGTTTTGATAATGCATTTATCATTGGCCAACATGAGGTCATGCCAAACACTTGGCATTAGAATTCAAAGGAGGCTATAGGGATCCCAAGTGACACATTCCAAACCAGATCCCCTCAGAAGAAGCATGTCTCATATTGTTCTGATATACTCTGTAATTTATTCTAATAGCTCTACAGTCCTGTTTTCAGCACATTAATGAAGTTGTTGAAATCCTTTCTTAGAAAATTGTGGGAATTGCCAGCAGAGTGCAAATGGTATAAGTGTTAAAATTACTTTTTTTTTCTGTCGTATGTATTACTAATTTTTATTTTCTAAACTAATGACAGTGAGTCTTAACTAAATTATTATTTTGTCTATAATTTTTAGATAAAGGGATTCGTACATAGCTATTTAAGATTGTGTTCACTTTACCACTTCAGACAAATCTAGAGCAATTTTGAGATAATTACTCCAGTATTATTATAATATGTGTAATTTCTTGAGGTCCTGTCTCTGAAGTGATAAGAATAATTAAGTAATAGACGTTAGGGATCTAATTAAACAGTCACCTTTGATTTGCTCTTGTGCTCATTTTTTTAAAAAACAATTTTTCCATCTCCTGTCCCCTATCCTCATGGGTATAATTATAGCACCAATATTCTTTGAGAGTTATATTTATACTCTTATCAAACTCCCCATTTTTAAGTGCTGCCAATATAAAGAGCCTGCAATGAGGCTATTAATAGCACTTTAAAGCAAATTGTGTCCTTTTCTTACTTTTTTCTTTTAAAAAGGTGACTCAATAGCCCATATTTTTAGGTCAGGTGTTTTCTTTCTATAACAAACTTCACTAGTAATGAGACCATCAAGAATTTTTTCCATGACCTATGGCTAAAAACCATTTACAAAGTAATCGACCCCACTGTGCTATTTAAAGGCAAACTGTTGACTTTTGCTGGCTTACATTTCTAAAGAACTTGGTATCAAATAAAATGCTACTCTTTGAATGGAACAACCTTTTTCTCTGTTCCTCAGAAGCAAGCAGTGTAGACAGAGTTGGAAAATTATAAAAAACCATTTATAGTTTTGAGAAGTAGTGTTATGAGAAATACTGCTGGTATTACCAAGTAAACCTCTATTTTAGCAATTCCAAACAAACAGAAATGTGAGTGAAATGTGCAGCAAACACTAGATTTCCTCAGCTTCATCTTTCTTCATCTTGGCTTGTGGACTTGTGGTGGACTGAAGTGGAACTGAACTTTTTTCATATCCATAGTATAAAATATGGAAAAAGGCTTTCTATACCCTTTGTGTTGAGATAAAATTTAGCTTCTTTACAACAGTGATGATCAGTCAGTCTGCATTATTCCCAGAGCTTCAGAGAAAAATTGGGCTTGGCCCTCTCCACTGAACCTTCTTCCATGTTAGAAGTTTATCATTCCATCACAAGTTTCTAACTTCTGTGAGTGCAACTCTGATATTCCAGGTCTGGATGCACTCAGACCTATAACTCCACTACTTAGCATGTTAGCATTTCCTACCTCTTCATTATTAAGGGGTTGATTTCTCTTCTAGTTTATTTCTAAATACATAATTTTACAAAGTTTACTTACATAGTTGCACATTTACATTGAGCTAATTGTGTCAGTTGAAAAATTTTTTCATTCTCCTGAAATCTGCCATGAAAAACATTGTTATCCTAAGTAAAAGACTACATTTCTACTCTTTCCTTTGATATTTAATATTGATTGAAAGAGCAGTATGATATATATCCTTAATCAAAACTGCTTATTTGGAAAAAAAAAATAGGACTTCCAGCTGCTTAAGTAAAATTTTGCAGGGGTGGTTTCAACTTCTTTGTAACTAGTATGATTTTTAATTTTTATCCTGTATTGTTTTTATAACTTCTACTGTTATTTTTATTGTTCTCGTACATGCCAAAGCTTATACTGCTATATCATCCAGATAGAGCAGAGTTGGCTCTAAATTCCCTGTCTTGAACACTGATAACAGTGTAACTATGGCAAAACAAAGTTCCTGATAGAATATTGGAGTCAACATCAGGTCTTGCAGCTTTCACTGAACTCTGCTAGTTGCAGCAGATTTCATTGCCCTGTTATGTCTGTGAAACTAAGGGATGCATCTTCATACAGAGGCAAATTACCCCTCTTGGAATGCCATAAATGTCTGATGTGTCTATGTTCCAAGCAAAACATTTGTTTAAACTTTAAATATATATTTTGAACTTATGATACCTATTTCATTATAATAATGTCTTCTTTTGGGATAACGTAGAAAAGATAACCAATGATCATTACACGGTTGGTCAGCACCAGTACTGATGGCCGATTTGACAGCTAATGAACCAATATGATGTTGGAAGTCCATAATGTTCTAGTGAACCAGTCATTGAATGCAGTAATCAAAGTTTTCTGAAGGGATTATTACTGTTCTAAACCATATTTAATGATTTGTAGCAGACATTTCCTTCTCAATATTTGCATTATGAGGCAACTAATTTAGAAATTCAGTAATTCCAGTGTGTTTAACATGAAAATTTCTACCAGCTATAAAACCAGGCATACTGCATTACACTAGCTGGGTAATTGTTATCAACTGAGCCAACATAATGCTTGCCATATATTTCCTGTTGATTTATCAACTTTTATTTTTAGTTCTTTATATTGATGGCCACAGAGGGTTAGGATCCATTTTTACACTGCTTAATCTCAGTGTAAAAGAACTTGTGAATTATATTTAAGAATATGAAAAGGGGAGCCTAACAGCAGAGGGACTCAAATGCTACTTATATCTTCATGGTGAACTCAGGTAGCACTCTATTACATTCCAGGAGGATTAGGCTGAAAACACACAAAGCTTAAAATCAACCGAGGGCTAAAGGAATTCAGACTAACTCTCAGTCTCTCTGCAATGCTACTATATTCACTCACTGTCTGCAATCTTATTTTCACTTATTTTATCAGGAAAAGAACTTCAAGGAATTAGTTCCTTGTAGCTGAAACACTGATCTACAGGTTAATTAACCATATCTTCCAGAATCTGTTGACTTTATCTTCAGGACAAAGTAGTGTCATACTAAAACACATCTGTAAAGTTAAGCTAGCTAACATAACATTGACCAGAATTTTGTGATCATTATTTACAAGGACAGACTATATCAATCAGAGTTAATATGAACCCATATCAGAGTTTTGTCGTAATTCAGCTCACCCATTGTAAAAATTGTTCTTTGCCTCTGGTACATGATCGTAGTCAGCCTCATGATAGTTTACTTGGTTCTTCACAGCTTGTCTAACATAATAAAACCCTTTAGCAA
>VZTU01007500.1:0-14842 GCA_013400835.1 Zapornia atra | reverse complement strand
CTTTAGCAAGACAAAAGCCTAGATAATTTTGTCTTTCCTCTGAGAGGTTACTTGATTTCAGGGTTTTGATTTCTACATCTTTAAATCAGTCTAAAAATAATAACAAAAATATTTCCACTGGTTCTTTGGTAGTTTTTTGAAAATTCTCCTGTCTTTTACATGGTCTTTGTATTTCACCACCATTTGTTGCAGCATCAAGGAACTCTATCATAATTAGTTAATGCACATCCTTACAAATGGAAGAACTGGGGCACAGAAAAATTAAGGTTTATATTGTCAAAAATATTTCGTGATCTCATTCTCATTAATTCAGTATCTGAAAGTGACTGCAAGGGAGTGAGCACCTAAGTGTGTATAAAAATCTGGGGCAAGTAATTTAAACAAGTTCATGCAGGAAGTGTGTAGTGCAACAGCATATTAAATTTATGCCCTTAATCTTGAGGCCTGTGCATTTCTTTACCACTAGACTCATTCACTTACTGATAGTTAAAGTTGAATTACAGTCATTATCCTTAAGGAAAATGGGAAGTTTTCATCTTGAAGTTTTAGAAGACTGAAGAAATTTGTAATTATTTTTTACACAACATCTTCAATTTTGGTTTGTTAGTTTCAGGTTGCAGTACCTAGAACAAAATTTCTTTGTTCTTGTTAGATTTGCTACTAAAGAGGGATTCAAGGTATTCAAGGCTTTTATTCTTAAGTTTATCTTGAATTTTACTTAAGTACATTCTTAGTTGCTATATCAGATTGTCATTGAAGATGGCCAATTTAAAATATTTCAAAAGGCTTAACTCAACCTAGAAACATGAAATGTCTTGAGTTATAAAATACAAGCCTGGATGACAACAGATTTAATGGCTGGCTTAAATAACATCATTATTTTCTACTATCATCCTATCATGATAAAGTCTCCATTTTAAATACTAAGGAAAATCAATGTTATTAACATCATTCTTGAAAGACTACTGCATAAAGCCTTAGTAATGAGTTTTTCATCTCAAGATTATGTATTTTGTCAAATTTATATTTTGTCATTTCTAATTTTACTTCAAAGACAGGGTTAAATGCCTTTCATGTGTTTGTATCTTCTGATACACACCCCTAAACACATATACAGACCAAGATGATGTCTTCCTTTCCAAAATGCTTCACATTTAACCACTACACCTTAAAAAAAATGTGTTCCCATCTCTTAAATATTCATACAAATATGAATGAGATGGATTATAGAAATATGCATAAAACAGGTGTTAAGAAGGCTTATGAAGAATTGCAGGAAGCAGCAAAATGGAAAAGCAAGATTTGAAACTGGAGAGGAAGCAATGGGGAGATAGATATTTATTAATCAAAAAATAACCCAAGTTTTACCTGTTGTGAAACAGATTTAGGTCAATTAATGCAGTATCTAAATCAGAGTGAATTAGAAACATATAGAAAGGTAAGAACCAGGACGGCATATATAATATGAAAATGTGTTTGTGTGTGATAGAGAAAAAAAGGGAAAGAGAGGATTTCTTTCGTGTGGCAGAAAAGTTGAGAACAACCTAATACAGTATGTTTCCACTTCTGCCACTTTGTAATTTTATATATTTTGAAATTGGTTACTAGAGAATAATTTTAATCAGTTAACCATTAGAAGACTGTTGATTGCTTCTGTGATATTTTGGAGGTTGATTCTCTTTGCATTTGTAATTTTTTAAGCATAGTTACCCAAAGGCTTCCCTTTTCTAAGCTAAGACCATGTGATTTTCTTGAAAGACCTATCCAACTGACAAGATACTGAGCTTTGAGTATTTAAGTGCTGAGATTTAAGGGTCCTTAAGCAGATTTTTTTCTGTCTCTCACATAGCACTAGTGAATGGAATATAAAGTTGTTGTATTTCAGCTTCATAAGCACTATAAATATGGTTTATTTAATCATTAGATAGGTAGGTTAAATACAGCCTAGTATGGAAAGGATAGGTATCCTTTCCTCATTAGATAACATAAACATTTTTTTCTTTCAGCGTAGTGAAGACATGTTAATTTTATGTACCTAGCTTTTGTAACTGAAAATGAGATCCAGTTTAGATGTCTCTATCCACAACTCAAGACAAGACTGTAACCTTTTGTCTGTGGCTGCCAAAATTTGTATATTGGTTAGGCCCTCCCATTGTTCACATTTCTGAAAACTGAACTCTGATGCACTGTTTCCAACTGGGTCTTTATTCCTGTGTAAAGTACAGTTTATTTGGGATCCAGAGTAATAAGCTTTGAAATACTTTTTCAGAAAATAGGATTTTCAGCACTACAAGCTAGACTAGTTAGGGACCATAAATAATTTCCAAGTCATGGACTTCCAGACTTGCACATAATAAGCTGTGTGCTCCCTTTCTGCCAATTAGACAGAAAAATATTAAAAGTGTGAGATATGAAGGCAGTTTAATTCTACATTTTACAACCAGAAAGGTTGTAGTTGCCAGATGGCATCACAAGGGGCTTAGTAACAGTTACCCATAAGCAGACGTTGTCCATCAGTTATTGACTCATATAAAATGTAGAACCCAGACACGGTCTTTCAATAAATGGCTTTTGGATTATCACTATATGCATTTACAGAGGGAAAGTTTTGCATCATCCAAATCAGAGACTAAAATTTATGGTTGATTTAAATCTACCATCATGGCCAGCTTCTCTTTCTGTCATTTTTCTGCAGCTAGATTTACATATACACAAGCAGGTGGCTTGAGGTCACTACAGTTACTGCTACTGACTGTTCAGTTTTCTGTGAGATCCTGGCAACCAGGAAAAACATGGATTATGTAATTTTCTTTTGCCTTTCTACTAACACATCATTTACTTAGGATAAGTGAGTGAGGAGTCATGAAAAAGGTAGACAGTAAAGTCAAATTCATGAGATCTGTTCTCTTCAAGCTTCTTTTGTTGGCCTTGATTATCATTTGAGTGCAACTAAGGACAGTACTTATTTGTTGGAATGCAGGCATATAGCTAGATAAATATATATACAACTATTCCCTCCTGAAAGCTATCATATAATAAAGAGTGGTCTGTATTAAGTGCATATCTTTAAATCTGTCTTGTGAGAAGTGCTAACCTATCAGTGAGCCTATGAGATCCCAGTAAATACATTACTTTTATCAGTAGCTTGTAGAGATTGGAAACAACATAGTTAACTTTTCCAAAATAGACCATTTTAGGTCTTCCCTGTTAAGGGAAGAAAATTGAATTATCTCAATGTAAAAGAACACTAGCAGTAATATGATTTTATATTATTATTATTATTGTTGTTGTTATTATTATTATTATTCAGACAGTTGAAGAAATTACTGGTTTAGCGGCCTTCATTGTTGCACTTAAAATACAGACCCTCAGATATCATACTACTAATAAAATAAAGTTTCTCTTTTCATTTTCTTTTGGAAAAAAAGTAGACTTCAGGGAAGATAACTGACAGTGTTTTCAAGACAGCCTGCTGTATACTTTTAAAGAGAGTAGGAATAAAACTCGGTGCCCAGCAGGGACTGCTTGATTTCTAATAGCTTCAGTAAGTGTTTCCTGACAGAATGGAGAAAGTCTGGCTTAACTGCTACGGGCTGTACATGCTTTTGTGGCAGGTGGGGATGTTCTCTCTCTTGTTGAACACCAACAGTAGGTGAACTGGAAACAGAATGACCCCCCATTTTTTTATGGTATTCTCATTCTTCTTACTGAATGAACAATTTCCTTTTATTTCTGTGTCCACTTTGCAACAAAATTTCCAGGTAGATTGTTATTTTTGCATATATAATAATATACTACTTCAGGTGTGCCTATTTAAGGTTTTTCACTGTTTTGTAGACAGAATACATGACAAATTCACCAGTACATTTCAGTGGCTTTGTACCAGCCAGGTGGCACAAAGCAGCCATGAACCAGGCTTAACAGACCAGTTAAATTAGGTTTATAGTCTCTTTGGGCTGTTGGAGTATTGCAAAACAGCTGGAGTGCATTGCTGATGTATCAGGCCCTAAATTGCTTGCATGGTATGAAATACAGGTGAATGACTGTCCCATAGAGATCCTCTCAAAACTGTATTCATCTAGTGACTCCACCAGCAAACTTGTGCTTTAAGTGAAGGCAACTGGTATGTAACACCAGTGGAGGGCTGGTTTGAATTTTGGATGGAGATGATGTGTGTTGGTAGTGTCCCTCATTGAGCTATGAGTAATATAAATAAGGTGTATAATATGAGTAATATAAATAAGGTTAGTAGGGTTTTTGTGCGGGTTGGAGTTATTGTGAGGTAGGATCAATCAAATAGGGCGGTTATGATGGTTAGTTCTGCTATCTGCTTATTGGTGGCAGGGCTGTATTGGTTCGGTAATCATCAGGTGGCTATAAGAGGTAGACGGGGTGGTAGCCCTCGTGTCAGTAGGAGGATGCGGCTGTGTGTACACTTCTAGCTTGTATTTGCTAGGCAGAATAGTATTGAGGTCTGTGGGAGATTATGAGGATTATTGCTCCTGAGAATGATCAGTGAGTTTGAATTGTGCTTGTCGTGATGATTAGGGCCATGTGGTGTACAGAGGAGTAGGGAATGAGTGCTCTTAGGTTGGTTTGGTTTAGGCAGATGGAGCTGGTTATTAATGTTCCTCATAAAGTTAGGGTGAGGAATGGGTAATGGAGGGGGCCTGTTAGGATGGTAATTCATATATATACTCCTAGTTTTAGGAGGAGGGTGGCAAGTAATATGGATCCTGCAATGGGGGCTTCTGTGTGGGCTTTGGAGAGTCATAGGTGAAGACTTTGTAGTGGTGCTTTTATAATGAATGCTCTTAAAAGAGCTAGGCTTGATAAGAAGCTTTGTTCATGACTTGCTGAGGGAAAGCTGGACTAGCTCTACTGTTAAATGGAGAGTGCCAATTTGTGTGTGTATATAAACAATGGTGATTAGTAGAGGTAGGGAGCTAAGAAGAGTGTAGAATATCAGGTAAATACCTTCACTTAGTTGCTCTGGCTGATTTCCTCATCGTGTCATTAGAACTAAAGTTGGGATTAGGGTGGCTTCAAATGAAATGGAGAATAGTGTTCTGTTGTTGAGAATGCTATGATGATAAATGGCTGGATTATGATTAAGGTTGTGATAAAGGTTCATTTTTGTGATGGTGGTTCTTGTTGAAAGTGGTTTTGGATTGCTGGGATTATGAGGGGGAGAAATTACTAGTAGAGGGGAGAAGGTTTGGTCAATACCATTTCATTGAGTTAGGTTTTTGTGTGGGTAATATGTTGGGGTTAGCCATTATAGGCAGAGGGTAGAGATTAATAAACTGTGTGTGGTGGTGTTTGCTCATAGGAATTTTTGGGGTATAGGTAGCTTTCATGTTAGCAGACCTGATGTACTTCAAAAGGGATGCTAAACACCATCACTTATCCCATTTCCATTAAGAGGATAAGTGACTAAGACATCAGATGCATCTATACTATTTTATATGTATATAGTGTGTGTATGTGTGTGTGTGTGTATATATATAGTGTGTGTATACATATAGCGTGTGAATACACATACATACATATATATATATATATATATATATACTATACAGATCAGGCATGTACTTTCAAAGTGAATCACCAGTCATTGCTCTTCCTGTATTCTGGTTCACATCATGGAACGATTCTGGAGCACACATTTAATGCCTTTTCAGTGAAGCAAAGAAGAAAGCTGTGCTCTGGGATCAGCCCTGCTGCATCCCAACAACTAATGAGCATTCAGTCTACGTGACTGGACAACAGGTCATCCAAAATACTGAGCCCTGCACCCTGCCCCCCAAAATGGTGGAGTGCAGGTGCTTACTATTAACTGTTTAACTCCAGATCTGCTCTTGCACTACTTCCTAATGGATACAGGAAGAAGTACGGCACTTGTCCATGCAACTGTACACTCAGGAGTGATTCTAGTTTTCCTGAAATTAATCAAGTCCTCGCTGTAGTTTCTGGATGCTTGAGATAGGATTCTAGCCCAACCCATGGAATAGAAGTTGAATTCCTTCCTTTAAATGATATTTCAATTGAAGGTTTTCATAGATTTTCCTCAGCTTTTCTCTTTTGCAACCTATTTTTTAAACAATTATATCACAACAACACATTGCAACTCTAGCTGCTCTCTTCAAGTCCTGTTTGCATGTACTGTGGATCTAGACTTCTCAAGGTCTGCACATAGACACTTGTCTGTCTCCCTGCTCCACCCAAAGAACTGTGACAGATAATATTGCCTTTAACGCAGCTATGCCAGCATAGCAGGCACAATCTTTGCATAGGTAACTTTCAAGTAATTCAATGCTTTGTAACTGTCAAAACAAACTTTTGTTTTGGTGTCGTATGTCCCAAATACTTGCTACTAAGGGCCATATGCTCAAGGCATATCTTTGTGGCAGATTCATGGTGATGAGCTCCTCTCCTGCTCCCTAACGCAGTGCTTCCGCTTGGTTTTGTCTTTCCTCTGGTGTAGGAGGAAGGTTGAGCCAGAGGTTAAATCATCTCCTGCTGTAGAGAAAACACGAGGTTTTCCAACTTGGCATTAGAAGAAAAAGCAATCCTGAAGATGAATTGAATCAATTAGAGGAAAAGACAATGTGCTGACTTAAGTGCATGAACCACGGGTTTGCTATTGTTGCCCTATGTACTTATATTTTAATTACCATCCGCTCAAACCAGTGTAAAGCTTCAAGCACTGCACATTCCGAGATGCTAATTAGTGTAAGGGTGTTGCACTGCACATCAGCTTCAGTTCACAAACTAATTGAAGATTTTATTCCTGTAGTTAGTATTGCAGCAATCCAATCTTGAGTTGAGAACAATGTAAATTTCATTAACAAGGTCCACATCCCCCACATCAAAAGTCCCATGCTTTAGACCAGATGGAGATGGTATTAAGAAAATAAATTATTTGTACAAACAGCTGTTATATGATCATCCAGTAGCAGATGAAATTCCAAAACTACATGCAGATTGAACACTCAAGATATAAACACCCTTTACCTTCTGACTGATGTTTTCAGGAACCAGCAATTATCCATCATGTTTTAGCTCTTTGGGTGTCTCATTTGTTATTTTAATCTAGCTTTCATCGAGGTCCTTTGATTAGTCCCTTGTTCTACACATCCTGTTGTCACTTTGTAAACACAACACAACTTTTCTGGGCTATTTGATTCGAATTTACTTTAGTTTAGATGCATGGTGACAAATAAATATTTGCATGGTCAATTAAAAGAGATTGCCACAATGTGTTCCTGATGTCATTGTAAGCACTTCAGGGGGAACAATAGAATCTGATCCTCTCTTACTTTACTGGATCTACATCTCTCTAACTTCATTGCTCTGAGTTTAGTTAGGTATAGGTTTTAAAAGCAGAAAATAGTATGGAGGCAAATAAATAGTTAACATAGCCAAGTTCTTTGGTGAGGCCAACCCATACCCAAAATACTGTATCTTCACATAGAACAAGGGAGCCATATGCCTTTTGGGAACCATCCCTGACTCTTCGTACTGAATCATGTTCATTAATTGTCTGGGACAACATGATTAGCTCAGGATAAAGACATGCCAGAGACCATACATTGTGTAGCTGTGTGGACAGCAGCACTCTAGTTTGTGAAAACATTCAAGTGGTATGTTCAATATGTGAGCAGAGAGGCAGCTGTTGTGTCTCTGTGCAGGTCTTCCGGAAATGCTCTACGAGTTAATGCATACTTAGCTGACAGTTGGTATCATTTCGATACTGAAATCTTATGAATGACCAGTTTCTAGATTTAATTTAAAAACTTGCATGCTATTACTAACAATATAAAAATAAATAGAAATTTTCCCATGTTTTTGGAGACTGGGTAGCTGTAGCAAGGCCTTGCAGGTGTTCATTATTTGCTATCTACTCCAAGAAATGGATTATTACAATTTACAGATTTCACATAGATTTTGTGAGTTTATAGCATCAAATGACATTATATCTATGAATGACAGTCCATTTTGTTAGCAACATTAAGACTGAAATCTGTTTTTCATGCTACTGTGAATTCATATTCTCTCTGTTGATGAAATTCTCTTTTATTCTTGATCTTTAAACAAAAACAAAACATTGCAGAGAAAATATGTTTCTAATCTGGAATGCCTTTCTGATCAAATCATATTATTATGGATTTATCCTGTGTGTAGTTTACAGCAATGCACAGATGGCTGTCTATTCACAGAGACATGCATTGGTTTATAGTAACATATTTTTAAAGACAGACCAAGGAGAAGGACCAGTGTGTACAATTCATGAGAAGCAAAACAACAAAGAAAATCACTAAACACAGTTAAGGTTTGCTAAGGAGCAAAATGCCAATTCTAAAATTGCCTTTCTCAGCTTGAAAACCTGAGCTAGTATCCAAAACCAAAGAGACCTGTCAGTAGACACATTGCAGAAAATTAATGTCAGTTGCTATGTTACAAACATATTTATTCCTATTAACATCATTTAGTTTTATATTAAGCAGGAACTTTTAAAATGGCATTCACCAGCTTTTTGTTTGTTTTTCAATTAAACTGATTGGCTGACTGCTTGACATCCATCTGAGACACATACATAATTTATGGTGACGTTTCAAAGTGCTTCTGTTTAATTTTGTGGTACAGAAGCACTCTCAAGACTGTAGTTTAAAAAAGAGGATTTCCAAGGAAATAGTGTCTTTCTAGCCATAGGTTTGCAGAATCTTCATATTCTGTATCAACATGCAAGTGGAAAAATATTAAAGTATTGGGCAATAACGAAGTACAATCTAGGTTATTCCTCACTTTTGAAAACTTCATGATTTAATTTGTAATTCAAAATCTGTATTTAGGAGCTTAGCGTGGGGCTCTTTAAAGGAAAAATCATGAACTATGATTTTAATACCTAATATATATACACAGGTGAGCATAGGTGAACCTAGCCAAAATTCCCAACAGCAGAAACTTTATTGTATTACGTATCAGCTTGAAAATTAAGTGCAATGTAAAAGTTAGTACATTTGTTGCTAATCTCAGTCAAGTTCCTGTGGTTAGTTAAAGTCCAGAAGTGTTCACAGTTTCCTGTTAAAAAAAATGTTGCCCTATCCTTTGGTAATTCTTGTGAGAGAAAAATCTGACAACCTTGCGACTGATAAGGAGCTGAAGGAAAAAACCATACTACATAACATTATAAAACCTGTTGGGTTTAGGAAATGTGTAGCCAGTGGCATAGTTTTGCAGTTTACTGTATGTAAGCTTCCACAGACATTTAAGAAAGCGAGTCTCAATGTGCTAGTAAATTATGATTGCATGTTTTTTCTTGTTAAAACAAAACTTGAGTCTTAATCTCCACTCACCTTGAGTTGGTCAATATTTGCAATTGAAGTGTTGGTTCAAGCCTGAAAGTAACTCTGTTTGCCAAATCACTACTGTGGATCTATTAAAAGCTCTTTAACACCTTTAATAAAATAGTATTTTCTTGCGCACGTACCACCTCTGTGCTATCACATTGTTTCTTGTACTGGTTTCTGCTGGGTCAGAGTTAACTTTCACAAGGAGCCGGCACAGATGAGCTGAGCTGGCCTAGGGTATTTTTCACACCATGTGATGTCATGCCTCCCATAAGAGGAACTGGTCAGGGTGCATGTGGCTCTGGGACTGGCTGATTGTGGGTGGAGAGTCTGGTCCATCACTGAGTCCGTAAAGTGCCTTGTGTTATCATCATTTGTGTATTCTGTCATAAGTCCTGTTGTTGCTGTTTCCCTCTCCCTGTGCCATCCTATCAAACTGTCCTTATCTCACCCAATGCTTTGTATTTGTCTGCCCATTGTCCTCCCCATCCTATGGTTGTAGGGGTAAGTTTGAGCTGTGCATTATACTCACCTGCAGCTGGGGCTGAACCACCATATTTCTAAAAGATGAGAGAAGACAGTATTCTTTATTGTAGTAATAAATGCTGTAAAAACCTTAGACATGGATTAGTTATATAGAAATCCCTTTTTAAAAAATACTTATGTGAATAACATATGTTAATATTGTTACTATAGAATATTATTAAATTTTGAGTCTCCAAAGATTCCCATGGTTATTTTGAACTGGTGGAAAATAATCATCCTATTATAAAACAGATCAAAAGAAAAATATGATAAAATATTATCTGGATAATGTCTGGATTGTGTTGCATTCACCAGCTGTGCATGTAACTATATTTTCTTAAAATACAAATTATTTTTTTAATGTATTGTTCCCACAAGGTAGTCTTACTGTTACTTTTTCATTTCAGATATGTTAACACTGTCCTAAAACTATATAAAGTTAAAACTTAGTCACCTGTTCTACATAGTTACAACATGTGTTCAACAGTGATACAATGTTTAATTTATTTTTCTATTGAAAAGTCATTTGTGACTATAATACAGAAATAAGTCAAGTAGGTTTACAGGAAAAAATGTTAAATTCATTGCACATGACAAAGGACAGTGTAAATGATCCTTCACAGTCCTATCTGCTCATCCAAACGTGATGTCATTTAATTTTCCATAAGAAGCCAGCTAGCAAATACTTGTGAGGGCAAGTGAATGGGCCATTCTGTCTCCTTCCCCAAGTCCACATTCAGTTCTCAGAATTGGTTTGGCTCACAGGTAGAAGACGGCATCCATTTCCCTTTGGTCAGGTTTCTCTGTAGTAGACCTATTCCAGACATGGTTATGTAGGAGCTGGCATAAAACTGAGCTAAACTAACCCCAACAATTGCTAGAAGTTATTTCACTAAAATATAATGGAACTTGTTTCTGGGAACACACTTACCCTTCAGGAATCTATATTGGGAAACTGCATGCAGACTATGAAAGTACATGTAGGTACAGGACTTAGCATTTTACTGTGAGGCAAACCATGTATGCATATATATCTCTAGCTAAAAATATTTAATAAGAGGGACAAGACCAAGCAATAACTTGCAAAGGCATTCAGAATAGAGAGAAAACAAAGTACATACATAAACATAGATTTCTTCCCAAAAGCCTAGCCAAGAGTGCTGGCTATTAACAGAACATTAGTGGTAGCATTTTTAGTCTAAATAACAAGTAATTAGCCATCAACATTAAACAATAATGAGACCTAGTAATCATTTTTTTATCAGCAAAATTAGCCTGGACTCATTTTATAACAACATTTAATACAAACAGCTTAATGAATATGTAAAAGGTACAAGTTATGCACAAATCCAAATGTACTCTGCAAACCAAAGATAATTACTATAGCTTGACTGTTATGCATGAACTTCTTCTATAGAAGAGTTCTTTCCCCACTTCTTGTGCATACATAAATTGTGGCAGTAGTCTCTTGGTGCCTCTAAAGGTCTTGGTTTGGTGTGCAGAATGAAGTAAATTACTGATCAATTTTGATAAAGCTCAAGATCTTTGATCTGTGTTTTTGATACAAGACCTTTGAGAAGCCTATCTAAAGAATAATAATCAGTCAATCATAAAAAACATTTTCACAAGAGCCTAAGGGCAAGTATGCATCTCCTTTCTCTGTCTAGGAGTAAATAATAGAGGAGGCTGGATTTATAGACATTAGAGATGTCCTGGCCTTAGGGGGCCTAGAAGTAACCTATAATCTTTCTTTTTTCTTCTCCTGTTGGAATAATTCTGTCTTGAAACTGATGAAATGCAATGAAAACTGATTACAGTGACACTGTAGTGTTCAGTCCTTTCAGCAGAATCATGTATGGGACTGTGTGTTACTGAAAGGAATGATCTTACTACATAAAAATGCCAGCACGGAGTTTGGAGTGTGAGAGAATGAAAATATTTAGGACATGCTTGTATGCTAATCTACTTCCTTTCATCTCAAAGGATCCCAAATTCTTTCTAAATGGATACTCAGATCATACAGCATCACTTGATGCTTCAGTGACAGCAAATGCTGCATGCATTTAGCAGCTCAAAACTGTGCAGCCATATATTAGTAGTGAGACGCAGCTAAAACACTTATTCAGTAGTGTAGTTCCCTGAGCCAGTTAGGATAGCCAGAACTGACACTTTGCAGAAGCTGTGATTCTCCTGAAAGGAGCTGGTGAGCACAATCATAGTATAATCATCCAGTATGCCCTAGGAGCGGTGCTTCTGTGACTAAAGTTACTGTTCCTATTTTTGCCTTGTCCAGAATGGTATGTCTAGTAAATGCGTTTTCAAGTGCAGTCTTTCATGAGTGGTGTAAAAGACAGTATCTCTTAGTGAGAAGTTAGATCAAAACCTGTGTATTAAATCTACCCTCAGCTGCCTGAAAACTGTATTGAGCTGGGACCCCATGACAGAATTATTCCACTCTTAACCAGCGTTCTGTTTTGCAACACCCTTTAGCTAGTCCAAATGAGACCAGGAAAAGGCTCATCAGCTCTTTGTGAACATCCAGTCAGTCGTTAGCTTTCTTAAATGAGATGCAGTAAAAGCTTTTAAAATACAAGTGTAAAACAATTCTCCAGTTTCCACCTGTTTTTTCTAAGGTAGACCTTCCAATTTCAGCAGACCTAGCTTCTTCAAACATGCTGAACCAAGGAATGTGTCAGCCACCTCCCTGATATCTAGTACTGAACCTGATACGGAGATAATTTTAAAAGTTCCTTAAAGAGCTATTCGTCTTCATCACTTATCAGCTATCTGGAGCGAAGTCAAAAACACTGAAGCAAAAAGTTCTATTTTCATGTAGCAACACCCTAGGATTTGCTGAATGGTGTCTCAGCTTGAACTACTCTCCTCCTTCAGAATTCCTTCTAAGCAACCTCCTATTAATTAAGCCAAAGTATTCATACATGAAAGCTGCCAAAAACCCCCAAGTTTACATTATTATACAGTGGCTATGAGCCAGTCCCTTGTACTGAACCTTCAATAATTAAGACATTATTGTACACATTCTTTGTCTATGCTTAGAAATACAGTATTCGTATTACTTTATAAAGAAGTTGAATAGCACTACAACAGCATTAGTAGAGATGTTGCCATTGAAAGGCTAAGGCTGATGAAGGCAAATTGTAGTCAGTAGGCAATATATTAAAGTAGACAAAGGTTTTTGGAGGAATTGGTTTTAGTATTCTGTGGTATACCTTCAGCAACTTCAGTAGACCTAAGCCTCCACTTGTTTCTCCTCGCTCATTTGACATGTCTCAGAACTGATTTAAATCAAGCCTTTAGAAGCTTAAAGAAGAGTATTAATTCCCTCACCTCTGCAATTCTCAGTGCTACCAAGATTTTTCCCAAAGATTACTTCAATGCATTTAATGAGTACAGAACATGAAATTGGCAGAATGCATTGCCCAATCACTTATACTAAATCTTCCAAATTATATTTTTATTTTGATAACTAAGCAGCCCTGAATAACAAAAATATCTTCTATATGAGATTTTATATGGAGAAATCTACTGCTACAGAATATTAGGAACCTGAACTTTGTGTTTCATTTTCTAAATTTGCTTTGCTTTTAACAGCACTGTCCCAGTTCATTAGTTACCTCATCTGTGCTAAGTAGAAAGCAGGTTTAAAGTAGGATAGCCTCTCCATTGTCCATGATTATAAGGTCTTCTTGGGAGTTGAATATTGCTAGTCCTTTCCTCCAGTCTGTTTTTACTCTTATCAAATATTCCTCCATTCATTTCAATTTGTGTAAATAAGCCTTCTTGACAATACAGCTGTATTTTACTAATACTCATTCCTAATTTTGGAGGGGTGGTAGCTTATTTCTAAACATGGTCTTCCAGGCAAAAACAGTGATGCAGAACATGATTACAAGATTTTATTTTTTCAAATAGATGGTGTCATTGTCAGTTTATGTTGATTTTTGAAAGGAGTTGATACACAATTTGCACCTTTGCTAAATTTCATTCTGCCTAGTACACTGTTATTACATCTGTTTGAAGTTTGTGAAAGCAGAAAACAAGAAAGAAATCCAACATTATTTACAGTTTGTACATTATGTACAGCAGTACACTTTTTATCTTAATACAGTCTGGTGCATGCAGGCTGACAAGGGTTCCTCAGCCATCACTCTGGGAAAAGTTTTTAAATGACCTTTGTATTGAACATGTCTCCTGTTTCTTTCTTAAGCATTTCCTAAGTTCTCTAATATAGTAGATTTTAACTCCACTTGGATACCCAAACCAAGTTTATGAAGTGTTTATCAGCACTTTTTCTAATATAATTCTTACAGCTTGGCCCTCCAGTTTCTTCCTGGCCAGAAAATATTCTAAAAAAGCAGTCAAAACCATCTGCCTAATCAAAGCTGATACTCTGTTTTCCACTCAACAAATGAAGTCTGTAACTTTGTCAAGTTCTAAGTGTTTCTAAAAAAGCACTTATGCCTAAGTTTTGCATTCATGAAACGTAAGTCATCACAATATGATAAAAAATAGGCAGTATGCATCCACGTAATTTCTTAATCAAGTTTTTTAATGTCTTAAATTTTGTCTCTGAAAACACTGCAGCTTTTTTCAACCCAAAGTTTGGACTTCCATTCTGTGGGGAAATACTTGTGGCAGTAGAGTTAGAAATGCATAATGCATTCTGCTTATGTGCTTGGTAACCTTGAACACCTTTGTAAATGTTCTTTATAAAATACAACCACCTACAAATATCATTACTGAATTGCAAATGGCATTCCCATGAGCCTATTTGTCCATCTGATTAAATTATTTTTGTTCTATTCAGGCTTGTACAAAAGTGTCTTTTTCTTTACTTATACCTGAAAGTAATATTCAGCAACTTGTTCACCAAGCGTTGGTCATTCAAATGAGGCCAAAGAAGTTCAACAATATGTGGGTGTATGTTGCCTTTAAAATGGCAT
>VZTU01007498.1:228075-243637 GCA_013400835.1 Zapornia atra | reverse complement strand
GATTCTGTGATTCTGTGAGCTGCCTTGAATTTGTGTAGAGTGCAGTTCAGACCTTTGGAAATTGAAATTGTCTTAATCTTACAAATACTGAAGTTTCTAAAACCCTGTTTACTTTCCAGATTTCATTAAGCCAAATGCAACAGCCTTCTGTGTCCTGTTCTGTACTACACTGTGGTTTACTTTTCTCAGGTTGTATGACAAGTTGTGCTTTTTTACACTTTAGATATTGGAAAACTGTAGAGGATCTGTAAATGGGAGCAGGTACTTTAAAGGCTTAGGGTTAAGGTTGGAAGTTCAGGCAGTGCTGAGTGCTTGGTTTTAATTTCAGTTCTGATTTTTGAGTGCTTGAATTCTTATTCATCATTTTGAAATCGCTAACTTGGTTTTACATAGACTACAGATATCTGTTGTTAAATGCTCCTGAGCATACTTTGGGTTGATTGGAGCTCTGTTGATTTAGAACTGCCTTCATCCTTTCTGGTTGTTGTTTGTTCAGCTGAGGTGCTTTTCTATGGTGAATCCCAGCCCATTAGGATCGGCATTTGTAGGGTAAGATGTGCTGGGTCTGGGAAGCAAAATACTGAAACCAGGCTTCTAATTTTTTTCAGTTCTTGTCTTAAAAAGTCACATACTGTAGTTAATATCTGATCAGACCTAAGAATCATTGATTTTCTTCTTGTTCTTCCACATCTTTCTTAAGTGATTTTGAACAATCCTTACTGAATTCTTTTTGTTGTTAAAAAAAAATGTTTTGAAGGGAGTGCAGAAGCATTTGTGTTACCCCACAATGCAATATACACAAATATATTCCCCCTTCTACATACTTAAAATGAGTATTAAATATAGGCTGACTTTCTTGAAGATAGTCTTTGGTCAGAGCCTCATAATGTATTATGCAGTTACCTCCATATTCATGTCCTGCCATGCATCCTCCTTCTTTCAATGGTTAGTCTGGATGTCCTCCAGGCATTCACATTTAGTCTTGTGTAGATGGTTAGCCAGTGTCAAAGTATAATATTCCTTGAATTCTTTGTAATTGTGTCATTACAAGCAATCATTCAGGTAAATCTACTTAATTCTAGTTAAATATCTTGTGTTTGGGCTTTGGTAACACACAGGAGAATCAGTCTAAGAATAATTTTAAAAAATAAATGAAAGCTATACATTAATAACTTTTTATGCTTTTGATTTGTAGACAAGCAATGCTTCAATAGGGGTTCAGGGTAGATAAAAGTTTGCAGTAACTGAAATCACATTTTTAATTCATTCTTTTGAATTTGGAATTATGAAAAGCTATAGTGAAGGCAAAACTTATTAGAAGTACAACATTTAAATAGAACAAAATTAAGACATAATTAACTGGTGTCTTATTGTTTTGAATATTATCATTGTGGAAAGTAAAATTTAATGCACTCACAGTAACATTAGTAGCACTTAAAAAAACTCTCATTGCTGTTTTCTCATCTTGAGCTTGTGTTCACTCTGATGCCTGGCTACAGACTACTTCATGGTGCATTTGTGACCTGAAAAATTCACACAGAAGGAATGTATCCCTAACACTATCTTTTACACTTTAAATAGTTCTATCAGTATAGTGTGGCATTCTCATTGGTTTGGGGTTTTTTTAAGTCTTTAGGTTTTTGGAAACATCAGGTGATCATAGGGGATCATATTTTTATTATCTTCAGTAGCAAGAAATGTAATTTTTAGAAGAAATAACTAAGAAAATGTAAATAAATCTGAGAACATAGATTATTTAAAGGTTTCCTGCTGGTGTCTTGTCTTTAACTGCAACTGGTATTTGAGCCTTTGTGTTTGAAATCAGTGTGCCTGGTTAGAGCTGGAACAGCCCCTGGCTGTTCATCTAAGGCTGAGCTTATGCACAGGTGGTGCAGTGGACTGAAACACCGTTTTCAGCTGATTACCCCATGTCACTGACCACACCATCAATAAATCCCATTAAACACCCAATGAGGGCTGCTTTGGAGATAGATTGGGCTGCTCTTTGTAGAGCTGTGCTTCCTCTGCCTGCTTCATGAGCAGAGCTTTCTAGCTCAGGCATGACCACCACACTAGGGCACTTGCACAGCTCCTGTTTTGCCTGTCACCGGAGGTATTTTGTCCAGGCAGCTTTCTAGTATCTCCAAAGATGGAGACTCCACAGCCTCTTTGGGGAACCTGTCCTGGGGCTTGGTCACCCTCACAGTGAGAAAGTGTTTCATAATGTTCAGAGGGAACCTCCCATGTTTCAGGTTGTGTCTGTTGCCTCTGGACACTGCTGAGCAAAGCTTGGCACCATCTTCTTCATTCTCTCCCTTCAGGCATTTATGTACTTTGATAAAATCCCCCTGAGCCTTCTCTTCTCCAGGCCACAGTACCACTTGTCTCAGCCTCTCATGAGAAAGATCCATTGATCATCTTCGTGGCCCCCACACTGGTCTTGCTTTAGCAAGTCCAAATCTTTCCTGAGTGCAGAACTGGACACAGCACTCCAGATGCAGCCTCACCGATGCTGAGACAGGAATAAGGATCACTTCCCTTGACCTGCTGGCAATGTCATTCAGGAAGCTCAGCACATACCTTGCAAAGTGCTTACAGAATCATAGAATCGTAGGGGTTGGAAAGGACCTCCAAAGATCGAGTCCAAACCCCGTGCCAGAGCAGGTTCCCTAGGACAGGTTGCACCCGGAGGCATCCAGACGGGTCCTGAATATCTCCAGAGAAGGAGACTCCACACCCCCTGGGCAGCCTGTGCCAGGGCTCTGTCACCCTCACTGGGAAAAAGTCTTCCACATGTTGGTGCGCAACTTCATGTGCCCCAACTTGAAGCCATTGCCCCTTGTCCTGTCCCCACAGACCACTGAAAAGAGGCTGGCCATTTCCCTTTGTCTCCCACACTTGAGATATTTATAAACATTGATCAGATCCCCTCTCAGTCTTCTTTTCTCAAGGCTGAGCCACCCCAGCTCATTCAGCCTTTCCTCATAGGGGAGATGCTCTTACCCTGAAGAAATGGAAAAGCAATAGACTAACAGAGATTAGGGAATGGAAAAGAATCATCATCTCTAAATTTTGGGGCAGGTGCAGATACCCATATGCAAGCTAACAGATGTGCTGAATCCCACCCAAAATTAACATGAGGTATATGCATGTGGGCAATGGTCAGTATTCAGCTGAGTGACTGTATCTGACTTAATTCGAGGTGAGTGTCTTTATGTTGTACTGACTATATTGACTTAACCCCCTCTGTGGTGGGAGCTTCTTGTCTAGATGTCAAGTAAACACAGGACAACTCATTAAGCTGACAACACGTTGCATCATTTCAAGTATCCAAGAAGAAAAGTAGTTGATTCATCTGGCATACAGGAAATGTTAGTGTGGAAGTGAGGTTGTAATTGTCTGGAGAGGAGGGGGCAGATGCAGATATTTCCAATTATGGAAGAAGAAGAAAGTGGTGGGAAAGGAGAAGAGAAGATAGTAATGCATCATAAGATACTTTCTCTTTTATCTCCACAGCTTCTGAGATTCTGTAGAAAAATGGATTTTTGTTTTCACTTGGTATTTCACTTTTAAGTTTTCAGTTTCTCATAGATCTGAGGAAGAGTTTGTACTCTCAGAATCCAGTTTATTTGGTTGACTTGGCCAAGCACTTCAGTAGGAGGTAGATTGCTTCTATCAAGTTTCCTAGCCTGTACACATACCCTGTTATGGCCACAGCATTGCCATTGCTTAGAGAGAGAATCAGTAAGAGTAATTCAGCCGCGTGTATACTTTGTTGACCGCTGTCATAGGATGAGTCACATCTTAACAGTGCCTGTTTCTCTCTGTTGACTGAAAACAGCTTTAAACAACCACCCCCTTATTAGGCTTTTAAATTACAGATGTCTAAGAGCAGATAAATCTACTTGTGACCTTTTATGTAAAGAGGTTTGGCTAACGATACGATGATGATTGCCTGCAGAAGCCCAGGGGAACCTGTCCTTAGATCACAGGTACAAGTTAAGAACAGCTGTAGTCTGATGGATTGGCAGTACAGTCATGCTTGCACACATGTAAAGAATGATTAAGATCTGATGATGGCTGCACCTGACCAAAGAAAATAGCTTTGATGGACTCCAGAGATACAAAAATTCAAGGTATGTGGGAAATTTATAAGCCCAGTCAACTGGGAAGAAATTGAAGTAGAGGTGGTGTCATTATTACGGCTGCTGTTGTTGGTTTTACTTACTACGTTTACATTACTATATTCACTCACATTGGCTATACATTAGCTCTAGTATTACTACTCCTGCTACTACTACTCTCTTATTCTTCTGTCAAGCTAACTACTGCAAAAGGCTGTTTATACTCTCCATGGCTACCTCAGCAAAGAAAACCCAAACAAAATAATCCGTTGTGTGAAAATTGCACTGCAGTTTATATGGACAAGTTGCAAATATTTGTGTAGTGGTTTTATTTGTTGGGTGGTTTTCTCACAATCTCTCTGGGTTTGATAAATGTGTTTCTCTAATGGAGGTAAACACACAATCTCAACACAAATTTTAACCCTTTGTTTTGATTCTGGTTGTATAGAATTCAAAGCATACTAAGGATAAAGCAGGTAAAATAGATACAAAAAGGTTGCTTCACCTTAAGAATACTGCTGTTTGCTTTCAGTTTGTTGACACCTGAAAGGATCAAAGTCTTGAATACATATGGTGCACATATTTAAATTATTCAGAACAGAGTTATTGAGTGTTTGCTCTCAAGTTCCAACCATTAGGCAAAATAATTTTCAACGCCATTTTCTCTACCCATCTGCCTATGGTTTGGTTTGGTTTTCCTTTTGATTTCCTTTTTATAGTATTAATCAAGTACAGGGATTTTAAATATCTCAGCAGTGCAGCATGTGTGTCTATGTCATGTAAAATGTTGGAGAGCTTCCACGTTTGGCTTACCTACTGTAAAAGAGAAACTTGAGCTACTTCCTTGTTCAAAGGACTTCAGAGGGACATGAGGGATGGGGTGGGGGGTAATTGGGCTTTATACAGTCATGGGGAGAGGGTAAGAAATTTCATGTGAAGGACCAGCACTAAGCCATGGTGTTAAGAACCTGAGAGAAATATCAGCACACATTTTTTTCTGCAGCATGCCCAGGAATTTCCAGCATAATGCATTTTCTCTGCTTAGCATTGTGGCACCATGGCATGGTAGATGAAGTTGTAGATTAGGGCAGTGTGACTAACAGCCAACAAATAAGATGCATTTCATGTTGCCAGCCAAAACAAGGTGAAGTTGACTGCTGTGTCTTTCTGTGGTGACTTTTTAGAGCCTAAAATACTCTGGAGGCTCGTAGATTTGGAGGAAGTAGCCCTTTAATGTGATGTGCGCTGCTGAACTGGGATATGGGATCATCTTGTCTTCACTGAATAAACAAAGTCAGTTTGTTTTCTTAAACACTAGAAATTCACTAAGTGTCTGTAACAAAAATGGTGTAAAAAGTTACCTTATACTTTTTCAAAGCTGCTTGGTATTTTGGTTTGGTTAGGTTTTTCTTAAATTCTGTACTTTAAGTTCTGCATATGAACCAGCTAAAGAGGAAGTTCTTTGGAAATACTTGACATTAAGATGACACTAAACCAGACTGAATCACGAGACCTATTTTAACTACAAATGTCTCCATTCTGGTTTTATTGGAAATATGCAAATAGGTGTTTCTTCCTCACTAGATGAAACTTCTTGAAAATTTGTTACTGAGCACAGCATTTTAAGTTTCTTCTGTCTCCAGCTAACTGCTTTATAATTGGAGTAGTAAATCAAGGGAGAGAGGAAGAGGAATGTCATGAAATCCTAACAGAGGAGGAGATAACAAGATGGGTTGCCAGCGTACACTCGGCGCTCCTCACCGCTGAGTCTGTCCTTCCATCCGTTCATACTGGTTAAGAATTGGCGTCTGGCACAATTGCTCTGACCAAGTGGTACTCCACAGCAGGAGTCTTTGCAGCAATGTATAGAAGATAACCTTCTCTTTTGCTACTCCACACAGTTTTGTCTTCTTGCCTTGTCTTTTTTTTTATAGATGATAGGGGGAAGTTTAGATCTTAGGGGGAAGTTTTTTACAGAAAGAGTGGTGAGGTGCTGGAACAGGCTGGCCAGAGAAGTAGTGGATGCCCCGTCCCTGGAAGTGTTCAAGGCCAGGTTGGATGGGGCCCTGGGCAACCTTGTGTAGCTCCAGGTCTGGAGGTTGGTGGCCCTGCCTGTGGCAGGGGGGTTGGAGCTCTATGATCCTTGGGGTCCCTTCCAACCCATGCCATTCTGTGATTCTATGGTTATTCACCAGGTGCCTTTTATTTTAGATTTAACTGCGAACTTTGTGTTGTCAAACTTCTCAACTTCCTGCCTTGTGAGCACAGAAGTCCACGCATTGGGGTTATGCAATGAGTCTAAGGCAGGACAAGGAGGGGCCAAGACACCAGTCTGCTGTTGAGGAGTAGCAGGGAGAGAGAAGACAGCCCCTTGCTACTGGTGCATTGGCTGTAGACCAGGCATGCCACTCCAGTGACCTCAGTAAAAATTGTAAGGCAGGTACAAGCCATGTGTATGAGTCTGACACACAGTGCCATTCTCCATTTTAGCAGTGTCCATAAAATTGCAGCTTTATAGAGCCTTTTCTTCCGATTAAATGCCCTGGAATGTCTTGCTCTCTACAGCTACCTGAAAGGAGGTGGTAACAAGGTGGGTGTTGGTCTGTTTTCCCAAACAGGATGAGGGGAAACAGCCTCAAGTTGCACCAGGAGAGATTTAGGTTGGATATTAGGAAAATTTTCTTCATGAAAAGGGTTGTCAAGCATTGGAACAGGCTGCCCAGGGAAGCGCTTGAGTCACCACCCCTGGAGGTATTTAAAAGACCTGTAGATGTGGAGCTCAAGGACATGGTTCAGTGGTGGACTTGTCAGTGTTAATAGTTGGACTTTTGATGATCTTAAGGATCTTTTCCAGTCTAAATGATTCTCTGACTATCTGTCTTTATTTTAAAAAATATGAAGGTGCTTTTACTGATGCAGCTACTAATTGGTGCTTGCGGTACACTTTCCCTTCTGAGACAAACAAGTTCCAAAGACAGGCTGATGCTATCTTTTTGCTGTATTTTCTATCTTGAGGTGATAAGAGAATGAGCCTGTTTGTGTTTAACGTGTTCAGGCACATGTCAAGATTTGTCATACATTCGGGGAGTAGATTTTCCTGTCACAGCTTGCTTTGTTTTGTTCTTGTGAATTGTTGAATTTAGGGTGTCATGAATACATTAGACCTTAACAAAGAACTGTAGGTGTAGTGACAAGAGTGAGCAGCGATCAGTAGCTGGGAGGGAAGTTTGAAGTAAGTCAGGAAATGCTAGTGTGATGTTGGACAAAGTATTTTGAGTGGGAGCGCCTTCCCTGCCTGGTTACACCTGTGCAGCCAGGACTGCAGAATCCCTGGGATCAAAGAGGGGACCTGGCTCCATATCCTAATGATATGAGGTGCGATGAAGGAAGATAATTTGTAGGTTCTGGTGGTGCTTGTGCATTTTGCATCTAAGAAACCGTCAGATTAAATGTATACACAGTATTTGCAAGATGATTCAGTAATTCTTGCTCCCAAAAACATTACATTCCTGGTAAGCCGTACAATCTTGGCTTTCTTGGGTGAGGAGCCTGTAACACTTTTGGGACCCTGTGGTTAGCTTCTGAGGTACCTTCTTGCTTGGTAGATACTTCACGTAGTGCCTACCAAAAAGTAAATGAACTGTAGAAATGACATGAATTTTCCTCCACTTACTGTTTGGCAGTTACAGTTCTGTCTTATTTTCCAGTAGGTGCACACAAATTTTGGTCATGGGCTTACAGTCATCTGGAACTGTTTTGCTAGACCTGAGGAGAGAATTTCTGTGGTCCTGAAGAAGCTTCTGTTCCAGTGCCATGTCATTCCTGGAGTCCTTTAAATAACCTTTCTTTTAATACAGAAATTTTTTGTTTGCAGGAGCCTTCCCTTATAATTCCAGAGATTGTGGCTCTCCTCTTATCCCATTTACCTCCTTCCTTGTAACATGAAAAGATTGAAGGGGCTAAGGGTGGTTTCAAACTGTTCTTTCTCATTTTGGAATGGTGTTATGTCCAACCCTGAGAACTGTCATAAAATGAAAGTAGAATAGAGTAAAAATCAGCATTTCCCAAAGCAGAATGTATTTTTGCTAAAAGTCTCATTATCTCAGCAAATAATTAACAATAGCTGTGGAAACAAGCTGAAAAATACACCCCTTCCAAAGAATGTTGTGTCTCCCTATCCTGTCTCCCTATGTGTATATGCAGCAGTGCACTTGATGTTTATACCAATCTCCGTGAGATAAAATAAATATCTCCAAATGCATAGTCCAGGCATGGAGTTTCTACAGTGCTTCTGGCATAGTTGCATCTCTTGGGGATGCTAATGGATTTTGGGGGCTTCATACCTCTATTCATTTCACTCTGTCGTCATAGCATCAGTCTTGCGGCCTAACAGGCCCTAAGAAGCCATGCATGCTGAGTTGTGGCACATAGCACAATGCCAGCTCGGAGTTTGGGTGGGAACTTTGGCCTTCCTGCCTGGATAACTTTGGGCTGAAGTGTGAGGGCTTCGTAACAGGATTTGAAATCATGGCCAGGTGATGCTATAGATCATTTGTGGGGTGCGTGGATTTCTCTTGCTCTTCCTGAATCTGAAATGAAACCAAGCCCCAGGCCAAGCATGAGCGAGAGCGCAGAGGATGAGTATTTTTCTCACAGGTGGGAGAGGGCACTACAAAAACTGGCTTTTTCAGTATCACATTCTTTAATGCACTGGTTTTTGAACTTTTTTTTTTCCCCTCCTAGAAGGTAGATGAGATCCTTTCTGGAAGAAGTCTGTGCATACTCTTAGATTTAACTTCAAATCAGCTGTTTTGCTTTTGTTTTCACCTGAAGAGACTTGGAGGGGGGGAACAGAAGCCTTAAGGGGTTGGAGTTTTTAAAGAAATATTTACAATGCTTCAGCATCCTCAAGGGCAGCCCTTATCTTCTCAGGTCAATGTGCAGCATACCCTGGCCAGGTCCTTTACTAGAAATGAAAGTTTTGTTTTAATTTTGACCTCTTTGAGAGAGTCACTTGGTTTGGACTCAAATTCTGAAACAAACAAAAAACCCCAAGCAGCTTTCTGAATCACATGCAATGCAGTTCACAGATTTTAAACACTTGCTGTCTGTAGCTGTGGGGAAGTTGGAAGTAAAGAAATCCCCTGTTCTTTTTCTGATTCGTGACTCAGACCTCTGGGTAAATACAATAAAAAGTGCATTAAAAACAGAAAGACTAACTGCTATCTGCAGCTAAGTGCAAAGTAAATTTTGATGTATGTTATGTTTTTTGGGGGGGGGTTAGGTTTTTATTAACATTTCATTTTTGGTTTTAGGTTTCTGGGATTTGCTATAATAGCAGTATATTAAAAGTTCATCGAATTCTTTGTGTACCCAGCTGGGTAGCAAAGATATTTTCTTGGACTCTTGAACCAATCTTCTCATCTGCGGAACCAACGAATGAAGTTCGAGTGGGAATGGGAGCAACAGTTGACATCCAAAGGCAGCAGAGAATGGAGTTACTGGATCGTCAAATCATGATGTCTCAGGTTGCCCAAATGAGGAGGCAAAGGCAGCAGCAGGTATTGATATACATTCTCTAAGGCTTACATTAAGTAAAATACGTACCATGATTGTGTATACGCTTTATATAATTATATAGATATATATTATACATTAAGTACAATACCTTTTGTTGTTGTTGTTCGTATATCTTTTGTGGTTCCTCTTCCTTATAAGTAATGTGTTTCTGTCTTCATTAGTCTTTCATACACTGTTGTACTACTAATAGCCTTGTAGGTGCTTTATATAGCTTCGTATATTAAAACCACGTTGCAACATGTAAGCAGAATGTGACAGAGTCCTGTAAGAATATCAGTTCTTCTGACATTCTTTCATCCAAAAAAAAATGAGGTTGAAATGTAAAGTGATTGCCCCTCGGTGGTCTTTAGTAAGACCCATTGTGGAAAATTAGGAAGTCAAAATGCTCCTGACTTGTCTGAGTATTTGTATGTTGAAAACTGTCTAGATAACTCCTTGGTTTGCAGAGGTGCTTTGACTAAGGCTCGTTTCTTTTAAGGGTGTGCGGAAATTAAATTCGCTCAACTTTCTAACAGAGGTCAACCACAGGGACTTTCTGTTACCGGGCTTTATGCTCTCTTGCTTTATTTCCTTATTGAACAGAATCGCAGAGCCTTTTTATTTTCTCTGGTTGTAGTCAAACCAGCAAATGCAGATATTAACATAGTTTGTGCTGCAGGGGAGTAAAGCAAGGTGTCTCAGTTCACTTTTTCATGTACCTTAGATTCCTCTCTTATTCCTCTGTCAAACCTAGCAGGTAATGTAGGCCTTGCATTGCTCTGTGTGAACATACATTGCTTGTAATTTAATTACAGCCCAGCAATTTACTGCATTTCCTCTGCCTGAAACCAGCTCTGCAACCATACACAATTTCTCATTGTGTTCAAGGTAGTTTAGTGTGAGTAGTTATAGCCACACCATCATCAATATATTGCCAGAATTAGAGAATCAGAATCACAGAATCGTAGGGGTTGGAAGGGACCTCAAGAGATCATCGGGTCCAACCCCCCTGCCAAAGCAGCTCCCTATCCCATATTGCACAGACAGGCGTCCAGACGAGTCTTGAATATCTCCAGAGAAGGAGACTCCACAACCCCCCTGGGCAGCCTGTGCCAGGGCTCTGTCACCCTCACTGGGAAAAAGTTCTTCCGCATGTTGGTGCGGAACTTCCTGTGCTCCAACTTGGAGCCATTGCCCCTTGTCCTGTCCCCACAGACCACAATGACGAGAGGTCATAAAGCTTTGGCCAGCTAATTGAGTACAAATCTTTCGTTCCAGTCCCTGATAACATAATTCTGTTTTCCTGGATTTCTTAACATTTCAATCAAATGAAATTGTTGCTCAGATCCTAATCTGCTTTTCTCTATTCCCATTAGAATGTTGATCAGTTTTAACATAAGAACTGAACTAGAAATTACTCAATTCTTGAACGTTGTCATTGTAATAGAAAATGAATTGAAAGTGTTTGTTGGGCTACAAGCTGCTGGGTAGAGAGTGCAGCCAAGTTTCTTCAGGTAGGAGGAAAAAGCCATTTCCAGTTACAAAGGACAATCTTTATCATAGATCTTTAATTGCAACAAGCAGTAAATAAGGTCAGAACAGTAAATGATAAAAGAAGAGCTGATAACATTTTCTTCTCATCTCCTCAGGCTGTGAACAGCGAAAGTGGAAAGATATCTTTTCATGTTTGACTTCAAATAGAGTTCTTGAAAACAGTGGAGGTTTTAAAGTAAAATAAATGAGCATTGTTTGAACATCAATAAGATGCTTCCTTTTACAAGTTGCCAGAACACTTTAAAGTGATCTTCATGTCTGGCCTTTAACTTAAGCGCAGCGTTTAGTTGACTGATAGTGCTGATCTGCAAGCCCAGTGATCGGAAGGCAATGGGATCCATGTATGAATGTTTCAGAGAGGCTCTTCAGAAAACATGTGTCATGAAAGCTTTTGACAAGCCTTTTTTTAGTGTCCCACAGAATTTACTGACCACGAAACTAAATCACAAAAAGTGTAATTCACAGATGTTGAGATATCCCAGTAAAAACAAAAAGCAGGCTAATTTCAATCTCAAAGTAGTATTTAAACATTTGAAAACAACAACAAAAGAAAATCCATATTCTGGATTGCTGTACTTGGGCAACTCTTTTGCTTGGAAAGGTATAATTTGAAGAGAGTAGAGTTGAACATGTCACGTTACAGATGGAATTTAGGTCATCATTTTACCTGTGGGACTGAAACTGATAAAGAATGCAGACTGGTTTCTTAGGGAGTTTTTTAGTGAAACTGAAAAAAATAAAAGCTGCAGATATGTATCAATCATCAAATATGGCTTTGAATTATATTTATGAGAACATTGTGGAGATTTCTGGACTTGGACAAATACTATATATTTGTACTATATATACAAATATATAGTGTATATATTATACTATTACAAATACCATATATGTACAAATATATAGTATTTGTAAGTAATTCACATTTTTTCTCCTGCTTTCCCTTTTGTTTGGCAAGGGAAGTGAACTTTAACTTTCCTCAGTTTGCCACAGTGCAACAATTTTGTTTAGATGCCCCTTGAGAAGATGCTCTGCTCATTCCTCCTCCTTTACTCTTCAGTTCAGCTGTTCGAGAAAAGAGACAACAGTTTCCTTCTGTATTGGTAGCATTGTGGAAGGAGAACACAAGAACATAAGTGGTTTTAATAGTGCTCCATTGTCCAGGCAGTGTGGCAGATTTTGTTCTGCCCATGAGGAGGCCCCTTTCTTAAATAGATGTTTTTTGTAGTAAGCTCATTCTTCAAGTTTTTGCAAGAAATTCTGAAGAATCTGAGCCTGACAAGGTATGCAAGCCAACACAAAAAGAGTAAAAGTTAAAAAACAAAGAAACAAGGAGAGAAACTGGGTAAAAAATGTTTCTCAGAAGCTGTTTTTACTATACCTCCAAGACACTGGGGTTACCAGGATGTAAATAATAGGTTTCTTTTCTTTATTATTGTTCCCACTCTGCTCTTCACAGAGCTCTTTCATCCAAAGCAGAATTCACTTTGGATGCTTTCTGGGGAGGAAGGTGTGGGGTGGGAGTAGCACATCATCCACCCCAGAATCTCTTTGCTGGCAATTCTGTGAGTTTTACCTTTCCCAGTCTTTCTCTACCTGAAATGTTCTGGCCTGGAGCAGCCTGAAGCACAGAGTCATACATGTGAGCAATGGGTTGTCAGATTACCCCTAACTTCGAGGAGCAGGTTGAATAAGCGATAGGATTTGAGCATAAACCACCAGATTCATTACTTGATGTACTTTGTTTTAGCCCTTAAATGTTTGGTGTCTGAATGTGTTGTTAGAAACTAGAAAAAAATAAAAGAAGGGTCTGTGGTTACGTGGTGACTGATGTTTGTCTTGGCTGCTGTGGAGACGGCCATTAAACTTAGGGTAGAGGGTGCATGTTGAAACCTTCTGTTCTTTATTTTTCTTCCACGGGTAGCCCTGAGGAATGATGAACTCATCACAAACAGACTTGCTGAGCATCACCTCAGCACGTTTTGAGGCCATAGAATAAATGAATAAATATGTATTCATTGCCTCAAAAAATACGAGCTTAATATTTTGTTACTGCTTTTAAAACTTCAGCTTCTTGGTTCTTCTCTCTCCCACTCTTTTGTCTGTCCTCTTTTCTAATTTAAGTTGTTTCTCCTGGTTTTATTTTTCCCTGTTATCCAATCTCTTTTTCCCCCTTCATGTTTTCATTCCCCACTATGCCATTTTCCTCCCACATTTTCATCATCTCCTCTCCTTCACCTCCATTGCTTCCCATACTTTGTGTTTGCTCCTGCACAAAATCCTTCTCTGCTTTGGGGGGAAGTTCCCTCCCATCACATCTCCCCACCAGTCATCATTTGCTGGTGCATCATGAAGCTCATAGGATTTTAGGGGATGGATGCTTCTTGCCTTTCTCTTGTTTGGACAAGATGTAGTTGAGGTCTTTGAGCACTACCTTATCCTTTCGATTCTGTAGTATTGGTGTGAACATCTTGGTCCTCCTCTCCTGACTTTGCTGTGTCTCGATCATTTTCATTTCCCAGCATTTTTCTGAAGTTTATCTTTCTGTAACCCAAATGAAAGCCGTGGTGGGAAAAGGGAACTGACTGCTGCATGAGCGTGCACCAGTGTGGTAGCAGGGACTCGACTTGACTTTCACTTCCTATTGAGAAACTTGGCGGGAGGCAGACAGATAAGGGAGGAGTGCCTAGGTGTTACTGAACACGGGGAAGGTGGTGGAAGGTTTCAGAAAAGGGTGGTCAGCGCCTTCTGTTGGCAACTGAACACCACTTCTGCTTTGAGCACTTACCCCTCTGCTCACTGGGGAGGGGCAGTGTGTGGACCTCAGTCCCTTCATCTTGAGCAAATGCTTTCTGTATCCGCGGAGCATTTGTTCCTTCGCTCATGCTGGACATGTTAAGATGCTGTATTGCCTGCTTCTTGGCTTCTGAAGTTTCTTGGCTCAGAAAAGAGCTTCACCAGGTTACTCTAGGTTCTGTGATAAGCCTATTGCCATATGGCCATATATTAAAATCTTCGCTTGATTTCTTTGCTTCTGCCCCATTCTCCACTTCAATCTTATTTTGTCTTCTCCCTCCCATCTTTTTGTTGTTCCATTCCAGCTGCCATTGCTTTTCCGCGAGGCCAGACTCTCCTTTGATTCATATCACAACATCTCTGTATGAGATTCTTCTGCTTGCAGAGACCAAACTTCTTCTGGAACAATGTGGCTTCCTCTAATTGTTCGTTCATTAGGCATCTTTCTCCTGGGACGCTGTAGAGATGCTCTGTGGGTAGACCCTGAATGTCTTTATTGTTATAGGGAGTCTCATATCCTGAGAAATGTGTGAGTTTCACATTCTGTCAGCTGAGGACTGTGAGAGTGGATTGCTGATCTGCTTTCTGGTTCTGTCAAAGCGGGAAATGCCTAACCTTGGAAAAAATACATTAATGGAGCAAAGACTTTCCTGGCACAAGAATTCCTCCTCAGGAATGTTATCCTCATCCACGATGGTAGAAAAAATGTGCTCAGTGAACATACTTCCAGAAAGTCCATTTCCACCTTCCCAAAGAAATGTAAGAACCAGACCTGACCATATCTAGCTTTTCCAGCCACTGTGACAAAGTCTTCTTGAATAACTTCAGAAGTTTGAGTACCAACAAGAAGTCCTTCAAATAGACATTCTGAAGCCTAAAGACCTTCTGCAACGTTTATACATTGCTGGGTCCATATAAACTCTTGCTCTCACAGCCAGGGCTTTGGGCAGAAGCAGCTCGTTCATATTAATGTCAGGAAGGAACCTGCCAGAGTGCTTTACTCGAATAAACAGGTGAGATTTTCAGCCAAGTGTTACACAAAGACTTCTTCTCTAATTAGGTTTCCATTCTAACTATGTGGTACCTCAGGCTACTTTGGGATTTTCATAGAATCATAGAATGTTCTGGGTTGGAAGGGACCCCAAGGATCATAGAGCTCCAACCCCCCTGCCACAGGCAGGGCCACCAACCTCCAGGCCTGGATCTACACAAGGTTGCCCAGGGCCCCATCCAACCTGGCCTTGAACACTTCCAGGGACGGGGCATCCACTACTTCTCTGGGCAGCCTGTTCCAGCACCTCACCACTCTTTCTGTAAAAAACTTCCCCCTAATATCTAATCTAAACCTTCCTTTAGTTTTAATCCATTCCCCCTTGTCCTGCCATTATCTACTCTTTTAAAAAGTTGAATCCCCTCCTGCTTATAAGCTCCCTTCAGGTACTGGCAGGCTGCAATGAGGTCCCCCCGCAGCCTTCTCTTCTCCAGGCTGAACAAGCCCAGCTCCCTCAGCCTCTCTTTGTAGGGCAGGT
>VZTU01007498.1:207422-227866 GCA_013400835.1 Zapornia atra | reverse complement strand
AGCAGGGCTACTCTCAAGAAGCTCTTCTCCCAGTCTGTATCTATGTCTGGGATTCTTCCGACCCAAGTGCAACACCTGACACTTGGCAGTGTTGAACCTCATTAGGTTCCCCCGGGCCCATCTTTCCAGCCTGTCAAGGTCCCTCTGGATGGCTGCCTTTCCTTCTAGGGTGTCGACCACACCAATCAGCTTGGTGTCATCTGCAAACTTGCTGAGGGTGCACTCAATTCCATCATCGATGTCATTGATAAAGATGTTAAAGAGCACCGGTCCCAAGACAGACCCCTGGGGGACACCGCTTGTCACCGGCCTCCACCTGGACATAGACCCATTGACCACCACCCTTTGACTTCGGTCTGTTAACCAGTTTCTTATCCACTGGATGGTCCACCCATCAAATCCACATCTCTCCAGAGATAAGGACGTGGTGGGGGACTGTGTCAAAGGCCTTGCACAAGTCCAGGTAGATGACATAATGGAATAGAAACGGCCTTTAGCAACCTTGTAATTAACTTCAGAGACAACTAAACGTAAGGTACCAGTAGGATAAAGAAGTTACTTGAACTCAGGCTGTTGAGATTCATGTGTAGAGGAGCTGACGTTGTAGTTTCAATAAGTGATTCATGGGTTTGTTTCACCCCGTGCGTGAAGCATGCAGGCCGCAGCAATAGCACTTGGGGATAAATTTAGACTCGGTATTCACTGATGTGTTTGGTCATTCATTCATTCTTCCCTTCCTCTGCATGTTGATAGACATGTGTGGGCACACCCCAAGGGTTTTTTTGAAATCACAGGTAGCTTCCATATTTGTACAGAAAACAGTGCCTTCTCCTTCAGACCTTGGTGAGTCTTTAACTCCTCCTTTGGTTTTTGGCATTCTTTGGCATTTTCAAATCTTGATTAGTCTCTGTGATTGCTTAATAACGCTTTCTCTGTGTGGGGAGTAAGCCTGCTTTTATTTCAGAAGGCGAGCTTTACTCTTGGAGGTTGCTGTGTATAAAAATTGCATCTGCTGCTAATGCTGGCACGTGTCAGCTCTTTGGTTTTTTACTGTTTCCTTTCAGTAACACATTTGCAGCAGTCGGTAACCTACTGTTATTTCAATATTTCTCTCCTCTTCCTCTGAATAACTTTCTTCATGGTTTCTAGGTAGGAAATTAAAAATGGTGATTTTTCCAGGGTGCTGATCCAGCTAATGAACAATTTAGGACTATTTCCTCTGCAGACTTCCACTTTAGTTTTCTGTCTTTTTCATGGAAACCGTCAGTTCCACAAGCAGACAGACGCTTGGTGTACCACTAGAATGAGCTGGTGTCTCGTTAACAGGCAGCTGACACAACCGCGAGGCTGTCACTCACTCCTGCTCCTCCGTAGCACGTCACTCACACAGTGAACTTCTCCTAACTCTAATCCAAAAAGAAAAACTCTCTGTCTGATTGGGCTTTTGAACTATAGCCTTTGATTTTGGTGTAATACTCCGAATCGATTTCCCTGGAGAAGCAGTGTTTGATACAGTGGCTGTAAAACTTCCTAAAGCAAAATATTGTTTTATTTCAAAGCAAATGGTTTTCTGAGGAATGGACAATTTAACTTGAGGCAGTTCCTCCTAAAAAAGCTCCTGGCGTGCAAATCTCCCCAGGCATTTCCAGTTCTCTGTTGCCTGATCAATTCCTGTTTACAGAAGGCAAGTTTCTTTTTTAGCTATACCTGTCTCTTACTTTCCAGCTTTGAACATGGGACAAATAAGGCATTGACTTTGGGGGCTGGTCGGTTATTGGGTCCTAGGGCCTGTTCTGTAATCCTTCCAGTCCAAACCAAGAGGGTTGTGATGGGAGGCCCTTTGTTCTTCCTGGTGTCATCTTCCATACCACATAGTAACCAAGCAGCATGTGGTTCAGATCGTAAGTGGTCCATCTTGGTGTGCAGGTTCTCTGATTAGAACTCTGACATTAGCACAGAACAACTGGAGGACAGATTCACCCATTGTTCCTTAATGCATTACCTGAAAAGGCATAAGAGAGAGAATCATAGAATCACAGAATCGTAGGGGTTGGAAGGGACCTCAAGAGATCATCGGGTCCAACCCCCCTGCCAAAGCAGCTCCCTAGGACATATCACTCAGATAGGCGTCCAGACGGGTCTTGAATATCTCCAGAGAAGGCGACTCCACACCCCCCTGGGCAGCCTGTGCCAGGGCTCTGTCACCCTCACTGGGAAAAAGTTCTTCCGCATGTTGGTGCGGAACTTCCTGTGCTCCAACTTGCAGCCATTGCCCCTTGTCCTGTCCCCACAGACCACTGAAAAGGGGCTGGCCAATTCCCCCTGCATCCCCTGCTTAAGATAATTATAGACTTTAATTAGGTCCCCCCTAAGTCTTCTCTTCTCCAGGCTGAACACTCCCAGCCCTCTCAGCCTGTCCTCACAGGGGAGATGCTCCAGGCCCCTAATCATCTTCGTAGCCCTTCTCTGGACTCTCTCCAGGAGATCCCTGTCCTTTTTAAACCAAGGAGCCCAGAACTGGACACAGTACTCCAGGTGGGGCCTGACCAGGGCGGAGTAGAGGGGGAGGATCACCTCCTTTGACCTGCTGGCTACACTCCTCCGGATGCACCCCAGGATCCCATTGGCTCTCTTAGCCACCAGTGCACACTGCTGGCTCATGGCCAACCTGTCATCTGCCAGGACCCCCAGGTCCTTCTCCACTGAGCTCTTCTCCAGCAGGTCATCCCCCAGCCTGTCCTGATCCAAATGGTTGTTCCTTCCCAGGTGCAAGACTTTACACTTGCTTTTGTTGAACTTCAACTGGTTTCTAACTGCCCAGCTTTCCAGCCTGTTCAGGTCTCTCTGGATGGCAGCGCAAAGTTTTGCCAAACAAAGTATGACAACTTGTATACTGACCTTGGGACATCAACAAATGGAAGCCCCTCCTCTTTGCAACCTAAGGCAGAACTTGAATTTTTGCATCCCAAAATGGGATGCAAATCAGGTTTTTCTTCCCTACAGCATCACAGACTAGCCCTTTATATACCCAAGTATGTGTTTATGCTGCAACGTTGGAGAATTTGGGTTTGAGTTTCCTTAATGCTCAGTGTTTGTTATCTCAGCTTGCCAAATCAAAACAGCTTTGGAACTCTCATTTCTCACTTTTGTTTCAGCCTCTACTCACTGCTTTTTGAAAAGGTTTGTGCAGGAGGAGAATGAAAGGTTGTCTGTCTAATCATCATGCTTTAGTAACAGTCCACTGTCACCAGTCAACATCCAAAGCACCATGTAGTAAGGGTTAGAACTGTCTCTTATTTTGTGTAAAATGTCTAAAATTGAGCTAATGGATTGTTCCCTCAAGTACTGGTGTTCATGCTGGTGGACTTGTCTTCAGCATGTACTACACTGGACCTGTCCCAATTATATCACAGAATCTCACAGAACATTAGGAGTTGGAAGGGACCTCAAAAGACCATCTAGTCCAACCCCCCTGCCAGAGCAGGGTCACCTACACTAAATCACACAGGAATGCATCCAGGTGGGGTTTGAATGTCTCCAGAGAAGGAGATGCCATAACCTCTCTGGACAGTCTGTGCCAGTGCTCTGCCACCCTCACAGTGAAAAAGTTCCTCCTTATTTTCCCATGGAACTTCCTGTGTTGCCCCTTGTCCTTTTACTGGCCATCACTGAGAAGAGCCTGGCTCCATCCTCCTGACTCTCACCCTTCACATATTTATAAACATGTCACTCAGGAAGTGTTGAATGCCCAACATAAAACCAGCTCCAAATGGTGTAATTCCTTTAAAATTCAGGTGGTGATTGCAATTGACAGCTTCACCTCTCAGATGGCACTCTCTTACAAAGATTGATTTTTAATAGTGGGAACTTAACTTTTCAATATATACCTGGGATTTTTGCAGGAAAAAAGTAACATACCCCGCTGCATGACATTGATGTGTGTTTTCCACGGATGAAGCCATGACCATATCAGATGTCACAGCGCCAGCAAAAGCCCAGTTTGGATGAAGAGTTAGAGTAAAGCTGCAAAGTTTGGAAAAGGAAGTACTTTGTAAAGCTTTGGTTGAAGACCTGCCTTGAGAAGATCCAAATCCCCATTTGTTAGTGTAAACTAAGTCTGAGAATCCTGCCCCATGCTTCCCCTATGTTATCGTAGACTCACAGAATGCTGTGGGTGGGAAGGGACCTCAAAGATCATCTAGTTCCAACCCCCCTGCCATGGGCAGGGACACCCTCCACTAGACCAGGCTGCCCAAAGCCCCATCCAACCTGGCCTTGGACAGTGACAGGGAAGGGTCAGCCACAGCTTCTCTGGGCAGCCTGTGCCAGTGGTTCACCACCCTCACAGGAAAGAATAAGTCTACCCTCTTTTAGTTTAATACCAACCCCCTGCATTCCGTGATAAACAGTCCCTGTCCATGTTTCCTGCTGTCCCCCTTCAGGTATTGGAAAGGTGAATGAATAATATCAGTTCCCCAAAATGCCATCTTTCATTTTCTGCTTGATACAAAAGATCTCCTTTATCCTTGGCACAGGGATCCATCACCTTCTGGCTGAATTCCTGCATCGCAGCCATACTGAAAGGGGAATGTTACTGGGAGGCAGTTTGGCAGGGAATGGGTATTTACCCTCACTGACAGGTTAAAGTCAGAGTGCTCCAGCTCTTTCAATCATCTCAGCTAACTTCCAGCTTTCTGGAGTACCTGTGCAGTGGTACTCAGCCAGTCAGAGTCAGATTAACAACACCCCTTCCTATACTGTGACAAGCAGTGGTCTACAAGGACAAGCGCTTGCGCACACGTGAGCACACGAGGAAGTGTTCAAAGCTTTCTGCACCTCCCTTGACGGCAGAGGCAGCCATTCCCACCTCACCTCCGGGGAGCAGATGTGCCCACCCCCTAGCGTTTCTGGCTGTTGCTGGCCTTGAAGGCATTGTGCCTGTGGTGAAACCCCTTCTGCTGCTCCTCTTCTCAGGCAGCTTCAGAGGCCAGGTTGAGGTGTTCCTCCTAGATTTCAAAGGAAATGGCTGATCAGGCTTCAGAAAAGACCTCATGTGGATTTCTGAACTTCTGTGACACTTGAGCCCCTCCAGGACAACGCAGGCATCAAAGTTCAGGATGCAGCAAGTAAGAGTTGGAGACAGAGCCTCTTGGCTGGGGAGATTTGTCTGTAAGATGAATTCGCAGGGGAAATTTGAGTGTTGTTTGAAATTGCTGGAGCGCTTTGCTTGGTGAAAGTGCTTTCCATCATTAAGAATGATGCCCACAACACTAACAGTTACATTTCTAACCCCTTTCAAAAAAAAGGGAAGTTATTAAAGTTTAAAAACAAAACAAAGCCCAACCTAAGCAACAGAAGAGTTTGTTCTCACAAAAAGAGGCAGGCTAGACGTTTGAGTAATTCTGCTGAAAATTTCACCACTGCCACTGATCTTTCCTACACAGTGTTCAGGCACTGTGGCAGCAGGTGTCATGTCACTCCTGGCTATGTTTTTTCTTTGTCTGCATCATCACTGTGTGTACCTCAGAGCCAATAATTTGTAGAAAAATACGTGTCTGAAAGGAAAATAAATGTTTCTTGCTTTCAGTACATAAGATACTGTTTAAAATGAAGCTTTATATAAAAGAAGACAGTATTTCTATCTGTCCCAAGTAATGGCTCCTACGCAGAGTAGCAGACCTCAGAGATATCACTTTATAAGATGAAATGCAAAGCAATTTCCTTTTTTTCTGTGTGTCTTTTTGCTGCGGTTGTTATGTCAAGTAAAGGTGAACGACACAGATATCAGGAGGTGCTTCCTGTTTGTGCAAGCACATGGCAAGCTGGCATTAACCATGAACATGAGATAACATTATCAAAATATCTTAACTACATGCATCGCTTTCAAGAGGACTTTTATAAAGCATTGCTTTTGTTTCTTTTTAAATTAACCCAATTGAAATAGGTGCAGATGTGAGGGCTACTGGAGTGGATATTTCTTGATGGTGTGTAATGCAGAGTTTTTACTTGTCAGGCTTGGGATTAGAAGTGCTTTTACAAACTATGCCCTGACAGGTATGTCTATGGGAAACAGGTAGAGCTGCCTCTTCAGCAAGAGAGGAGATTATGTGAAAAGAAGTGTCATAACTGGGATTTTATCAGGCTGTACAATCAGAGACATGTGCTAGCTCTACGCTGGCATGAATATCTCTTTCTTATTCTGGAGGAAAGGAGGATACTCCTTTCTCTGTAAACAGTATTGTCCCAGGCACCATATAAAAACCCCCAAAACAAAACCAACACACAAAACATCCCAAAAAAGAAAAAAAGCCATCAAGGATATGATCTCATAAGTCACAACTTCAGTACGTAAAGCCCTGGCAGCTATCCAAGAATAAGTCATCAACATGGTATTTCCTTACAGTCTTTTCTGCGATGAGGGCTGCCATTTTCCTGTTCCCTTGACCCAGTCTGTTCTTAAATCTCATCCTATGGGCACCTGAACTTGTGACTGGTTTGTTGTCTTCCTGTGATGGAAGTCACAACATCTCCGGTGTTCTCATCCACTTCAGTCGTGACTTATCAGAGACCAATAAAATGGCATCTTTGGTATGTTTGTCTCCTAAGAGGCAGTAATAAAGAATGTACAGTCAGCAGATTCACCCACAACTTCTAAACCAAAGGAAACTGAATTTTTCTTGAGTTAAAAAATTACAAACTTAGGAGTACAGACTGCCCAGAGAGTCTGTGGAGACTCCTTCCCTGGAGACAGTCAAACCCTGCCTGGATGCATTCCTGTGTGATTTAGTCTAGGTGATCCTGCTCTGGTAGGGGGGTTGGACTAGATGATCTTTCGAGATCCATTCCAACTCCTAATGTTCTGTGATTCTGTGAGTAAGGGAGGAGGGAAAGCTTACAGGCCTTTCTTAGGTGTGTCCATCACCTTTCTATTCAACTAATTAATGAAGTGGCCTCCTTGTCAAGTGTTTTTCCCCTTTGACATGTGGAAGAGACAAGGGCCGGGTCACCAATTTGTATGGAGTATTTTCATAAGTTATAGTCTGTAGTCTGATTTTTTCAGTGCTTGTCTCCCTCTAGTAGCACAGCAGCCAGGACATCTGAAACATGGTTTCTGATTAACACCGTGAAAACGAGTATGACAACTGGCAGGGGGACTAGAAGTTCTTCGTAGCATCCCACTGTGGGCACTGGGACCAGTGCATGCAAGTTGATGGGAACCTTTTCCCTCTTGACTGCAGTGGGCTTGGTGCTGTTTTCACACTGTACGCAGAGAAGGCCTCCTCCAGCCTCTCCTGCAGCACAAAGCAATGGAGGGATGAAATATGGCTTAAAATAAAAGAAATTATTTGTGCTTTAGTAAATCTTGCAGCATTTATACAATTGGATGTGGAAAATTAGGACTAAGGAAGCAGGTGTGAACAAGAAATCTTACCTTTGCATAGATAACCTGATGAATGGCTACTGTCAGAGCACTGAATGGGGAGAGGAGTTGAATTATAATGTCACAGCCACAAGCACACCAAGGGGCTCTCTGTGCTCGGGGCTGGCCCTGGTACAGCACAGCTCTTCAGCTTCAGAACAGACGTGGTGGTTAGATTCAGGACAAAGAAGAATGTCACCTGCGATAATCTCCGTGCAAGGTAGCCTGAGTCTGTGAGTTATGGAAGCTAGCTCTGGATGTCAAGAGGTTTAGTGCATCCTCCTTACCTAGTCCTGACTCATGCTAAGTCCCAAACCTCAAACTGTGTAGTATGAAATTTAATTCTTTCCATAACGAACCAGCTAGATTTCATTTAATGGATTAAATTGGCAGACACTTGTCACTGAAGGTGCTGCTCAGGAAAGGAGCTTACATACTGGACCCTTGATCGTCCTCACCACTTAATTATTCATTCCTTCCTTACCTTTGGTTTTTGCACCATTCCAGAGAGCTCTGTTATCTCAAAGAAGGAAGGCTCCTGTGGAGGGTAAGGAGAAGGGTGTGAGCTGTTGGGTACTAGTGCCAGGGTTTGGGTATATTGCAAAATGCTTAAATATATGAGCTAGAGAGCCTGCTTTGACAGGGGGGTTGGACCCGATGTTCTCTTGAGGTCCCTTCCAACCCCTATGATTCTGTGATTCTATGATTGTTTGCTGATCCACAGCAGAGACTCTCAGATGGCTAGAAGCATCACATAAATTCATCAGATTGGATATCTTCGTGTGAAATCTTCCTGACTTCTTGCAGAGTGAGTGTGGCAGCACGATCAAAACCCACTTACGATACAGAAATCTTCATTGTCTGCAAAATGAGGTGAGGTGGAGCATTAGTCTGGAAATCTCCTCCTGCACATTAAAAGATGTTTAGGTATTTCTGCTGTGATAGTTAAGGTCATTTGGAAGTCTTTAGGCAGTCACCATTCACGCTGGAAATTCATGACCTTCATCTCCATCTTCTGTGGATCTAAGACATCCTCATTTTTCCTTACTTTTCCTTTGTGGGGTTGACCACAATACCAATCCCAGAGTTCCTGCTCCAGTTCCCCAAATCTCTGCTCTTTTGAGCCTGAGTTCTTGCATGTCTGACATATCATTAGAGGCCAGTCTACGAGGGGAAACAATTCTCTTGCAGCTAAGGATAAAGGAGCCTGATGTGTCTGCTCTTGGTGCCGTTTGGAAAGCTTCTCATCCCAGATGAGAAGTGTCCCGTTCTGTTGGGATTAATCCTAAAACATCAATATTCATGTACCATTAAAGAGTTTCAGCCTTTAATACTTCTTGTTATGTGTTGGATATTCCTACCTCATTGACGCAGTTAAGAACCAATGGGTTATGCTTGTCATCCTTTTCAAAGGTAATAGATACATTCTGAGGGCAGCTGAAAAAGATCATTTCACAACTATTTTCATGGAATTTGTCAGACTAGTCTGTTATTTCTGGGAAAGGGTTAGTAGCCTTCACGTGGCACTCTTCTGAAGGCATCACCCTGTATCTCGAAGTTAGCAAGACAGCTGCTGTAAACCTTCAAAACTGAGTAGTTAACTTAGTAAGGAATCTGCCTGGTTTTACTGGAAGTAATGAATTCTGTACATGTAAATTTAAAATGCTTTGTAAGTTAGGGTAAGGAGGTAGACAAGTCTCTTTGTAGTGTGATGTGACAGCACTCAGGACAGAGAAGATGCAGAACCAAAGTGGAATAGGCAGCTTGGTAGTATAGCCAAGAGTGCAGCTGGAAAGGTATGTGTCAGCCTTCAGATACACTGGGGTACTGCTAGGTCAATTCATTTATTGTAGATTTTATATTTCATCCACATTATTCTGTATGACTTCTGACAAAGAAATGTGATGTTGCCCTGTTAGCATTTTTTAATTTACCAATTTAATGTGAATGATCCTTGGAAACGTATTTTCTTCCTCTTCCCTTCCCCCAGGTCTTTCCAAAAGAGTAAAAGCAGGCAAAGCAGCATTAGTGCAGTGTTCTTGCCGAACTGTAGAACTCAGCAGACTTTGGAAATTCAAAATTAATAAATTAAAACTCAGTGTAATTCTGAGTTGAGGGAAATTATAGATGGGGAAGTACAAGACGTGATTTTCCAAGGCCACAGAGTAGAACAGTGGTGTCAGTAGAAGGTCTGAGATTCCTCTCTGGGTTTAAACTACAAACCAATTCTCTTTTTCACTGTGCTACGCCGTGTGGCTGACGCAAGGCTTATGCAGAATCCCTTGGTTAAAACCTCGTAACTTGAAAGGGAATGATTTATACGCTGTGTGAAAGAGAAATGGAGATACATAATCTCCTTTTAAATTCAAAATCACTGACAGTGGAAACTATGTCTCGAAACCCAGTGATGACTCCTAGCTACTGCACATCTCCACGGGGAAAAACGAGCTGTGGTGTATGAGGGATCAGGACGACGTACAAGCCGCCGGCATTTCAAATCTGGTGACTCCCCAAGTGCTTTTTGAAGTGTGCTAACGCAGTGCCCCCTGTGGTGTCTGGGCTGGTGGGGTCTCCTCTGGAGAGAAAGGAAGAAACAAAGGAAAGGGCAAGAAAACTAAACAAACATCTTCAGTCTGTTGGGTTGGTTGGGTTTTTTTTTTGTCTAGGAGCAGGTTTAGCTGCTGCTGATTGAGCAGAGAGCACTTAATGCTCATGGGGTACAGAAAGGCAGGAAGAGCCCTAACTGAGAGAGGAGAAAAAAAATAAAATGTCTGAAGAGTTCTGAGAAACAACAGTATAGAACTAAAATAGAGCAACTAGAGGAAGGAAGCCCATGTCCTATATGTACAGAAAGGGAGGGGGATCTTCTCCAGACGGAGCAGGGGTGGGGGGAAGAAAAGGACAACATAAACTGCAAAAAGGCATTTTAACGAATTGCACAGAAAAGAGAGATTTGAAGTTTGTTCTTCTTCCCCACTTGCTGGTCTGTGGCTTTTTATGTGATGCAAAATCCCTTCAGAAAATATTTGTTTAAGCCAACAAATGAGATTTAATTCTTTCTGGCTAATTATAAAGCTTATACCTCAGTGTCTGCACTTTATATTCTAAATGTCTTGTTATTACAGGACTTGAAATTTGGGGGTTAAAAGTTTTGGTTTTGTGATTGACACAATCCACACATCACTGCTGTATTTGTCTTATTACTGTGCAGTAACTCAATGTTTTGGTGCTGGAGTAGGGCCAGATTTTGCAGCGGTGTTTAATAGGCAGAAGTTAGGTGAGGAGCTCTGCGTGTCTGTAACAGGCGTGTTGGTGTCATAGATGTAATCACTTGCATGGAGTACCCAGTATCCTGCAGGTATCCTGCAGGTTGGGCTTGTTCCCAGTTTCCTGATGTGGCCTTGTTGATGCATTGAGAATCAGGTTTTGCTTCCCCCACCTCCCCAACTTACTTCTTGCCCTCTTCTCCCCTGCAGCAGTCTGGCAGAGCACTTATGGGTCCTACTGTAGTACCTCTTGCCAGAAGTAACTGTAGTACTGTAGTACCTCTTACCTCTGCAGTAAGCCAGATCCTTCACCATGCACGTGAAACATCCTGTCCACATCCTGTTAGCCCTTCTCCTGGATGTACAGTGATTGCTTCTGATGACTGGTAAAGCAGTAACCCATCCCAGTGATAAGAGACTGCAGCAGCATTTATTGCTTAACATATTTCACTCAAACTTTCACCTTTAGTATTATGCGGGATGGATTATCTTCTTGTTTAAAAATGTCTGTAGTTCCTTCTGCAAGGACTGACAGCAGTGTCTGGTTTCAGGGTGGGATGATTAACTGGAATAGACTGTTTCCTCCATTACGTCATAGACAGAACGCAAACTATCAAGATCATCACCCCTCTGAACAAGACACCCCTCCACCTACCGAGGTTTCTGAAGAGCAGGTAAACGTTTCTCTCTTTTAAAATGGCATTAAAAAACTGGTTAGGAACTACCTCTACTGATTTGTTATCATCTGGTGACACAGTTTCCTAAACGTTCTCGACAGCAGCACGAATTAGATTATCAGATAACAGTCGAAATACAGAGACAGCAAATCATCATCACTGCCCAAGCCAGAGTTAGAAACCAACTTGGGAGTTTCTGCTTTCATCTGTAACTGTCTGTATTGAAAGATGAGACAGTTTCGCTGGTGGGGGCTATTCAGATCTGATAAAGGTTTCACAGAAGGAAGAATGACAAACGGATTTGATTCTTGGTCTTGTAGGCATGCAAGTTTTCCTTTACTAAGGTCTCCAGCTTTAAGTGTCCAATTCAGTCATGTAGGTTTTTTGGAACTAAGAATGCTATGAGTGTTATGCCAGCTGTGGACCAAGCAACACATACTTGGTAGAAAACGTGGATGTTTCACTCAGTAATGGACTAATTTTGCTTACTGAGGAGTTTGTCTCCTTTCTGTCAAGTATAGACGTAGAACTTTGTCCATAGTTTTGTTCTCAGAAGAGAGGATGATTTATTAGGAAACTAAAAGAATTCAGGATTTTTTGCAGGCACTCAAGTTCTCCAGGTTGTGGCCTATCTACAGTTATTTGCATTGGTCATTTTATAGGCTAAGGTTTCTCCCACCCTTGAACGAGGGTGGGTTTCAAGGGCAAGTTTAGGGTTTTTTTGCCTTTTTCCTTTTTTTTTTTTTTAAATTAGGGAGAAAAATCAACATTTGCTAGCAGCACAACACTGTCATTTTTGGTCAGTTTAAAATGAGCTTGTCCTAAACAGAAATCTGTGCTATGACCTGATTTCTGGTTTTGATTCAATGTTAGATTATGTTCAGAACATTAAAAACTTGAACTGCACTGGTGGTTTTGACTGCAGACCTGCTGGGCTACATTCAAAAAGTGGGTGGGGGTGGGGGGCGGGAATAACCAACCAGAAAAAAAAAAAGATAAGAGAGGAGAAGAAAACCCCCATGCCAGTGAACCTCTTCTAAGAGAAAACCCAGAAACTTAGGTTTTAGCCAGCCTGAAAGCCAGCTCAGTGCCAGGTTATGGGGTGGACCAAAAGATTTCCCTGCTGGGTGGGTTTGGTTATTTGTTTTATTAACAAACTCTGCTTATGGAAACTTCCCTTCTTGGGCTGGAGCTAATGAAATAGTTAATTTGTCTGACCTGTGCTTGGGTCCTTACCCAACGCCTTCAGGCCCAGATATATGAAAGCAATATATGTTTACATTTTCTCATGCACTGGAGTTGCAGAGTTTGCCTGACTGCTGTCATTTGCAGCACTGTCTGGCTACCCCTCAAAGAACAAAGCAATCTGAGCACCTTTGAATTCTCAGGACTGTGCTGATAACTGCACAAGTTGTCTGAGAATAGCAGAAATGCAAATATTTCTTCCGTTCCTCAGATTATGTGCAAGCACTTGCAGCCCTTTTGTTGTTACAAAATCTCTGCATTTCTTGTGGGTTTTTAGCACCTGAAATTACCGTTACTGGTACACATCTCTTGTTTCCTGGAGCTGGAATCAGTTCATGTGGTTAAAATATACTTAGATGAAAAGAGCTTTTTGTTGTTACAGTCTCTGTGATGCTCGCTGGATATTTCTGTAAATGGGAACATTGCAATTCCATCCACCATTTCTTAAGGTCAGAATTCACAGCAACTGCAGTAAAAACCTTTCTCCTGAAAGTTATTTCTGTGGTTAGCTTTTATTCCACTGCCTGCCCTTTTTTCTCTTTAAAAACTAAATACAATCTTAGATGAAAAATCAGAGGAAACTGTAGAAAGTTGCAGGTTACGAAATCCAGTGTGAAGCTATGCTGAGTGTCAAGAGTAGCAATGTGTTTCTCTCTATATAAGGTGAGAAACCGACATTGGGTTGTAGGGGAGGAGCGGGGAGTGGGAGAAAGGCACGAAGATGGTGGTAAGGTATTTGATGCTCTGACAAGCGAGGTAGCCATTTTCAAACATTATGTAACAGTGTGTTAAGATGAGGAGAACGGGGACCCCCTGCCTCTGGGCGTACCTGGAAGTAGCATACCTCTCAGTAAGCCGCCAAAGCAGAGAAGATTAAAAATACTGCACGTTTTGGGGGTATCTTAGAGGGAGGGGAGGTTGCTTTTAACATCACCTTTCTTGTAAAAGGCCTTTGAAGCACTTTGAGTACTAGCGTACGCTGTTCTCGCACCCTGGGAAGGGTCCTCCTGAGATGTAAATAGCCTTTGCTGCTGCTGCTTTACAAGCAGAGGAGGAGCAGTGGTAGCTCCCAGGCAGCTCCTGAAGTTCAGAACTTCCAGGTTTGGGAGTTGTGTCCGGCCACGGGCCGTTCGGAACAGGATGGGAAACGCTTTATGCTGCCAGTGGCAACAGTTAATTTTGTGTGCCGCTCCCCCCCACACACACACCCCTTGCTTTTTCTCTCTCTGGAAGACGAGCTCGAAAAGTGAGTGGGCTATATGGTGACTTTCGGTTGTGTGTAATCGAGAATTGTAGATGTTAAATGTACTTGAGATTGGCATTTAGCCATCAATTAAATTAGGTTATAACTGTATTGCTTTTCACACGGGGTAATTTGGGTATCTGTTGGGACAAACCAATGAGGTTAGGTGTCGAGTGCAGGATATTGTAACGAGGGGTGGTCGAGTGGTTATTGACCACCAAAATCACTGTCTCAGTATGCTCTGGACCGGCTAGGGAAATACAGGCGGGGCATTTTCAGTTAACGGTTGGGTTTGAATCAACTATCGGAAAGCAGTCATCTCTCTCTGTGGCGAGGCTTTCGAGCACGCTGTCCCAGATGTGTCTCTGTCACGGTACATAGCCGTCCCTGCTTGCTTGCTCCCTGAAAGGTATGCTTGTGAACAGCCTGATCCATGGGAAACTCATCTCTGAGACTGTTGACATGACTCCTGCGCACAGAGCGCGACTAGAACTCTGTTTTTAAAGATGTCTTATTTACTTCTTTTCCAGGTTGCACGACTTATGGAAATGGGATTTTCCAGGGGAGATGCTCTAGAAGCTCTGAGGGCTTCAAATAATGACTTAAATGTAGCCACTAATTTTCTACTGCAGCACTGATGGTTTTCTGTGTGAAGGAACTTGGCTTGAAGGGTTTGTATTGTCTGAAAAAGGATCAAAGCCACCTGCTGGACAGACTCGTGAAGGTCTTGTCCTTCCCCCCACACACACCCCACAAGAGCATCAGGAAACTGGTTCTGTGTGACTGGTGATTCAAAGTGATGTTAACGAATGACATGAACTGTTCCCAAGCCTTCAGATCACGTGGTGGTTTCTAGTCTGGTTATCCTTTTCAAAGTAACTTTAGTTTCTACTTATTACTGGATATCACCTAAATTTATTTTAAAAATAAAGTAGGTGTTTTTTCCCTTGGAAATCATAGGATCATTGAGGTTGGAAAAGACCTTTAAGATCTCCACCATAGCCACTAAACCATCTCCCAAAGCACCTCATCTACCCATTTTGTAAACACCCCCAGGGACGGCGACTCCACCACCTCCCTGGGCAGCCTGTTCCAGTGCTTCACCACTTGGTAGCTGTAGAGAGCAATAAAGTCTCCCCTCAGCCTCCTCTTCTCCCAGCTAAATAGCCCCAGCTCTGCCAGCCTCTGCTGCTAAGACACTTTCTCCAGACCCCTAATCAGCCTCGCTGCCCTTCTCTGCAACCTCTCCAGCACCTCAGTGTCCTTCCTGTACTGCACACAGGACTCAAGGTGCGGCCTCACCAAGGCTGAGTACAGGGGAAGGATCACCTCCTTGGCCCTGCTAGTCACACTGTTCCTGATACAGGCCAGGATGCCTTTGGCCTTGGCCACCTGGGCACACTGCTGGCTCATGTTCAGCATCCCAGATCCCTTTCAGCTGGGCATCTCTCCAGCCACTCTTCCCCAAACCTGTAGCATTGTCTTTGGCCCATCAATCAGCCTTGTCTAGGTCCCTCTGCAGAGCTTCCCTACCCTCAAGCAGATCATCCCAACACCTAACGCAGCTTCGGGTCACCTGCAAGCTTACTAAGGGTGCACTCTATCCCCTCATCCAAATCACCAATAAAGATAACTAAACAGGAGCGGCCCCAGCACAGAGTCCTGGAGAACACCACTCATGACCGGACCCCAGCTGGATTTAACTCCATTTAACACAACTCTTTAACCCAGCCATCCTGCCAGTTTAGCAGTCCTTGTTAGACGTGTTACCAGGCTTAATGACTAGGAAAAGAACCTCCAAGAACCACAACAACCAGATTTATCTGTTGAGAAAACCAATGTTTTCTTCATTTATCAGTCTTAATTTCTCTAGCTTACATGTTATGTTACAGTACTTGATTTTTGATGATAGTAATAAGAGGTTTGACGATCATTTTCAATTCAGTAAGGGGTTTATGGGACTTTTATGTCATTCTTTGGGAAGTTTTATCAATGGCCGTAAGATTTTACTTCTGGAATTCCTTTTTAAATAAAAGTTGTCATTCAGCACAGATCAGATGAGGGGAAATTCACGTGCTCATTGCAAGTTGCGGTAAGTGACCGCTGTAGATTTTTTTATGAAGGGAGTGAATTTCTATTCAGACACAGGTCATGAAGGTATCCTCTGGAAGCAATAAAGGTGAATTGAGTGATACAGTAAGATCAAAACTGAAATTATTTGAATGACTCCCATGTCTAATTCAGACAAGACTCCTGTAACGATGGATGTGCGCTCAGTGTCCTGCGCGCTGGTTTCGTATGGTTTTTTGAGCTGGCTATGTATTGTCTTAAAAGAAAATGATAAAAAGGTAACTTTTCTATATATAGTTCTAGTTTTCTACTGTCAAAGACATGGGTGGCATTTGCTGAAAGACCCTGGCATGTGCTGAAACCTCGCCATCTGAAGCAGCTTACTGTTGGTCACAGGCTGGAATATTAACCTGAAGGGTGATTCAGGCTAACACGGGAGGGCACAGGGCGCTGATGCCGAGGTAATGCAATATTGGGTTCGAGGTTTAGACTGATAAATAAACCTCCTTGGCCTGGCTCTCAGAAGCGCTCAGTATTATTAGCACCTTAAGAGTTTGAGGGGGCAGCAGGATGAAGAGAGGCGGCTACGAAACCCAGCTGAAGGAATGCAAGATTCCAAGCTGTGACTCCGTGAAACCGATCTGCACATGTATCTCAAGCATTTAATGTGTGTTTCTGTTTGTGCTTCTGTTTGTACACTGTGCGTATGTCTGCCTGTATACACTCAGGCCTGTTTAATACATACGCACATCTAGAATAAGACATAGGTCATCAGAAGCGTAATGAAGGCAATAGCAGGTGCAGAGGGGAGGAGGTGAAGGAATGCAGGAGAGAGAAGGGGGTTTTGAATACCCACATGAACACGCGTGCACCAAAGTACAGACCTGTGCAGTCTCACTTGGCCTTGAAAATATACTGGGAAATTAAAGGACAAGATCTGGGGAGATTCTCTTTTTTATTTATTTTTATTTTTATTTTTATTAGTTGGCCATTAAACCTGAGAAGACGTCCTTCAGGCATACCAAACCCAGAAATGGTATCAACTTTGTGCTACTTTCAGCACATGACATAGTCTTTAGTCCTGTATGTATTTTTTTGTATTTTCCAGTGGGGGAAAAAACTAAGGGGTTTTTTTTGAATGACCAGGTGTTTTCCTAGGCTGTGATCAACCTCCTTCAAGGTTTGGCTTGCTGCTATGACCACGTTATTTAGTCAGGGTCTGCTTTTTAATTGGAAGGTTTTGTGGGTGTGAAGGTGAGTGACCAGCTGTGTGTGTGTGGAGGAGGAAACCTGCTGTCTTACAAAGCAAAGGGCAAGTGTAAAAAAGGGGGTGGAGGGGGAAAGCCCTGCAATAATTTGTATATGCAAACTAGTTAAATGTTTTGAAGCAAGTACAGGTTTTAATTTTTGAAACATACAGATCCTTCATTCACAAATATTTCTTCAAAAGTAGCAATCAAGACTAGTGAATTCCTTCAGAAGCCAAATTTTATCTGTAGGAAATGAATGTGGGATAAATGGAATATGACCTGCACACTTTCAGCTGTTGCCCCACTCCAGGGACAAGCACAAACAGCATTTGTTCCTTAGAATTCTAAACCATGTTGAATCACATCCTGGGACATGTAAGCAGATATTTTCCAAGTCTTAAATGCTTTCTTATTCTTGTGTGTACCTGAGGTACACAAGTGTCAGAGATGTGTGGAAACCCCTCATTTTGCTGGGCATTTGGCAAAACGTTGTCAAATGGGAGGGGTAAAATTGCGGTCTTGGTGATGTCAGTTGAAAACTCCCCTTGACATCGGTGGAAAGAGTTTTTGCTCAGAGTGCTTCCAGGGTTGTGATTTCCCATTTAAAAAATAAAGAAGTGGTAAAAGGAGGGGTCTGGGATGCTGTTGAGCACAGTTCCTGTTTTATGCAAGAACTGTAGAAGAAAAGTTTACATTTTAGAGCTGGAAAACAACTCTGATTTCTCTTGACAGTGAAACTGTCATGGACCGTTTCTGAGAATGCAAGGAGTGTTTTCTTCACACTGCACAGCATTTGTCCTGTATGTTGGTGAATATCTCACTGCAGTTTCTCTTCTGTGGGTGACACAATGGCAGGTTTTAGGCAGCAAGAAAATGCAGAATGTTTTTTTACAGACAAGATAGGTCCCTAGGAAATTCATGCTGTTTTTAGTAAAGCCAGAATTTGGTATTTTGAAGTAAGAGTAGTTGTTCCTGTTAAAATTTCTCCGGTAGACTGGGAATATTGTCTTTTGACAGTAGTTGTCTTTTGACAGTAATTTACTGGGGACTTTCCTGGATGATTATGTGATACTTTGAAATGCACCCACAGCAAGGTTTGTATTTGTGGAAACCTGCCTGATAAGCTGCCGTGCTCTCCAGCCTTAACTTTTTTCTTAAGATGTGGAATGATTCGGCTCTGTACCTACCAAATCGAATCCATTTTCCTCACCCAAAACAAGAGTTAAAGGTTGCCTCCTCCTTACCTGAGCAAACAGACACATCAAAACTACAACTCTCACCTTGCAGTGAGATCTGCATCCGTTTCAGGATAAATAAATGCACAGTATCCATTTGGACTAACAGAGGTGTTTGATATATAAGTGCAATTAATTTCTTGTGTGTGTTCTTCCATGAAAAAAAACCAAAATGAGATTAGCTTTAACTGGGTGGCCACAGTAAATAGGTATTTTATATAAACGAGTATAAATATTTTATTAGGAGAGTCACACGGACTGTGTTTTTATATATGCACAGATTTATGTGTGCTTAAAATACATAAGCACAGATATATAAACATATATATAAAACATATATGTGTGCTTAAACTGGGTTCAGTTTAATTTTTAGTAGGTTTACATTCCTACTGCTTCCATATGTAAAGGGATGCTTTGACCACAGAAAGCCCACTGGTAATTGAAATTCAGCAGGGATTATGTGCGGCCCATAGTTTTCAGTCTGACTACAAGACGAGAAACCGATGATGGGAGTGAAGGAAGGGCATGAGCTGGGTGCAGCTGGCAAGAATCTCAAGAAATTGGTAGTTCAGCTGTTGTCACTTGATTTTTCTGTTTTGCAGAAAGGAGAGGTTGAAGAGGAAACAAGAAGTTAGCTGGGCTCGCACGTGTTTGTAGGGGACTTGTTTCCAAACCTGAATGGTAGTAGTGGAGAAAACGTGAGTCTGCATACTTTGAAAGTGGGTGAGAAATTCCAGGATGGTGGCTGAACTGAAAGCAGGAATTGGCCTTTTGACCAGAGATGTGTAGAGACCATAAATGTCATGTAAGATTAGCAGAGGAGAGGATCTGAGTGAGACAGGGGAAGTGGAACTCTGTGGAGCAAAAGGGTTAGAGAAAAGGAACATAAGCAGGAGAGGAAACCCTGTAATCCCAGCAGCTCAGCAGTGAAGCAAACCCAGGAGTCATAACAGCATGCAAGAAAGATGTTTCTGGTGTTCAGTTAGTCCTGACAACCTGACCCTTCTCCTGGCACCCCATCTCGGCTGCAGAGAGACCCTCTCCAGAAGGGACACAGCTCACCGCAGGTCCCACCATTCTTCCCACCAAAGGTTATTTATAAATCCCGGTGCCATGAGAGCACACTGCCTTCCTGGGGAAACCAGTGTCCTGCCTAACAGAGATGGATCGACAGCGTCTGCTTGTCTCTCGACACACGCGTGCACCTCTGAGAAGCCGGCAGTTGCCTGCGTCACCTGGCCCAGACAATCACACCGGGACTTAATGCTTGGCAGCAAGAAGCTTTTATTTTAAGTAGATAATGTGCGGTTTTACATAGCAATGTTTTACTGGCTTACAAAGATGGATGTTGCAGGCATCAGCTTCAATTCAGGACAATGGGCTGAAGAGGCATGTTGTACGGCCCAGGTAGTTTACTAACAGGTCATGTCATGTCTAACTGTAACCAGGAGCTGGTGTCCCCCAGTGCTCTCCTGGGGATTTGTGCTTTTAGCTTAGAGAATTTAGTTTAGAACCACTATTAAGGAAGAAAAGGCAATGCTGTTCGAGCCCCACGTGCTTATTTGCAGTTAGGATACACCTCATCAGGCAGGCAGGTCATCTGCAGAGATCCTGTCCGCTTTCCACGCTCCCTTTGGTTGTGTGAGCTTGTCACCCCTTTGCCCAAACTCAGGAGAAACCCAAAATACGCTGTGTCAACAAGGTGAGTTGCTTGTCAGGGATTTTGAACTACAGGCATGACTTCTCTCAGGCAAGCTCACTTTGCATAATCCGTGTGAATGCACACAGGCATGCTAGTAGTGTGTGACTGCAAGAAGTGCACCTGCTCCCCTTAGACAAAAATGTCGACTTTCCCCCATCCCCTTCTTCGAAGACGCCTCAGCAACAGGCTGCTGCCTAGCATGAAGCAAGAAACACCTGTGTACGGTACAGTAGTAACTCCTGGAAAACCATCAGGGATCACCCTGCTCTTCACAACCACCCTCCTTCCGTGTTCCTATGTGGCAGCAGACGCGGGAAGTGGGGGGGGGTGGGGTGG
>VZTU01007498.1:155232-192967 GCA_013400835.1 Zapornia atra | reverse complement strand
TCTTGAACTGGGGAGCCCAGAACTGGACGCAGGGCCTCACACGTGGCTGTCCCAGTGCAGAGCAGAGGGGGAGGATAACCTCCCCTGACCTGCTGGCCACGCTCCTCTCAATGCACCCCAGGATACCAGGGGCCTTCTTGGCCATGAGGGCAACTACTGGATCATGGAGAGCTTGCTGTCCACCTGGACTCCCAGGTCCTTCTCCGCAGCGCTGCTTCCCAGCAGGTCAACCCCTCACCTGTACTGGTACTTGGATATGTTCCTCCTGAGGTGCAGGACCCTACACTTGAATCTTGTTGAATCTTGTTGAATCTTGTTGAATCTCATTTCGTTCCTCCCTGCCCGACTTTCTGGTCTATCAAAGATCTGTCTGAACGGCAGAACAGCCTTCTGGTGTGCCAGCCACTCCTTCCAGTTTTGAATCATCAGCAAATTTGCTAAGGGTGCACTGTGTCCCCTCATCCAGGTCATGATGACTGTGTTGAATAAAACCAGACCCAGCACTGACCCTTGGGGCACACCACCGGTTACAGGCCTCCAACTAGACCCTGTGGGGCTCATCACAGCCCCCTGACCCCTGCCAGCCAGCCAGTTCTCAACCCATCGCACTGTCCAAACGATCACATCCTTGCAAGCCCATTCCCCAGGCTGGCTCCCTTGGACAGCAAGCACCCCTCTGCAATACCACAGCACTATTTTTTTCATGTGCAAAAGGGAATGTCTCCCTTGAGTTTTACTTCCAGAAATTGCTAAGCCATTTTTAGGTGGGACCTTCCAGCAGCGCTCACCCTGAGGCAGCCCCAAACCCAAACCATACCTGGCTGGCCAAAGCCAACACATGTTATACACCAGGAAGCGTTGAGGACGTGTAACCACAGCACACACTGCCAGCCCGGCCCCCTATCCTGCTCCCATCAATTCCTGCTCCTTCCGCATAGCCAGCCCAGGCTCAGTCCCTGCTCAGGGAACCTGGGGCCTCTCCCAGTGATGCAGAGGGGCATCCCGTGGGATGGATGTAGGTCATCCCTGCGTATCGCAAATGTCAGGGAATTTGGCATTTGTAACCAGCACTGAAAGCCCAGGGCAAGAACGGATGTGTGTGTGTGAGTATATGCAGCTATGTATGCCTTCACATGCCAGAGGATTTCCTGTTGGAGAGCAGCGTAGGGGAGAGGGACCTGGGGGTCCTGGTGGGCAGCAGGATGACCATGAGCCGGCAGTGTGCCCTCATGGCTAAGAAGGCCGGTGGCCTCTTGTGGGTATTAGAAGAGGGGTGATTAGTAGGGCAAGAGAGGTCCTTCTCCCCCTCTACTCTGCCCTGGTGAGACCACACCTGGAATGTTGTATCCAATTCTGGGCCCCTCAGTTCAAGAAGGACATAGAGCTCCTTGAAAGAGTCCAGCACAGAGACAACCAGATGATTAAGGGAGTGGAACACCTTCCTTATGAGGAGAGGCTGAGGGAGCTGGGACTGTTTAGCTTGGAGAAGAGGAGACTGAAGAGTGACCTTATTAATGTCTATAAATATATAAAGGATGAGAGTCAGGAGGATGGAGCCAGGCTCTTCTCAGCGATGGCCAGTGATAGGACAAGGGGCAACGGGTGCAAGCTGGAGCACAGGAGGTTCCATGTGAACACAAGGAGGAAATTTTTCCCAGTGAGGGTGACAGAGCACTGGCACAGGCTGCCCAAAGAGGTCATGGATTCTCCTTCTCTGAAGACATTCAAACCCCACCTGGATGTGTTCCTGTGTGATTTAGTCTGGGTGATCCTGCTCTGGCAGGGGGGCTAGACTTGATCTTTCGAGGTCCCTTCCAACTCCTAACGCTCTGTGATTCTGTGATCTCACCAGGAGCTGGGAAACTGGGAATAGAGCCCAGGCACTTCTGGGGATGAACAATAAGTAGAGAGCAACATCTCAGGATGAGTTCTCCATTTTGCTTTGTGGTTTCCCCATGATGGTCCATGTTCATGCAAGTAAGATTTTGTTCAAGGCTGCAAGAAAAAACAGCTGTTAGATAATACCCTCAGAAAGTCTGGAAGTCATTAGGAGGAGGGGAGGGAGATGTTCTTGCACCTTTCAGTCACATGGTCCCCAACAAAGTGGTACCAAACCCCTGTGTGGGTCCTGAGCACAGACCATTCCCCCTCATGGCANACTGGATGTTAGCAGAAAGGAAGACCCTTCCAAGAAACAAACCCCCTCGATTCACATCAAGCTAGAACGTGCTCGGCATCACATTGAGCCGCTCCAGAAAGTCACGAGCCACAGGCCAAGCGGTGCCCCTNCCAACAAAGTGGTACCAAACCCCTGTGTGGGTCCTGAGCACAGACCATTCCCCCTCATGGCAAGGGGTTTGGAACTGTATGATCCCTGAGTTCCCTTCCAACCCAAAGAATTCTATGATTCTATGATTCCCTGCAGCTCCCTTCCCTGGCAGAGCTGAGGTCCACTTGCAGCAGACAATGTGCTTCACCAAACCCACCATAACTTCTCCTCCTTCTCTCTTTGCTGTGTTGAGACTCTGTGTGGCAACGTGAGAAATTGTGCTGCCTAAACCAGAATGACTTAAACCTCAGATATTTAATCAGATTGAATCTTGGTGATGCTTTAAATTTCTGGATTATAGTGAAGGTTTTATTTTGCAGTCATCAAAGTCATCATTCTAGGTCTTACTTGTAAGACCAGACAGATGCATCTTAAACCTTGCCACCTTAAATGTCCATAGTTTTCAGGGCTTGTTGGCTAAATATCATTTTGATGTGTTTATCATATGCCTTGGCTTCTCCACTCGTGTCTCCTGAGCCCAAGTTGTGGTTGGTCTCCTCCCTTACACACTCCTGGGAATGTAGTTACCAAATTATTTCCTGCCTGTGGAGATTTTGTTTCCTGGGATTTCAGTCACTTTTAAAGTATTCATGGAGACTGCAATATTTTAGCTGCCAATGTTTATTGAAACCACTTGAGTGTCTGGGCTCTATGTTTGAGGCTTAAAGCTTCGAATGATTTGTGATCATGAAGAGTTTGGTCTGACAGTGTAATCCTTGAGGAGATGGGACTTCTGAGTGCTCCATAAAAACTAAGGAGAGGGGAAAAAAAATGCAGTAACAGCTTCTGCACCTTCGGGGAAGTTTTCTATGTACATAGTAGAAATAGAAAATGGACCTCAAAATGAAACTATTTGGGGGGCGGGGGGNCCAGAAAGTCACGAGCCACAGGCCAAGCGGTGCCCCTGCCCGGTCTCAGCACGTGGGCAAGAAAAAGAGTCCAGTTTCATGGCCCCAAGTGAGAGCGCTGGCCGTGGCCTTCTCCAAGCCCCTTCTTGCTGGGAAGCTTCGACACTTCCAGCGCAGTAACTTGAGGCCACCCCGCTGCTCACCATCCTGCACAGACCTTACCTCTCCCGTCAGGCAGGGAGGAAGGAGTTGCACCTCACACGTAGGGATCAGAGGCAGGGAGTGAGGAGGTCTGCTTTACCACCTTCTCCTGTCGCGGCTGCATTTGGTCCGCACCGCGGAGCGGGGAAGCTTCGGGCGGGATGCTGCCTGCCAGCCACACTGGTTACAGACTGTTCCAAGTCACGAAGCTGTTACTGAGTATTTAGCTCGTGACAAAACACCACGCAGCTCAGCCTGCCGTGGGAGACACTCTCTGATTTTTTTTTTCAAACCACATGTTTTTTGTTGAGCTCTCCACCAGCGTTACTTGTCTGCAGCGGCCCGTGTTCAGAGCTGCTGAGGCATCTCATCTCCAGATGCGTCGAGGAGCCTCTCTGTTCTTCACACCACCACCCCCTCCTCCCTGATCAAAGCCGTCTCAAGCCTCGATTACTTTGAAACCATGTTCAAGCACAGGGACGGGTCTCTCCGTCCCGGCACGGCTGCCGCTGGCCCTACGGTACCGCCGCGTAGGGCGCACGTGGGCATCGCGTCACCTGGCAGGCAGTCAGCTCTCTCATGAAACGTGTCCTCAATCAACCCCCTCCCCGTAAAGCGTGTGAACGCCGCTGCTGAGGGGAGGGTACGATGACCGTGCTGGCTGGTGGCAGGATGAGTCAAAGCTTGGCTGATAGAAAATGGGAATAACAGAAGTACTTCTGAAGAGGCAAGAAGCAAAGGGTGTTTTTCTTTCAAGAGCTGAGGGAAATTTGAGGGAGGCCAGTAATTTCCCGTTTCTCCAGCACTGTAGTCATCTGATGACTTTGGTTGGTCTTGACCATTGATAGCTAAACACACAATTTCACACAAGATGACCTGTGTGCCGTGGCCTTATTAGTGGCTCATTGGTTTTCTGTGGGTTATTTTTTGTAATGCATTCAAATAGTCTGGGACAATAGAGTCATCGCCCTAATCTGATTTAAATGCCAGCTCCTAAGAAGGGTAAAATTAGTATTTACTAGAAATGAAGACATTGTAGTTTCAACAGTTAGACTCCGATACTCCTCAGAAGGTGCAGATAAGGAGACACACCACGTCCCCACCCACACGGTTCACAAATTAATAGCCTGGCTGGGGCTAGCAGAACAAATGCATCTCACTGCAAAAAAGCAGTTTCTGCCTTCAGCTCTTTTTGGGAACAGGGAACAAAAGGTACAGGCACACCATAACCCTCTGGCCACTACTGCCAGCAGAATACCCACCCTGCTAAAAGCGTATGGGGCTCACAAGAGGAGACTCCCACTGCTTCCCGCCATCTACCTCCCGGTCACCTCACCACGTGTCACCAGTCCAGAGCTGTGTCTCGCTTCCAGGCTCCACATGCGTGGGCCACCCAACAAACCCTTCTGTGGCTGGAGCCAAAACCAGGCCCATTGATGGGGGTGGGCATTCACCTGATGGCTTCGTGCTGCCTGGTAAGGCTCCTGCACCAAAATCATTCTTAATTTCAGTGCTTGGGTTGTTCTTACTTCACAGTTCCTAATATGTGTTTTGCACAGCTGATCCAGCAGTTTAAAAATGCAAACACTTTTCTTCCATTGCTATGTGTGTTGACAATGGTAATAATGTTTGTGACCAGCAGATCAAGGGAGGTGATTCTGCCCCTCTACTCTGCTCTCGTGAGACCTCACCTGCAGAACTGTGTCTGGCTCTGGGGTCCCCAGTACAAGAAGGACATGAAGCTGTTGGAGTGAGTCCAGAGGAGGGCCACGAAGATGATCAGAGGGCTGGAGCACCTCTCCTATGGAGGCAGGCTGAGAGAATTGGGCTTGTTCAGCCTGAAGAAGACTCTGGGGACACCTTAGAGCAGCCTTACAGTACCTAAAGGGGCCTACAGGAAAGCTGGAGAGGGGCTGTTTACAAGAGCGTGGAGTGATAGGATGAAGGGTAATGGGTTTAAACTGAAGGACAGTGGGTTTAGATATCAGGAAGAAATTCTTCCCTGTGAGGTTGGTGAGGCCCTGTCCCAGGTTGCCCAGAGAAGCTGTGGCTGCCCCCTCCTTGGCAGTGTTCAAGGCCAGGTTGGATGGGGCTTTGGGCAGCCTTGGCTAGCAGAGGGTTTCCCTACCCATAGCATTGGTTGGAACTCGGTGGTCTTCAAGGTCCCTTCCAACTCAAACCATACAGTGTCTATGAATTGATTGAAAACTTGGGTGAGGATAGGGGTGAAGGTGGTTTCGTACTCAGAAGCACATTTTCTTTTTGAGATGCAAACATCTTCACCCTACTATCCTGGGTAGAGCATATCTGTGGGTGGACGCCCCACAGCTGGCTGGGTCCACAGCCTTGCGCACCATCACACAGGGCTCTTGTGAAAGGAGAAGGTCTTGTAAAATACACTAGGCTTCACATGGAAAAGGTGTTTACCACTTGGACCAGTTTTTCATCAGAAATAAGTATGAGGTAAAAGAAAGGTATTGCACTGTGACCTTTTGGTAGGGTCCACTAACAAATCCTAATTTAATTCAAATTCATGCATGGATGTGGGATTTTGTGGAAAGCAAAATTCCTGAGCTGAGAGACCACGCTCTCTACAGGGCAAGCAGAGGCAGGGTCTGCAGAGGCAATAAAGACATCCCCTGAGCCAACCAGCAGCAAACTACGTCCTTAAACCAATCTAAAAATTTGCTTAAAGATGATTTCCTCTAAGGAGATGTTTGCTGACGTGCCTCTGTGCTTTCAGGTGTGAAGCGCTTCCTGCTGGCTACGAGCAGGGCACCGCAGGACAATGATGCAGTGGGGTGGGACAGCCCCATCAGAGGAAGAGAGCACACCAAGGTGCAAACTCCCCCTTCACAGGTGACATTGAACTTCCTCTGCCTTACTGAGGGTGCAGAGTGTCTGCGGGACCTCAGTGAGCAGGGGAGGGGAGAAGCCCTGGCACAGTGTGGGTGGCACCTTAACACCTCCAGGACTTTCAGGAAGAGGGGGAAGGTACTGTGGGCCTACCATAGCCACAGTGATGCTGGTCCCATTATAAGGTGCTCTGGTGTCTATGGGGGGCGAAGTCACCTTGCTGTGACTCGTGTGCGTGCATCATGCAGCGGTGAAGTGCGGAGCAGTGTCTGAGTTTCTGATGGCAGGTATTTCTCCAGGCGTGAGCTGAGGAGGGTGCGTACTGTCACCAGCACCGAGTGCAGATTCAAAGGGAGGAAGTGGTTGCGCACATCTCCGAAAGATCTGCCGCTGCACACCAACGGCAAAGCCTTGTACAAGGCCCGTGACAGAGCTCTTTGCCTGAGGAGGCCTGAAGAGACAAAGAGGGATGGGGAGTTAGTGGAGAAAACAAAAAAAACCTTGAAGGGAAGAAAAAGAGGTTGGAGACAAGTTGCCATGGCACTGCTCGGTGCTGACCAGGTGTGGGGGAGGCCAGCTCCGGCGCTTCTCCATCAGCAGCCACAGGCCCTGGGCCTGCAGGGTGATAGGGAGCTGGCCCAGGTGGTCAGAGGCCTCCTTGCCCCGGAGGGGAAGATATTGGTGGGATGGGGACGCACGGAGATGGCACACACCGGCACTGACTCCCCAGACTGCGATGTCCAGGCTGAGGAGACCAAGTACATCAGCTCATGTTGGCCAAGGGACTTGTCTGGTCTTGTGCAAGAGGGCCAGTGGAGTGCTGGAAGGAAGCGGGGAGAAGTGCAGGAGCAGATTATTTCCTTCTCTTTCCAAGTCCATCTGAAGCAGAGAGATGGCGTGGAAGGGGACAGGGGTGCTGGGCTCCAACCCACGTCCTCCCTACATTCACAGATGTGGAAGAAATGTTGATTTGCAGCAATGAATCAAGGAAGGGAGAGACAGCAAAAATAGATTTGAAGCCTCAGTCCCTATTTTTAGCATACCTAGAGGTGAAATCTGGCACTACCCACCATCCCTTGGATGCAGGCTTACCTTCCTACATGCACTTGACAGCTTGGGATTGTGCACTAGCATTAATTGTCACTTGCTACAAGAATTAGATTTTTTTAATAGGAAAGATAGGGTGAAATACACTCAAACCACCTACCATGAAGTACAGGTAACTTGTGCCTGTGCACTTGGCTGTGAAAAGTCAAGACCCAGAGCCCGCCACGCTTAAACACCTGTTTTCTTAACCTCTGCATTGGTTTGTGTGGAAGGTTTTGGTACTGAGGGGCTACAGGGTTAGCTTTCTGCAAGAAGCTGCTAGAAGCTTCCCCTGTGTCTGACAGAACCAATGCAAAACAGCTCCAAGACTCATTACTGGCCAAGACTGAGCCCATCCGTGATGGCGGTAGCGGTTCTCGGTTAACAGTTTGTTAAAAAGTAGATAAAAATGAGCAGCGGTTTTTGCAGTGAGAATAGGTGAGAATACGTGAGAGGAACAACTCTGCAGACACCAGGGTCAGTGAAGAAGGAGGAGGGGGAGAAGGTGCTCCAGCGGCTGGAGCAAAGATTCCCCTGCAGCCTGTGGAGAAGACCATGGTTGTCCTGCTGCAGCCCATGGAGGATGATGATGGAGAGTAGAGATTCCACCTGCAGCCCATGGGGGACCCTGTGATGAAGCAGGTGGATGCACCCGAAGGAGGTTGGGAAGTGGTGGGAAGCCCACACCAGAGCAGGCTGCTGGTGGAACCTGTGGCTCCATGGAAGGAGGAGCCCAGGCTGGAGCTGGTTTGCTGGCAGGACTTGGGACCCCGTGGGGACCCACACTGCAGCAGTCTGGGCTTGAAGGTCTGCATCCCATGAAAGGAACCCGCAGTGGAGAAGTTCATGAAGAACTGCAGCCTGTGGGAAGGACTCACATTGGAAAAGTTGGTGGAGGACTGATTCCCATGGGAGGCACCCCATGCTGGAGCAGGGGCAGAGGGTGAGGAGTCCTCCCCTTCGGGACGAAGGAGCACCAAAGGCAACGTGTGATGAACTGACCACAACCCCCATTCCACATCCTCCTGTGCTGTTGAAGAAGGTAGAGAAGGTAGAAGTTAAATCTGGGACTAAGTGAGGAGTGGAGGGAGGTGTTTTTAAGGTTTGGGGTATATTTTCTCATTATCCCACTCTGATTACATTGGCAAAGGAGTAAATTAATTTTTCCCCAAGTCAAGTCTGTCTTGATGGTAACTGGGGAGTGATCTCTCCCCGTCCTTATCTCGGCTCCGTAGCCTCTCATTACATTGTGTCTCCCCTGCCTAGCTGAGGAGGGGAGCAACAGAACGGCTTTGGGGGCACTGGGGCTTGGAGGGGGGCACCTGAGACTTTGGGGGACAGCTGGCCTCCAGCCGGGGTCAACCGAGCACAACGAGCAGAGGTGAATGACACCGACCTTCAGCAGCTTTCGGGGTTCACGCCTGGAAACGGAGCAGGCCGGCGGGGAGAGACGGCTCCCCGGTGCCACTAGAGGTCACCGTCTCAACGAGGTACCGGCACCGGCAGCGGGGGCACAGGCAGCGGGGGCACGGTCAGCAGCAGCGGGGCAGCAGCAGTGGCACCGGCAGCGGGGCCACCGGCAGCAGCAACGGGGCGCGGGCAGCGGGCGCCCAACCTGGGCGGGCAGTACCGGCAGCCCCTTACCAACACGGGTTTTGCTCAGCGTTTCCAAGCAGGCGGTTTAACGAGCGAGCACCGGTGCCTCAGCCTTTGCGAACGCGCTGGGAAAGGCTCGCTGGAGTGGATGGGGTTAAAATGGATGGTTTGGAGAAAGGAGGCAGGAGAAATCCAAGGTTTGGGTGCTCTGATAGGGGGGACTTCTTGAGTTGCTTTGCTACTCTTGATTATACTACTGCTCCTCATTAGCCTAAGAGATAGTTTAAGAAAATCTAATTCCACTTCCCTGGTCAGAGAAGTTGAGAATATTCGGCCTTTTAATTATTTTTTAAAATTTTTCTTTTTATTTTTGGAGCTTCTGAATCTCCAGGCAGCTTTTGAAACACACCTGCCACAGCATCCTGCACAAAACCTTCTTTGCCACTGCTCTTGGAAGCTGATTTTTTTTTTCTCTTTGGAAAGCTTCAGTGCTTGTCCCGCACTGACACCTCCACCAAACACATCTTCACATGTCCTCACCTCTACCTGACAGCAAAGGTGAGGCAGAAGTGAGGTCTCGGCCATGGTGGGGTTTACAGGAGCTGCTACATCAAAAACTTTGCTTCTAAGCTTTTGCTCCTTATTGCATACAAATTAAAGATGTGTAAGTAAGAGAGGCATTAAACTTGCCCAAGGGAACTACCTACAGTCAGGTGGTCTGTTAAGCTTCCTCTCAGGATTTCCCCATCTCCTCCGCTGGATGCTTTCACTCGTGCCTGAAGCTCAGGCCTCAGTTCCTTTGGGGACGGAGGTCTCATTTACGTGCCTCAAACATTTCTGGCTAGAGTCAAATTTAAGTAACTATCATAGGTTTAGCCAGGTCTCATTTTGAGTAACTGGCTTACCTCAAAGCAAAACTGAGCAGAAACCTTGGGCTAACTCTCATGTACTTAAACCTCGGACTATTGCACATCTTCACGTATTGTTAGAGTGAAATTATTCAGAGGCGACGCTGGCAGCTATTGCTCCTGTTAGAAATCAGATGAAACACCCTCAAAACTGAGAGCAGGATTCATTTTTAGTGGCTAACCCCATATTTTCTCTGCTGGAAGCACTAGCAGCAATCACCATCAACATCGAACTAACCCGCTCTCACTTGCCACACCGGCACCCGCTGATGCCACTTCTTGGAGAGGACCTGGACTTAGGAGCCCCTTGTGAGACTGGAAATGCCACATGGTGAGGAGGATGGGGAGACTTTTGGCCAGTAGAAGGCACCAGGGAACAAAGCCTAGTCAGCATGGTGTAGCCAAGGCTGGCCCCCAAACACCTTTCCCCACAAAAGCCAAGCCATTGTGGGGCAGTGAGGGGGTCACCCTCAGAAGCTCTTTCCATTAGAAATTCCCATACAAATATGCATTTTTCTTGCGCTGCAGATGCTTGGCAGCAGTGTTTTGCATCAATGCTGTCACCACGTGTGGATACCACAATGCTGGTGTGCAGGACAGGTTTAGCACGGACAAATCTTTCCCCTTTGTAGCTCACAAAACAGCACCACTTCTTTTGTGACACCTCATGGGCCCCCAACTGTTTTATTTCACAGATGAGTCACTTTCACTAGGGAAAGTTAATACATTTGCAAGACCAGGTAGCCACGGAGCTCCTGGTTTCCAGTCACTCCCTCAGCTATGGGGGCTTGTAGAAGGAGTTGGAGGAGGAAGTCCAGGGCCCTGCAGCGTGAGAGGTTTATCCAGGATGACACCTCTGCAGAGGTTATTTCTGGACCCTGATGTCCCATTGTGAACCCTGGGGACCAGCACGTGTTTCCGTGTCCCCAAGGCACTCGTTGCGTGTTCATGAGCTTAGGGGTTGGTAACAATCTATGTTTGCACAGGCAGCTCCAGGCCTGCTGCAGCCACCCAGCTGTCCAAGCACCTCCTGGGGAATGGCAGGAGGTGGGGGAGTGACTATTACTTCCTGGTAAACAAAAAAGTCCTGCTGTAAGTGCTCCGGTTTGATTTCTTGTCAGAGAGAGTCCTCGCTGTACAAGAGGCCGGGTGTGGGACCAGGAGGAGGAGGAAGGAGGAAAGATGCCAACAGGAGGAAGCACAATACCCAGAGGGTGTCGGGACACTGATTTCTGGGGGGGAACCCCTGCGTATTACAGCATTTAAAGGTTTTATCTGGTGTTAGGGCCCATGTGGTGTGGGAGAGCCCCAGACCCTGTAACCAGAGTCAACGCTGACACCTTTTCCACAGCGTGGAGGAGACCTTCTCAGTAAACGGGGAGCATAAAGCCAAGGTGAGTAAAGGTCCCACTGCTCTCAGCTGGAGCAGGTGCCACCTGAAGCGTAGGACTGTGCTTCTTCCCCCTTCCCATGCTTGTAAGGAATGTGCAGAGGCTGTGGAGAACAATAAACGCTGTGGTTCATCAGACCAAAATTATCAAAAGCCAGTGGAGCTCTGCTGCAGTTTCTGTCCATTGAATAAAAACCTGCTTTTCATCTCCTTCTGCAGGCACGTGACCCCAGTGATTGAAAGCAGGCCAGGAGAAGCCCAAATGAAAAAAAAACCACCATAGATATGGGACGAAATCCAGTACAGGCAAGTTAGGTGCTGATTAGAGACCGTAAACGCTTGAACAGAAATACCAAGGTGAGCCAAGGTGCTGGAAAAGGCACTGCAGGTAGGAGCCACAGGGGAAGGTGAACTGCAAACTGATGCAAGGCTCCGTCCGGCACCAGATGGCCATAGCAAGCTGCTTCACGTCCCCTTTGATAAGGAGGGACACCTGGGGACTTGTTCTTAACTCAGTCTCTAGGCAGAGCAAGGTTCTGGATGCATTTCAGCCTTGTATCACTTCTGACTGCTCTGTTGACAACCGGTGTGGTGATATCAAAGCAAGGCAGAGAGGAGAAGGTGGCCCTCATCCTCATTTTCTTTATTCAGGTGCTAAGTGGAAATTTGGAAAACCCAGGAAGCAAGGACTAGTGAGAAACTTTGAAATGCCAAGCTAGTTAGAGGAAATAGGTACAGTGAGAGGATTTTGGACATCCAGGCTAAAAACTTGTTCCTACAAGTGCTGTTTTTTATAGGTTATGCACCAAATCCAAGAAATAAAATCAATTAACACATATTCTTTTTTAATTTTGGTGATCAAATGGTCAGGCTTTACCAGTATTACCACCAGCGTGCTGGGAAAGGGTTGCTGGTGAGATCTGTCCCAGCCTTGCTTAACTTTTTGATAAGAGTTAGCAAACAACATTGATTGATACAACTCCATTAAAGGCAGCAGGTGTCTTCAGGTGAGGAAAACAAATCAAACATTAAAACCAAGACCCAGCTGGTGGAGCTGAGGAAAGACAAAGCTTCTAGAGTTTTGGGTGGAGAAAACCATAGGGAAACTTGGAACAGAGCGCAATGCTAGTTCCAGGCTGGTGGTGGGGACGGGGTTTTTAAACCCCTGAGCTCTGTTTGATGTTATTTCTCAGATTTGGAGCATAATCCTGCTCTGATTTAAGTCAATGGGAGTTTTGCTGTTGACTTCAGAGGTACCAGTATCAGGCACTTTGTCTGCTTCAGACCTGACTAGTTTATTTGGAAATGTAACTTTTAAAACACACACTTTTCTCTTAAAATGCCGCAAAGCAGAGCAAGTAATTACATTAGGCTCTACCTGAAGCTCCAGAGAATTAATACAAAGGCTGTTTTGGCTCTTGCCAACTTTCACTATTACAATTTTACTAGCACCATATGCAGCACTACCTTACCTGCTTGTTTCACTTAGTGAACTCATTGGGGGTTTTGCATTGTGGAGTTTTGTTCAATTGGTTGGGTTTTGGAGGTTTTTTCTAAAGGAGCATGCAATATATACATTTAAAAAAAAAAGCTCCAGGGAGCAGGGACCAGCTTGGTGGCCCATATGGTCTTAGTCTCAAAGAAATCACCTCATTGCAGCCTTCCAGTACCTGAAGGGAGCATATAAATAGGAGGGGAATCAACTTTTTTAAAAGGTAGATAATGGCAGGACAAGGGGGAATGGATTGAAGCTAAAGGAGGGAAGGTTTAGATTAGATATTAGGGGGAAGTTTTTTACAGAGAGAGTGGTGAGGTGCTGGAACAGGCTGCCCAGAGAACTAGTGGATGCCCCGTCCCTGGAAGTGTTCAAGGCCAGGTTGGATGGGGCCCCGGGCAACCTTGTGTAGATCCAGGCCTGGAGGTTGCTCTCCCTGCCTGTGGCAGGGGGGTTGGAGCTCTATGATTCTTGGGGTCCCTTCCAACCCAGACCATTCTATGTTTCTATTCTATGAAATCAAAAATGGAATAGGTCTGTTTTCTCAGCAACCCCATCTCTTTTTTTTTTGCAAATGTGTGAGAGTTGGCTCAGGAAAAAAAAAATTCTTTTTTGGCTGGTTTCTGTTGCTTGCTGTTGTGCAAGAAACTGTGAGGTGAGATTTCCGGTGGGGTTTTTTTGAGCACCTATGTGGCCAAAAAGAAAAGGAGCTGTAAGGTAGGGAGAGGACTGGCTGTGTCAGCCTTGCAACCATGGAAAGGTTTGGGATGGTCTTCTGAGGACAGGTGTGGCAGGATTTCTGCAGAGGAGAGATTTCACCAGAAAAAAAGAAATCCTGTGATTTTCATGTGATGATTTCCAATGCAAGAGAAGAATCAAATGAAAATCATACACACCAAGTTTCACATAAAGACCAAAGTGGAGACTTTTCTGCAACAGGCAGGTTTGCTACAGCAGAGTAAAATTTGACAAAGGATTTGTCACCACCAGCCTTGAAAATAAGGTGACATAGAATCATAGAATCATAGAATGGTCTGGGTTGGAAGGGACTCCAAGAATCATAGAGCTCCACCCCCCCTGCCACAGGCAGGGCCACCAACCTCCAGGCCTGGATCTACACAAGGTTGCCCAGGGCCCCATCCAACCTGGCCTTGAACACTTCCAGGGACAGGGCATCCACTACTTCTCTGGGCAGCCTGTTCCAGCACCTCACCACTCTCTCCGTAAAGATCTTCCCCCTAATATCTAATCTAAACCTTCCCTCCTTTAGCTTTAGTCCATTCCCCCTTGTCCTGCCATTGTCTACCCTTTTAAAAAGTTGATTCCCCTTGGAAGACCAAAGACTCTAGCAGCTCCCTCAGGCTTGCTCAGATGGGATCTTCTGCTGCACCTGGCTGGGGAGATGATCCTCAACCTTGCCTGTGCCACACCATGCAGGTGTGGGCATGTAAGCAGACATGCCCATGACAGTCCTATTTTTGCTTCATCCCAGCGAGAACACCCCGTGGTCATGCCAACAAGGCATTTTGCTCTGCCAATGTCCTTTGAGGCTGCTGTACATGCTGCACTGGAGCAGCCTGGTAGACCTTCTAGTTGAGATGGGTCCTCCCCTACCTCTGCGCATGGTAAATGGTGAAGAACCTGGTGTGCCTCACTGGAGGGCCGAGCGGTGTAAGCTCTGCAAAGGGCAGCTCCTCTGCTTTTTTAGCCCTCAGGACTGTCAGCTGTGAGGTGGGCAATGAAAGAGTCTGGGGACCCAATGGGTGTCAAGAGAAAGCAGCATTAGATGGAAAAAGGAGCAGAAAATGGGGAAAAGGGCTAGAAAAGGAAGGCAAAAGTGATACGGGGGTTTCTAGCTGTGTCTCAGAGATGGGTTTGGTGACTGAGTACAGTGTATGGATAACTTCTGCCTACGAACCAGGTTTACTGTATCAAAGAGTTCCACCTCTGGGCTCCAACTTAGTTCAGTTTGTCATAAAATGAGGTTTTGTCTTCAGAAGACAACTGGCATTGCCTACTCCTAGAGTCAGAGAGAAAAATCAGAGGATTCCCAAGGAAAGGCTGAAGGTTTGAAACTGAAGGTATGGCTTTTGGCCTCATTTGGAGTCTCCTATGGCTCAGTGCATAACAAGTTTGGGTGGGTTACTGCCAGTAGGTACGCTGCCCTGCGATGCACAGTTACACTGAGGGGTGACCACTACGAGACAGAACTGTAAGTCAGACATGGGTGGCTTTAAGACTCTGGTTTGTTAAGGCTAATGGATTTTGTTGCAAACCTGTTTCTGAACCCCAGCACAGCCTGATGCACGCTCATGAGTAAGAGCTAGGCTGGGACCAGCCGTTGGGAGCCAGGATCTGGCAGAGATGCCCTCTCTCTCTCTCTGACCAGGTGAACTAACTGATGGACTGGGACATGCTTCTCCCTCACTCTGGGGAAAAAGAGCACAAAATGACAGACATGTTGGTTGAATGGGATTGCTGGAGGTCACCTAGTCCAATTCCCAGTTGAATCTGAACAACCACCAACATTGTAACATTAAGTCAACTTTTATTTAGCCAAATCATGCAAAGCCTCCAAGGAAGGATCTGTCACCACCCCTCTGGAGCAGCTGGTGGGGAAAGTTTTCCTAATGTGCAACCTGGGCCTCCTCATCTGCTCTGTGGCCACTGCCCCTTGTTATGTCCTCTGGCATCACCAAGAAGGGTTTGGCTCTGTCATCTCTGTAACTGCTCTTCAGGTAGCTGTTCCATCACCCTTTTGTCTCCTCTTCACCAAGCAAAACGAGCCCAGCTCCCTCCAACTCTCACACCACACCTCTGCTCCAGACCCCCAGGTCATGGTAGCAGCCTTCAGCTGGATGTCTCTGGCTTTCCCACATCCACCTTGAAGCAGGGGTCCCTAAAGAGGAGACTGCACTCCAGGCACAGACCTACCAGTGCAGGGAAGGGGAATTGCATGGTGACAGCTCTTTCAACCGCAGCCTCATTTTATTTTATGACAAAGGGGGGTCCAAACAGTGGGTGTAAACTGGGAGAAATGGGGCAGTGTCAGTTACAGCTAAAGCTTCGGTGTGGAAGCACCAGAGAGCTGCCTCCTTGGGATCTGCACCTACTTAGCCATGCTTCTCCAGTCAATCAGCACAGCACCCAACCTACCTTCTCTTGTTCCTTGAGCTTGTGTTGCAGCCTAAGACTAACCAAAACATAGTTTTATATGCTAATTTCCTTACAGTAACCCCCTTACTCTATGTTGTTCATCGATACGAAGCGGCTTACATGTAAGAGGAGGCTAATATTCTGTGTATATTACCAACTTTATGAGTTCAAGAATAACAATGTGCTTGCTTTATTTAGGTGGTAAACTTTTTTAATGAGCCTGGAGGGTCCTTTACATAAAAGCAGTGACTCGAGCTCGGAATATCTTTCCATGTTTATTAGAAATGTGTTTTACTTTACTGTGAAAAAAGCCAAGGAAACATGCAGCCTTAAAGTCTAATGAAGTAGTTACTCGTGCAGTCAAAGTTCATAAATTTTAAATACATTTAATTTATAAATTGAAAACATAGCTTGCCCTGGCTTTTTCAAGATTATTGCTTGCCACAGGGGTTTTAGGATAGTTGCTGGGCCATGCTTGTTACCTCTCCCCTTTCAAGGCCAAGACTGGATCTTCATGATTTGCTCACATCCATTCTGATGCTTTTATATATTTAAAAGAAAATAAAAATAAGAAAGAGAGATCTTTACAATATTAAAAATCACAATCCCTCCAGCAGCCTCTTTGTTCTCGACTCAGATAAGATTTGCTTTTGAGCTGACACTTTAATAGAGAGCTCTTTCTTGTTGTGAGAAACCCTTTTTCCCTCCAGAGACCTCTTTTCCAAGCTAATTGCAGAGCACAGTCCCTGCAGTGGCAGTCTGAGCTGGGCTCCAGCCTCACACCAATAAAACTTCAGTGCCAGCCTGGGTTAGAAGCCCAGCTCCTGGGAAGAGGGGAGTTTAAGGAAGGCGGGAAATGAAGATGCCAGCTCCCCGCTTTTGCCCTCTGCAGTCCTCAGGTTGCTCATCCAACCCTCAGAAGCAACCTGACAGCACCAGGTCTGCTATAATTTGCCCTACTTGCAAAGCAGCCTTGGGTACAACCCGTGCCGCAGGGATGCCGGGCACTCAGCAGTGCTCTGCCTGCATCAGGAGGAGGTGAGAGGGGGGATTTCCACCAGACACCCCAGTGGGCACCCTGCCTCATGCTGGTGCCACTACAAAGTGAGCCAGCAGCTAGCTGATGACTGCAGGATCACTGCTTATTGATTCAGAGACATGAGAGGTTGGTGCTGGAGATTCAGGTAATTTTCGGTGGAGGCAATAGAAATGGGAATCTGCCTGGAACAGGGGAAAGCTTCGAGCCCACAAGATCCAGAACACTGGTGTTGGCATAGTTTTAGGCTTATATGGACAACCTCCCCGGGCTTCCTTCAGCAGTGCAGTTAAATAAGAAAAGGTAGCAGGGCTCACCCTCCCCATTTCCATGCCCCCAAACCAGCCAGTTATACCCAAGCCATTTCAGAAAGCTCTTTCTCTCAGCTGGTCTCCAGTGACTGACTCAGGTGAGTCCTTGACCTAGCATTTAAAAATACTTTTTCTACACGTAGCTCACACAAGGACCATATCTGTGTGTCTCATCCTGATGGCTCCATCCTCAGCTGTACCAGCACCTCCAAGGACTTCTACAAAAGGCAGCTGCGAGATGACGCCTTCCAAACTGACTGATGCACCTCCGTGCTCTGCCCCACCGCTTCCCCCCTCTCCTCCCTCCCTGAGCCTCACAGCCCCCACATCGCTGCTGAGCCAGCCAGTGCAGGGGAGCAGTGCTGGTAATTGGAAAGGGGAATTGCAAAGCACCGAAGCTTGTCAACAGGCAGCAGGGGAGAGTTCAGCAGCCACCCTCGTGGGCCCGGCCCGAGGTCTGGGGTGGGCTGGCAGCCTTTTGTTTGGCAGCACAGGGCAGACACGCGTGGCTGCTCCACTCAGAGCGGGCACTGCCGTGGTTGGAGCCAGGGGGATGCCTCGCTGGCTGGTGCAGCCTCCTTTTTCTGATGAGGCTGTGGAGAGCAGGGCAGAAGCAGGAAACCGGCACAGCTCGGGGTGCCCACACCCCCCCTCTGTTTCCAGGGTACCCTTAGGTATGGCTTCTTGGCCTCTGAAGTGCCACCAAGCACCGTCACTATGCACACAGAAGTAGCAGCTATTTTCTCATATATCTTTTACTCATTAGCCAAAGGGTGTAAATATAGCCCTGACTGACACCAGCAAGAGATGGTGGGTACCCTCCATGGTCACGTCTTTGCTGCCAGCCTACCTGCAGCACTGGTTTTCTGCACCAGCTCCTCCACTTTGCCAGCACCCTCTGCTCTTAGCCCTGGGGCAGGGGGATATTTTAGACTACAGGTGGCTACCACACGCACAGGAAAAGCATGAAGCCCCCAGAAAGGAGTCAGCTCCTCCTGTGCTCCTGCCAGCCTGCTGTGGCCTGTGCAGTCCTCCCCCCATCACTGTGCCTGCTCCTGATCAGATGGCATTGCTCCTGTCTGGATGTTTGAATAAACCAGGATCTTGGTGCAGCCAACGGGGGTAAAACGTGAGTTCAAAACCTGGCTCCTTTTGCAGGAGTTGTTCTCAATTTATTGCCCAGGATGTGTCCAACAGGAGGCCCCCAGTCCAAGTGAGGGAAGATTTTAATCTTACCAGGGAGGTAAAGAGGAAGCTATTGCCTTTGCGGGGAGCTGGGAAGCTTTGGGGGTGTATCACAAATATCTAGTGTGTTCAACAGTCTGTATTCCTGACTTCAGCCCCAGGTAGTAGTACCAACCACTCACTGACAGCCAACGCTCCTCCCTTCACTTGGCAATTTGTTCAACACAGTGGGCAAGTGGAGAAAAGGGAAGGCACCTCGTGTCCCCATGTGGATTTTAGGCTACATCCCAGGTGTAGCTTCTGCAGGAGTTCCATGTGTCCATCCCTCTTCCCAGGTATGTAAGAATTGAAAAAGATGGCCAAGGGAGAAAAATTAAATGCACATTTGCACTTTGTCTGACAAAGAAACAGGTTATGGATGTTTAAAGGTTTGTTGCCATATTCTGGGTAAAGGAATATAGTTGTGGCCTCTGGCATGTTGAAATATGATGCCCCTTGCCAGCTCAATATTGATCTCAATTTTGCCCATTCATATCAAAACAGGCTTTACAGTGCCATAAAAAAAGCTAATTAGCCTCCAAATCTCCTTGGAGGAGCAGCCTTCCACAGGAGTATGCAATCCCTGTCCGGGAATTCCTCAGCTCATCTGTCTCAGTGAAATTTCCTTGGAGTAAATGGAAGGCCACACTTGCCTCAAGTAATGTACTTGAATTCCTTCTAGTACATTACTCGAGGCAGCACAGCATTTTCTGGAGATAAAAGCTGCTAAGTGGCAGGATATCCTCATTAGAAGCAATCTGCCTTTCAGCCTGTGGCCTTGCATCTGTTCTCTCTTGCCCACTGATATTTTTTTATCAGTAGCCAGAAATGTAACTCTGTTTCTTCTCTGGAGATAACAGTATGAGAAGGGAAAAAAATAATAGTGTTGGTGAGCAAATGTGTGGTGACAAGTATCTCCAGGAGGACAGAGACAGGCTCTTCTCAGTGATGGCCAGCGACAGGACAAGGGGCAATGGGTGCAAGCTGGAGCATGGGATGTTCCATGTGAATAATAAGGAGGAACTTTTTCACTGTGAGGGTGACTGAGCACTGGCACAGGCTGCCCGGAGAGGCTGTGGAGTCTCCTTCTCTGGAGACATTCAAACCCCACCTGGATGTGTTCCTGTGTGATTTAGTCTCAGTGATCCTGCTCTGGCAGGGGGGTTGGACTAGATGGTCTCTCAAGGTCCCTTCTAACTCCTAACATTCTGTGATTCTGTGATTCTGTGAACGCTGGGACTAATGATAACAAGGAGAAGAATCGCATTATTTCGAGACAAAACTCTCTTTACTTACAGCTGAGTAGACAGAGATTAAGTTATAAGGAATCTGGGCTCCTTGCCAACTCCTCCCCATCTGCTTGTCAGGAACAAATGCTTTGTTACTTGGCTCAGTGAGGAGCTAAGAGCAGGAGGAAGGGCAGTGGGCCATGGAGGGAGGGCAGTGGGCCATGGAGGGAGGGCAGTGGGCCATGGCCATGCCCTCCCGCAGGAGCTTCCCTGCCCAGAGGAGCTGCTCTTGCCTGGGACCTCCATCGCTAACGCTCCATGTTAGTGACAGAGGGAGGGTCAGGGCTGGCTTGCCAGCAGAGGTGGGCACCATTCGGGGACAAAACCATCTGGATAGAAGAGCAATGGATGAAGATGGGTATGTGAGCCTTCAGAAAAACACAGGCAGGTGCGGGAGATCATGAAAGTCAAGAAGAGAGGTTCTGAGTGTCCTGTGAGATCAAGGCCTGTTGTGTCACAAAGATAGAGGCTGAGAGACAGCGGGAACTGTGCACAAGAGTTGGTAGTTCCCAGGGCTACATTACTGTGTCACCAGTGTGCTGTGAAAAATGTGAGAAAGTCCAAAGAGCAAGCCCAAGAGCCACACACCGTTACCAGAGCAGCAGGGTCAGCCTCTTTCTGCATCTTGTCCCATGTGTCAGGAGGAAAGCTGAAATGAGAAGAACCCTTGAGGGGGTTGGCAGACCGGTGCATGGGACCTACATTTGGGAACTGAGGAAGTCTGGGATGAACACTTGTTGGATGGTCCGATGCCTGTTAGGTGATCTGATAACCACTTGGACCACTGGCCTCAAAGGACAGTGTTCAATGTCTTGATGCTCAGCTGGCAGCTACTAACAAGCAGTGCTCCAGGGGTTGATACTGGTGCCAGTATCATTCCTTATTCTCATCAAAGACCTGCATGAGGAGGCAGAATGCAAATCCCTAAATGCTTCATCCTCAAACAAATCTGCAGACGGTACCAAACTAAGGGAGTGGCTGACAAGCTGCATGGTAAAGAGCAAATATAGACATCAAAAGCCCAAGGACTGCACCAGCAGAGACCCCATGAAGTTCAACAAGGAAGCATAAAAAGTTGTGTGACTGGCACCCCAAGCAGGGAAGAGCACTGCTGGAAGGGCCTGGGGTTTATGGTAGGTGACAAGAGGACTATGACACTACCGCAGGATCCCACTGCGAACAACTGCATGCTCAGCAGTGCTGGGAGGAGGGTAGCCAGCCGATTGAACAGGACTCCTGTGTGGCATTGCTAGGTCTGTGCCTGGAGTGCAGCCTCCTCTTTAGGGAAGTGGATGTGGGAAAACTGAAGATGTCCAGCTGAGTGCTGCCACCATGACCTGGGGGTCTGGAGCAGAGGTGTGGTGTGAGAGGTGGAGGGAGCTGGGCTCGTTTTGTATGCTGAAGAAGAGCTGAAAGGGTGATGGAACAGCACCCTGCAGCTGCCTGAAGAGCAGTTACAGAGATGACAGAGCCATCCTTCTTGGTGATGCCAGAGGACATAACAAGGGGCAGTGGCCACAGAGCGGATGAGGAGGCTCAGGTTGCACATTAGGAAAACTTTCCCCACCAGCTGCTCCAGAGAGGTGGTGGCAGATCCTTCCTTGGAGGCTTTGCATAACTTGACTAAATAAAGGCACCACTGACCTTGTGGTGGTAGTCCTGCTTCAAGTGGGGTGATCTCCAACTATCCCATCCAACCAACAATTCTGTGATTCCATGATCTCCTTTTAGTTACTGGCCTACTTCACTAGCACGGATGAAATTCCAGCAAAGTTGCAAACGATCACTGCAACGCTGCAAGGATGAGCAGGCACATAACCTGCTGCCACCCAAACGTGTCACCTACCACGGAGCAATGCCTGCACGGGCTGCATGTTCAGCTGCCTGCGCTTCCTGACCAGCCAGGTCACACGAATGCATCATCATGTCCCACAAACGCAACACAACGTCCTCTCCCACTGCACCAGCAGTGCTGAGGCACTAGCAGGCTCAGCTGTTGATGGTCTGTGATTGCTTCTAGATTCGCCATTCCCTGCAGGCCAGGCCACCACAAACAAATGTTTGGCTTGCAAACGTCCCAGGGCACACAGAATCACACAGAATCACACAGAATCACACAGAATCACAGAATCACAAGGTTGGAAAAGACCTTTAAGATCACCAAGTCCAACCGTTCCTGTCCTATGCTAAACCATATCCCTAAGTACCTCGTCTACCCATCTGTTAAACACACCCAGGGATGGTGACTCAACCCCCTCCCTGGGCAGCCTGTTCCAGGTCCTGACAACTCTTTCAGTGAAGAACTTTTTCCTAACATCTAATCTGACCCTGCCCTGGCACAGCTTTGTGCCATTTCCCCTTGTCCTGTCTCCTATCACCTGGCTGAAGAGACCATCGCCCACCTCTCTACAACCTCCCTTCAGGTAGTTGTAGGTGGTGATAAGGTCTCCCCTCAGTCTCCTCCAGGCTAAACACACTTCAGTCACAAACACAGCATGAAGAGGCATTCTCTCTAAATCCTTAGACTGAGCTGTCGTGTGCATCACCAGCCCTCCAGACCACCATCCTGCTCTCACTCATCTATACAAAAGGGGAACAGTATAGAAGCTTATCCCCATACCTTGACAAACATCCACCATAGTCTGGCCAGCACACCCACTTTAAGTATCCATGAATAATCTGTGTAACATGGGAATAGCAATCGCCCTTTCCACAGTGAAACTTTCTATCATTTCAGTTTAGGACTGCAAGTGTTCCTGGTTGTGGCTGGGATAGAGTTAATTTTCCTCCTACTAGCTGGCATGGTGCTCTGTTTTGGTTTTGATATGAGAATAATACACACTGATAACACATTAATATTTCAGTTGTTGCCAAGCAGTCGGGGACTTTGCAGCCTCTCACACTGCCCTGCCAACGAGGAGGCGGAGGGCGCCCCAAAAGCCAGGAGGGGACACAGCCAGGACAGTGGACCCAGACTGGCCAAAGGGATAGTCCATCACATATGATGTCATGCTCGGCATATAAACTTGGGGGGGAAGTTGGGAGCAGGGGGCTGCCACTACTTGGGGGACAGGCTGGGCACTGGCTGGTTGGTGCTGAGCAGTCATTTTTTCCTTTGCATCACTTGTTTTTCTTGGGTTTCATTTCTCCCTTTTGCTTGTCACTTCACTTACTAAACTGCTCTCATCTCAACCCACCCGTTTCCTCCCCCATTACTCTTCCTATTCTTTTCCCCCATCCCACCAGGTGGAAGGAGCAAGAAAGTGGCTGCATGGTGCTTAGCAGCCAGCTGGGCTTAAACCACGGCACAAAGCCATAGTATTTAGGACACCCCCCAAGACTCTAGGTTGTATTACCTGTCCATGTTCCCAGCAAGCACAGCACTGTACCCCTGCTCACCCAAATCCAAGAACAGCAAACAACTGCCTCTTGTTGAGCAGTGCAAAGTCACCTTTGCAGACCCACCCACCACAGAGGCATGTTTGTCAATGGCTTTCATTGTAAGTAAGATTCACCTCCTTAGCAAACAAACACGCCAGGTGAGATTCTTTTCACCACAGCCTCCATTTTTTTTGCCCCTGCCTGTGAACACGTATAGCACAGCAAGTGATCCTCCCAGGGAAGGTACTGTAATCTCTGGAGAGAAAAGGTCACCCAGAGAGACACCAGCTTTTCACCGGAACCTCCCCAGCATTTCTGTCTCTTGTCTGTGTAAATAACAAGCATGTTTCATGTCTGAGCAACCTTCCTCCCACCAATCATAAACCAAAGAGGCAGAAACTTTGTGTTTATCTATAATCTGTGGAATCTTATTATCTTTGATGGCATGGGGAAGGCATAAATCAGAATGTAATTTGAAATTTCCAGAATCCCTCTAGTTTACAATGAATTAATAACAGAGAGAATAATTCTCCTAGCTGATGTTTTACATCGATTTTTGACATCCTAATCCCACTGATTGTTATTTTAATTAAGTTTCAGAGTAACCTCCATCCTGTTACTGGTTGGGACACACTGACGATTTTTTTAAAAGCATGTGAAGCAATGGCTGGGCTGAGCTCTCAAAGTTCTCATCCAAAAATCAACAGGAGGACCTCTCAAACTCCTTCCCCCTGAATTCTCTAAGCACTTGTAACAAACCACTTTGCAGAGAACAAAGGACCTAAGAAAGAACTTTAGTTGCAAATGAGGGCAAATAACTTTATTAAACGAGTTTGTGGATGGGAGCTGGCAAAACTACCACTTGTAGTCTACCCCTTGATTTTTTGTTAATCATTCAAATGTGGGTACCTAGAGACCCCACCCTCTAGGACAGAAAAGGGAACTTCAGTATGGGAGGAGTTTCAGCAGGTTTGTTCACTTTTCTCCCCCATTTGAGAAAACATAGAGCTTCATGGAAAGGATCTTCATATTTTTGTCCACGTAGGTCAGGTCAGAATTGACTGATCTGGGAGATCAGGTTCCATTTACAGTCACTTCATTGCTATGAAGACAAAGGCATTTGCATGAAAATACAACACTAGATGTGTAATACTTTATTGGTTATTTTGGACCTTTTTTTATTATTCTCTGAGGCAAAACCCTTGCCCCATCTCGTACCAACTCCCCTCTCTGTCCCTCTTTCTTTTCTGTCCTCTACACACTTCCCCAATCCCTTGCCTCCTTTCCCCCACTTGACGGTAGTTTAATGAAGACCACAAGTCCCTAGTTTGCAGGTGAGAGTATCATATGGGACAGCATTAGAAAGTTTCCTTCTACTGCCTGCTTGCAAGGTCTTTTTGACTGTCAGGCCACCTTCCTAGGTGGCCACACTGGCCTCTCCCTGGGCTTTGTGGTGGTTTTTCATCGCATCTTTGGCGTCTCTTTTAGGAGCTGACAGTTCTCCCAGGCTCCCTTTCCCATTAAAATTCCTTTCCACAAGACTGCATTTACCAATTCTTCGAGCAGGTTGAAGTCTTCTGGTTTGAGTTCATTAGTCCATTGCTTTCTCTCCCTCCTCTCCTGAAACTCGAGAGCTCTGTTGATTTGTGCTCTTTCCCACCCAGATCACCCTTCTCCAGTGGCAGCCTCACAACCAGTTTAACCCTTCTCCAGCATCAGCCTCTCAACCATTAACCAGCAGCAAACCACAAGCCACCAGGTACAGCTGAGTATGCCTTGTGTCACTGAAACAAAAAGCCACTCTTTTTCCCCTAAAACTTCAGGGACGGGCTACACGGTGCCTCCCAAACACATATCTAGGACAGGGTTTCTTCCGCTGTTGGATGTGTCCTACAGGAGGTATAAGCATCCCTTCCCCGTGCCCCCTGCTGCGAACAGGGACCTGGTTCAAGGTATTAGCTCACCGTGGCTGGAGCAGGATGCTCACGGCTCTGAGATCAGCCTCCAAGTCCTCCATACAAGCAGCTCCCTGAGGAGTTGGGAATCAGCTCAAACACTTCAGCTCTGTGCTGTTCCCTACTCCTGTAAGCCCCAGGATGTAACTGGCTGGAAAGAGATGGGTCTGTGACCTTTAAAATTGCAATCGACATCCTCATCCCTGAATCAACGGGTTTCTTTCCCCAGTAACAGGCAGTCAGGCATTCAGATGCTGTTACTGATTTTGCATGGTTCTCATCTTGGGTGCTGAATTTCTCTCTGAAGTCAAGGGAACCCAGCAATACTGACAGTCACATGCAGGCTGTCTTAAGAAAGGGAAATACAAAACCGAACCCAAAAAATCAATAAATCCAAAATGCAGACTTTAGAAAAACAGGAAAAAAAGAATTTTTGCCTGTATTTCTGTATTTCTCAGATACAGCCACTGCTGGTCTGAAGATCAATAAAATTATCTTCTAGTTTTACCCACATCATCTGACAAAGTATTTTAAACACAGTATTATTCAACATAATTGTTCCTTCCTAATTGTAAAGTTCTTTTACATCTAAGTGTAACACTTAGAAAAGCTAAATAAGTCTCTTTTCAGTGCCAAATTCCCCCAGAATTAGAGGGCTGGGTGGCCCAAATTACCGTTGCCATTGACCACACATCCTGCTTCTCACTGCTCTCTGTCCTGTTTTTGCTTTTCTCCAGCCATTTATTACCTTCTTTCCTCTCCCCACTTCCTATTTCAGGCTGTCAAGGAGAGACCAGAGTCCGACTCCCACAATGAAATGCTTCACCTGGGGAACCCGCTGAGAGCGAAATTGATAAAGGACAGCACCAGCCCAGGCAATTTCACTCACAGCGGGCACTTGCAGGTGAAACACTACCATAAAATGGAGCAAGGTTACTCGCCCGCCGCCTCTCAGCACAAGTCACCAGCTGATAGCTGCTTCTTTCATGATCTTTTCACCTGTCTCCTGCCAGGCACCGCTTGCTCCGAGCCTGGCGCAAGAGGTGGGAATCGGCCATGTAGGCTAGTGTTTGCTAGCGGGGGGGTTGAGCCCAGGTAAATGCTCCAAACATTGAACTCAGACAACGAAGCGCGGTCCGGCTGCAGGACCACTGGAGCCTCCCTCAAGCCACTTTCCCACTGGTGACGTCCCAGGTAGGATGCCTGCGGTCCCACCCACCTCACTGGGTACCACAACAGTGCTACAGAGCTGTCACCACTGCAATCACCTGACAGGATGAAGGTGACTTGTGTGGCTGCTTCTGTAACAGCCTGATGCTCGGTGTCATTTAGGACAACCCATACATCATTTTTGCCAGTGGCTCCATGGATCTATTTCAGCATAGGTTAGGTCCCAGGGGGTAGTGACACAATAATTACAGCATCATTTTGCCCCATCCCACTTCCTCTGCTATTTGAAAATCCCATGGATTAGAGGAAACCTTTTCATCAGCTCGGGAGGGTTGTGGTGGTTTTTTAACAGGAATATTCCTCAGAGCTCAGCGTAGGTAAACTGGGCTCTGCCATCTCCCCCTTTTTTAATACTGGGGATCAAACATAAAAGTTCTGGATTTGAAACAAATAAATAGATTTTCTTACATAATTCATTAATTTGTCAAAGCTAAGATATACTATTTCATACCTAAGACCAAAATATTTTGATATCTAAAAAGGCTTAACCGTTCCAGGGGAACAGTCACGGCTGCAGCTAGATGACGTAGATAAAGCGAGATAAAAAGTTACAACAGATAACCTGTCTTATAACTTCAGGGCATAAAATTCTGTGAACTGAATGGATCATTGAGAAACTCCCTTTTTAAACAGTGCTTCTGACGGAGAGTTCTGTAGCCCATGTTAGAGACCTGAATGCTGGGCAGCGCCAGGCATCTGGCAAGGCAATTCCTACCGAACGGGGAGGGGCAGGGGGAAAATCATTACAACAAACAGTCTTTCTGTGAGTCAAAAAATACCAATCATGCCATTTCCTGATTGAAATTAAGACCCAAGAAGCCCAGTGCAAACTCAACGTACCTGAACGCTTGGTTCCTAATTTGGCATGTAACTCCCAGTTGAAATTAGTGGGAAAATAGGAGTCTCAAAAGGATTTAACTGTCTCAATACCTTCTTGGTTCTTCCCTAGATTTTCAGCAGCTGCATCCCAAATCAGCTCTTCAGCCTTCACTGCTTTGTTCCAGAGTGCTTCCCAGAATCTGAATCTAATAAACATTATTTGCTTTACAACAGCACAAAATCCACCACCAGGAACTGAACTTGGATGAAGAAAGATCTTTATCAATGAAGGTAGCTGACTGCATGTGCTAATACGTCATGCACAGGAGGACACAGGGCGAGGACAGAACACTTAAGAAACGTGACCTCAGCTGCGAATAGCCAGATGGTGTCTGTGTGCATATTCCTACTTACGTGCTAGAATCGGATCAATATAGATTATTACACCAATTTTTTCTTTTTCTTGTTTGTTTTCCCTCCCAAATCTAGTTTAACTCTTGCCAAAGATCCTGAATGATCTGTTCTTGAAGGAAAAAAAAAAGAAAACACCAGGCTCTTCTTTTCCCAGCTGATAGCAAACAATGATCACCAAGAGCAATATTTCAGTTTGGAACTACAGTGAAATGATTAATTACTGGCCAGACTGATTGCTGAACAGGTAACCAGCTCAATTTATTTGGGCCTCATAAACCTATAAAAAAGAAAACATTCCCTTTTGTTTTATCCACAAGCATATTCTACTTTCTCCTCTATAAAGGTTTGTTTCTTCCCAGTCTCTATAAGTGCTACTAATGTGAACAGCAATTATATTATTACACGCTGAGGGCTGAGCAACCTAATTGGTGCAGCCTGAACCAGACCCGCTCCCAACATGTGAGACGTGGGCCAGGCAGGCTAGCAATCTTCCCACACTTTCTTTTGTGGCAGTTTACAGTTCAGCAGGGACCTCACAGAAACCTTACCTATAGCAACTGCTGAAGAGAGTCATAAATCCAGTGCTCAGACCGCACTAGCTGGTGCCACACGCCCGCTCGCCCTCCTGGAAGAGTCTGGTTTGTGTTTGCTGCAAGGCCGCTGCACGCTCCTCTTGGCACGTCCATTTCTCTGAGGGCTCTGTCCCATTGCCTAGGCAAAGGAGTCAGCCAAGCTCAACATAGCATGATGGCTGCATAATCACTTCAACATTTTCAGATAGAATTTACTAGTGATTTTTACCTGACAGAGCTCTTCTTTGCCTATTTTATTTAGGCCTTTCTCTTTTTAATTTCACAAGTCAGGTATCAGACAGGCTGCTCATTTCTAGCACAGTATGAAATAGTGGGGAAAGGGACGTAGGCCTCTACCAAAAGCCTGAAAGGATTTGTGGTATATATTCATTTGAAGTTCGTGTCGTGGTTTTGCCCCAGCTGAGAGCCGGGCACCACTTGGGATAAGGATAGTTTACTGAGATAGCAGAGATATAGATATAATAATAACAACAGGACTTTATAGCAAAATACATGAAACTGGTGCTACACAATGCAGTCTCTCACTGAACTGCACAACTCAGGCCGTACAGCTCAGAGCCATCCCGAAACCAGACCGTCCCCAAAACTGCACATCCTGGAGCTGCCTGCTCCTCCCTCCACCAGCCCTCCTTTTATGCTGAGCATGATGTCATTGGCATGGAATACCCCCTTTGGCCAGTTCAGCTCACCTCTCCTGGCTGTGTCCCCTCCCTTCTTGTTAGCAGGGAAATATGAACAACTGAAAAGTCCTTGATTGCTTGGCAATAACTAGAAACATCCGTATGTTACCAGCACTGCTCCCATCCTAACTCCCAAACACGGCATTCCATCTGCTGCTAGAAAAGAAATTAACTTTATCCTAGCCCAAACCAGGACAGTTGATCAAAAAGTCATGGAAGGTGCTGCATCTTATGCCTGAACAACGATTAAAAAAAAAAAAGAAAACAAGCCCCCAAACCATACAGACTTGCAAGTCATAAAACCAAACAAGGATAGCAATGGCACAGCTAGATGACTTTCTACATGCTGTGTGACTAGCCCGAGCACTGTGCTGTTTACTTAGGTAGTGAACTGGCTGCTGTTCAAAAGGATATACTTTTCCTGGAATGCTGTGGCTCTACTTTGACCTGAAGGAGAAGCAAACCTCACAAGCCCTGCAGAGTATTTGCAGGTTGCAGCACGGCTCCTGCAATGATCCCTGAGCTGCAGGAGGCCAACACCTACCCACCAGAGGACTGTCCCTTGCAAAAGAGGGAGGGAAACCAGCAGGATCTCTGCCCTGGTGCTTCACAGTCAATTCCTCCATCCATCTGCATGGGCTGAGGGGTGCTCATGACATGCTTCCAGTCCCACAGGTAAGGTGATCGATGACACATTGCTATTCCAAGGTCGCTCTGGATCCACAAAATAATTAGGGCACTTGAGGTGCTCAACTTCTACTTCAGGCGCAGAGCTGTAACACTCCTGTCACCCTGCTCTACTGCTGTGTCACTGAGGATGCACACAGCCCGCTCTTTAGCAGGACTGCACTGCTCAAATATCCTCAGGCCAAAGTAGGATCAACCTGCACAACCATAATCCTTCACCTGTTTTATCTGCAGGAAGTTCTCAGACACACTTGATACACCTGCTGGGGGGAAAATTGTTACCAGCAATCATCCTTGGTACAGCCATCTGGGTGTTGAATTCAACTTCCACCTCTGCCTGATGAGGTCCTCTCCTGTACTTCTCGCTCTCTAAAAAAATAACCAAACAATGAGTCCAGGGGTTGCTTAAGACCAGGGGATTTCTGCCAAATTATCAGACTCGCAGACTGGTTTGGGTTGGAAGGGACCTTAAAGACCATCTAGTTCCAATCCCCTTGCCATGGGCAGGGACATCCTCCGCTAGACCAGGCTGCCCAACGCTCCATCCAACTTGGCCCAGGGAAGGGACAGCCACAGCTTCTCTGGGCAACCTGTGCCAGGGCCTCACCACCCTTACAGGAAAGAATTTATTTGTAATATCTAATCAAAATCTGCTCTCCTTAAGCTTAAAGCCATTACCCTTTTGTCCTTTGACTCCATGCCTTTGTAAACAGTCCCTCCCCAGCTTTCCTGTAGGCCCCTTCAGGTACTGGAAGGCTGCTATAGAGTGTCCCTGGAACCTTCTCTTCTCCAGGCTGAACAAGCCCAACTCTCAGCCTGTCCTTACATGTGAGGTGCTCCAGTGCTCTGATCATCTTCATGGCCCTCCTCTGGACTGGCTCAAACAGCTCCATGTCCTTCTTATACTGGGGCCCACAGAGCTTGATGCAGTACTCCAGATAGACTAGAGGGGGAGAATCACCTCCCTCAAAAGGCTGGTCATGCTGCTTTTGATGCAGCCCAGGATATGGTTGGCTTTCTGGGCTGCAAGTGCACATTACTGACTCATGTTGAGCTTTTCACCCACCAACACCCACAAGTCCTTCTCCTCAGGGCTGCTCTGAATCCATTCGCTGCCCAGCCAGTAGCTGTGCTTGGGATTGCCCCAACCCATGTGCAGGACCTTGCACTGCACTTGGCCTTGTTGAACTTCATGCAGTTCACACAGGCCCACCTCTCAAGTCTGTCAAGGTGTCTCTGAGTGACATCACTTCCCTCCAGTGTGTCAACCACACCGCACAGCATGGTGTTGTCAGCAAACTTGCTGAGACTGCACTCGATCCCAATGTCCGTGTTACCAACAAAGATGTTAAACAGTGCTGGTCCTGACACCAACCCCTGAGGAATGCCACTCATCACTGGTGTCTAAGTGGACACTGAGTTGTTAACCACAACTCTCTGAGCGTGACCATGCGGTCAATTCCTCATGCACAGAGCGATCCATCCATCAAACCCATGTGTGTCCAATCAAATTTCTCATTATCAGTGCCAGTTGTCTCAAGAGAGAAAAAGAGCATGCTCATTTGCAAAACTCTTTATTTTAGTTATTGGAAGAACTCATCTGCAAGAAGGGAGGAGATACGGGTTCCAGGCTGCAAACACGTAGTTTATATTGAACACTAAAAAAAATAATATAAATGTTGACATTCCTATGAGCAGTAAAGTGGATGTTAGCTGGATCCAGTTAGCACCCTAAATGTTACGTGGCAGAGTATCACTCTGCTGGTCTGGTACCAGAAGCACACCCACAGAATTGTAACCTGTGGCTGTAAAACCCATAGCAGGGGAATTGTTAACTGAGGGCTTGCACACTCTGTCACAAGAGGAACAGCCCCACTGCTCTGCTGCTGAGGCACTGTAGTGAGACAAGCGTTTTTGAGGACCTTCAGGCCAGGGACTATGCTAGGGGAAGTCAATAGCCACTGTCCATAAGGAACTTTTTAGAGTTTGTTTCTGAAATGAAGAATTATGAGAGCTGTGAAGAGAAGGATGTTCCTCCGCCTTGCAGCCCGGACATGAGCAGCAGAAGGTGAAAACCACCACAATAATAGCAGAAGTTATTCATAACAGTTTCTAATAACATTTTTTCAAGGAATGACATATTTTCCCAGCAGTTTCTGACCACTCTATTATATTTGATCATGAGAATTTCTCCGGAAAACCCCAAGACTGATTTTTTGTTTCAGCTTCTGTTGGATCACTAACCCCTGGAACAGTAATTTTTCCCATGTTTTATTTCAGAGGCTTGTATAACCTTGGAATTTCTCGTGATAAAACCTGCCATACTTGTTCTTCTGGTACTAAAACCACACCCCCTGAATTGTAACCTATGGCTGTAAAACCCATAGGGAAGTAACCTTAAAATGAGGAATTGCTAAGCAAATTCCCATTGAAGTTAAATTAGAGAAGATGGATTTTGCCTGGGCTGAAATTGGATCTCAAGGACCATGGCCATTCCTGGGACTATAACTCATGGATACAGCTGCTCCAAAAGTGTTGCTACATTGAATTGGCAACGCAGCCCTACAAACTGTTTTTCCACATGACTTATGTAGAGCCGAGGGGAAGGAGCATCGTAGCATACAGCATCACATCCGCTGAAATGCTCTTTGCACAAACTGGCTTGAGCACCCCTTAAAATCATCCTGAGTCAGCAGGTTTAGTAGCCAGGAAGGCAGAATAAACCAAGGGATTTAAACTGGTCACAAAGCCCACCGAAACTCCTACTCATTGCCCAGCTTTTGGAGCATTCTCAGGGAAGATAAGGATTAAATGGGCAAAGGCTTTTAAATATTCTCTCATGTGAAGGAACGGAATTAGGCCCACAAAAGTAATTTGCCTGGAATATTAACCTGGGAAATGGGAGATACGTTTGAAGTCCCCTGTGGCAGAAGAGAAACTGAACTTGGGTCATTTACAACCTGATTACCCTAACCATGAGCAATTTTAAATAAAAACAGGGAACTGGGAATTCTTCCCCAGCTGCAATTGTCACAGGGCTTGCTGTTATAATTGTGCTCTTAGGATATCTACAGGATGAGACAAGTAGGAATTAGACCGAGAAAGGAGAAAGGTAGATTAACAACTTAAGTTTTAAATACAGAGTGTTCAAAAATATCTCATGTATATAACTTATTATGCATGTATATAAAATAACAGCTTATTTAATATAGAAACATATATATTAAAATAACCTTACCCAAGGTTGTTTTATAAATAAGGTAAGGTGCTTAGATGTTCAACAGTGCATCTGGTCAGACGCCGTGTGAATTCAGGCACCTGGAGCTCCACCACCCTGCACAGACAGGCTGGCCACTGTAGCCAGGCATCTCATCTGTTGCCTTCTCAGGCACCTGGACGCTTCAGCTGAGCAGACATCCCTTCGGACAGCCCTGCTCATTCCTCACCAACTTTACCTGCAATACCTCAGCTGCTTGAAGGCTTTGGTTTTATACAGGATCATGTGAGCTGGTGTATCCCCTCAACCCGAAAATAAATAGAGGCAGGGAAATCAAGTATGTGCAAATCGATGAAATTAATGGAAATGCTGCAATATTTATAAACACAGCTTTTTATTAGAGGTTGTTGCTTGGTGTTTCTAAAGCTGTACAAACTCAAACTGATGGGAAATACTAGGAAGTAGGGAAAGGTAAAATGAAAATCTGGGCAATGCCCTCTCCCACATCATCCCAACAACGTCCTCTCCCACATCATCGCAACAACATGCCTGTACCTTCTAAAGGGTTGGGTTGGGGTTTTTTGTGGGCTTTTTCTTTTTTTTGTTCAGTAGATCGTGCCACACATGACAGCAGCCATCAGTGACACTATGGGGACACGGGCCCAAGTTGTTCTGAACGCTGAGCTGCAACAGATGTCCACTGCAAGCCAACATCTGCCCGCCTGCCTGCCTGCCCTGCCTCTTGCCCGGCTCCAGTCAGCCGGCGGTAGGTCTCGCCTCAAGTTCAGTGTGATAACCGGGAGAGTTGTCTACGGGGAAACCCTTGGCAACTAAAAAAAAAAAGGCAAAATATCTATTAAAAAGAGCAAAGCCCTCTAAACAGCCGCGCAGCCAGACCGGCCGCGGGGCCGCGCCTGGCTGGGACCGCCCCCAGGTGCTGGCCGCCGCTCCCATGGCCCGTGCTGGCCGCCGCTCCCATGGCCCGTGGACGTGCACTCCCCCGCCATTCCTCAGCGACCGGGGCCGCCCCTCACGCTCCCGGGGCCGGAGGAGGAGTGGGGTGGGGTGCGGAGGGGACGGCCGGGCCCGCTGCTGTGGCTCCCCGCTCCCGTGCCGCTCCCGTGCCGCTCCCGTGCCGCTCCCGGGGCAGGGTGCCGCGCTGCCATGGCAACCGGGGCAGGCGAATCGCTACGCTACCCCGGAAGCGAACTGGCAGGGAGCCGGTCCGGCTGGTCGCGTGCCTAAGCCCCGCCCCTCCCGTCGCGCCCGTCAGGCGGTCCGCGCGGGGTGACGTGTCGCGCGCGCGAGAAGCCGGAAGTGGCGGCCGTCAGGGCGGGGGGGAGAANCTCATCGCCGCGGCGCTGGCGGCGGCCGCGCCCCCCGCCGCCGCTTTCTACCTGCCGGGCCTGGCGCCCGTCAACTTCTGCGAGGCTGGGAAGGAGAAGCCCGAGTGCAAGGTGAGCCCGAGGGGGCCGCCGAGCCCGCCGCGCTGAGAGGAGGAGAGGGGAGGCCTCGGCGTCGCCCGCGCCCCGGAGGCCCGGGTTGCTGCGCGGCCTGACTTCTACCCGGCTGCTGCGGGGCTTGGGAGTGAGGGGCGCGTTGGTGCTTGGGGTTTTTCCCTCCCCGGAGGGTTTGTAGCTGCTTCGTAACGCCCCGCGCGGCCCCGGCGGCTGTTGCCATAGGGACTTCCGAGAGTGTTTTGAGTTGCCGCTGTCATGGCTGGTGGCGAGGTGTCCGCCGTCCCTCGGGGGCAGAAGGGGAGAAGGAGCTATCGGCTCATCTGGTGAGTTACGGTCACGTTGCGGAAATAGGAAGCCCCAGACGCTTATCTCTCGGGACCTTTTAAATGCTTGTTGCGAAGCTGCAGAAAGTAAGAGCCGCGCTGACAGGTCGTGGCACGGCGTGTGTGTGATCCCTGGCAGGGGGGAGCAGCAGATGCCTGCAAGCAGATGTAAGATCAAGGCAAGCGTGCAGTGACACTTTCTTTGTAGTGTCTTCTTAACTGTGAGAATCTGAAGTGTAGGGGCTTCTGGGCCCTGGAGTCTTCAGGGAAGCCTAAACTTCTTTTTGTGCCTACATAAATGACAATCAAAGTTCACGTAAACGAATTACATGTAAGGATGCTGGCTGGTAGGGGGGGTCTCTATTTAAAACAATCTTTGCTCTTTTGCATGAACTTTAGAAGTTATTTACTGATGCTGTGATGGAAATTACACCAGATGGCAATTTAAGACTTGAGAAAGTTCAAGACCAATCACTTTTATGATCCCTGGTGTTAGGGTTGTTCAAAGTGCCTACCTCACGCTTTTTGATCTCTCAGCTGCTCTGTTACATGGAACTCTGGTACATGATTCTTCAGAATAAGAATTTATTTTAACTGTGTGCTTTTAGTAAATAAATGCCTTGCACTGGCTTTATCCATTTCCTGTCAAGAATCAGAAGAGCAGGTAATAAGCCAAACGTGTTATGAAAGCATAGTATTATAAATGTGTTTTCTCTTCTTTCTTAAGTGTATTGTTCTGTTCAGACCAGCCAAACCTTGCACCTAACACATAGGTGTGAATTTTTCACTTTTGTTTCCATTCCATTTCTGTTGTAGTAGTAAAATATTTAGTGGACATTCCTTTATAGGATCATAGAAGTGGTGCTTGGAATAGATCTCAAGAGGTCACACAGTCCAGCCTCATGCTTGAAGCAAGGCTGTTGCCAAGAGTAGAATCAGTTCAGCTCTACCTTTGTTTAACAAGCCTTCAAGCCATCCAGACATGAATCACAGAATCATAGGGGTTGGGAGGGACCTCCAGAGATCATTGGGTCCAACCTCCCTGCCAAAGCAGGTTCCCTAGGATAGGTCAGACAGGTTGGTGTCCAGACGGGTCTTGAATATCTCCAGAGGAGACTCCACACCCCCCTGGGCAGCCTGTGCCAGGACTCTGTCACCCTCACTGGGAAAAAGTTCTTCCACAAGTTGGTGCGGAACTTATGTGCTCCAACTTGCAGCCATTGCCCCTTGTCCTGTCCCCACAGACCACTGAAAAGGGGCTGGACAGTTCCCCCTGTGTCGCACACTTGAGATATTTTTAAACATTGATCTGATCCCCGCTCAGTCTTCTCTTCTCAAGGCTGAACAGCCCCAGCCCACTCAGCCTTTTGTCAGAGGGGAGATGCCCCAGGCCCTTAATCATCTTCGTAGCCCTTCTCTGGACTCTCTCCAGGAGATCCCTGTCTTTTTTATACCAGGGAGCCCAGAACTGGACACAATACTCCAGGTGGGGCCTGACCAGGGCAGAGCAGAGGGGGAGGATCACCTCCTTCGACCTGCTGGCAATGGTCCTTTTAATGCATCCCAGGATCCCATCCGCCGCCTTAGCCACCAGAGCACACTGCTGGCTCATGGCCAACCTGTCATCTACCAGGACCCTCCCTGTGTGACCTGTTACAGTGCTGCACTACCTTCTTCAGGATTTTTTTTTTTCTTCAAGTAGAGGCTAAGACTTTCAAGCTGCAGTTTGTAGTTCTTCACAACATTCTTGAAAAAATATTAGTATGTTTGAAGTATTCCTGCTTTAAGCTGGGATCGTGGCAGGAAGATTTTTTAAAGATTAATTAATTATTTTAAGAAAAAAAGTGCAGTAAACCAGGTTACTTACTGTCTTTTGTAACCAGCCTGAGACACTTGCAGGGTGATCTTTCTCAGATGTCTTTGTTGTGGGTTTGAGGTTTTTTTCCTCATATAATGTGTATAAAGCATTTGTATTCTGGAAAATCTGTCTTTCTTTAATTGTGAAGTGAGGTGCTTAAATGATCCAAATCAACAACCAGTGGCTAAGTGAACATTTTGGGATAACCTCAACAAGTGTATTACTGGAAAATCGTTCTGAACTTAGCCACCTCCTATACTCCTCTACCTTGTGCCAGCCATTTACGTACCATGTGGAGACATAGGCATATGAAGACAGCTAAATCACTCTTCTCATTGAGTCTCTCTGCATAGTCTGCAACTGAATGTAGTCTGGTCCCTGGTCAGGAGTAACAAGATGTGATCAGATAATTGCTTTATCAGAACATTTATGTAAGTGGGTAAAACTAAGCTTCCCTGGACAGCTTTTAATTTTTCACGTGTTCTTGCTGAGTTCTTACAGTTGTCACTGTTGATTATGATGTCAGTAATAATACTGAGATTTCCCCTGCCTCAAGGATTTTGATCCACTGACCAACTCTCTATAGCTGTCCTGTCCTCTGTTGATGAGATAGGATGGGCTGTTAGTGTGACACGTAGCTAGCAGCACAAGAATTATGAGACTTGTGATCTTCCCTCTTCCTCCAAGCTGTCAGGTAATACACTTGGGCAAACTCAGTTTGGCTACCTTTTCCTGTTCTGGTTGGAATATCACCAGAAATGGAATGTGATCTGTGCAGATTTAAATAGTAATTCTTGCCTTACTCAGTTTAAAAACATACTGATGGCTCCAAAGGGGACTTGCTGTTGTGTGTGAAAGTTTGCCAAAGATGCTGACTTGCAGCAATGTGTGTACTTCTCATGGAAAACTGCAGCATTCAGGTAAATCACCCCCTCCAGTGAAAAAAATCTAATATAAGTTCATGGTTCTCTGACCAGGCAAGGACGTCTAATTCCTTGCTGCTTTGAGTGAGCAATTTCATTCCTGTCTTCCTTTGGGCAACGTGTTCTGGTTTTCTGCATTTTCCCAGCTGTTTTACTTGTTAATTCCTTTTTTGAGCTTATTAACATGGCAAGACACTACTCAACTTTTTGCCAGACTTGTTTTTTGCTGTTAGTGTGTTCAAGTGGCATATGAAATTAAGACAAGTGTGCCCTACCCAGCAGCAAGTCTGCATGGCTTGAAGCAGAGAGAAGTAAGGTGTGTCTTCACTTACGGAATCAACCAAACAGCTGCTTACCTGTCATGGAACTGCACCTTAACTTGCATATGGACAGCTAGAGTATATCAGTAAAACACAGTGGTTAATGACTGGAGAAACTGAGCTACAAATAGCCATGAACAATTCCATCTC
>VZTU01007498.1:122892-154962 GCA_013400835.1 Zapornia atra | reverse complement strand
CTCTGCCCTCGTGAGGCCCCATCTGGAGTCCTGTGTCCAGATCTGGGGCCCCCAATACAAGAAAGATGTGGAACTGTTGGAGAGGGTTCAGAGGAGGGCCACAAGGATGAATAGAGGACTGGAGCACCTGCCCTACAAAGAGAGGCTGAGGGAGCTGGGCTTGTTCAGCCTGGAGAAGAGAAGGCTGCGGGGGGACCTCATTGCAGCCTGCCAGTACCTGAAGGGAGCTTATAAGCAGGAGGGGATTCAACTTTTTAAAAGAGCAGATAATGGCAGGACAAGGGGGAATGGATTGAAACTAAAGGAAGGAAGGTTTGGATTAGATATTAGGGGGAAGTTCTTTACAGAGAGAGTGGTGAGGTGCTGGAACAGGCTGCCCAGAGAGGTGGTGGATGCCCCATCCCTGGAGGTGTTCAAGGCCAGGTTGGATGGGGCCCAGGGCAACCTTGTGTAGATCCAGGCCTGGAGGTTGGTGGCCCTGCCTGTGGCAGCGGGGTTGGAGCTCTATGATCCTTGGGGTCCCTTCCAACCTAGACCATTCTATGATTCTATGATTCCAGCTCCTGTCTGATTGCACATTAAGACACTTTAACTTGCTATGCTGCTAAAAAAAATGCTCTTTAAAAAAACTTTGGGGGGCGGAGGGTAAGTCTTTTGCCAGTTCAGTGTGCAAGCAGATAACTGCCAAAACCAGCCTGAGGTAAATAGTTGAGATGCACTGGGACTGCGGGACAGTAATAAGGGGAGCAATTTTGATACAAAGAGGGAAGAGTGAGAGGCCTCTCCCTTTCTGTAGCAGCAGGCTACCCCATCTGTAATTAATGTGTATAAACCAAACTAGTCTGAAATCGCAGCAGACTGAATTTCAGGTTCTACTCCAGAGTTGCTAGAGTTATTGATAATTTTCTGTAAGAAAGCAAATGTGGATATGCTTGCCTTCTCTTTGGAAAGAGCTACTGTTCAAAATCATAGTGTATCAGTCTGAATACATTTTTCAGTTGCTACATAGATATAAAATTGTGAAGCAGCTTAATTATAGGGAGAAGTACTGACCTCATCCATACTTTAATTCATGTTCTTTTAAGACTTTTATTACACAGAAGTTGTGGTGATGACTAATATGGCTCTAACTTAGTACACTTCACTAAAACGCCGGCAACTGTGGTAATTGTATTATTCCTGTGCAGGATTTCTTGCTGTCTTGTAGTTTAAACGGCTGAGTTAGCCTTACAGTGGTTTTGTCGTGTGGTCACTGTTTTTGTGGTGGTTAGATAGACAGGGTTTTACTCACGCTCGCAGCAGGTACAGTTCGGATACAGTTCGTTGCACAAGATTCTGCATTTCGAGGTGTGTAATTACACGAATCTGGGATTTTCAGCTTTCCTTTATTCACACAAGTCTATTGATAGCTATCTGTCAGAACTAAAGAAGTGCTTTAATGTAACTGCTAATTATCTCCACTCTTTCAGTCCGGAATCGAGCTGTTTGTGAACAGGCTTGACTCTGTAGAGTCTGTGCTTCCCTACGAATACACTGCGTAAGTATATTGTACTGTTTATGTACTTTAGTTGCCAGTTCTCCCAAAAGGATTAATTTAATTTACCTTCAAGTATTAACTGTATCTTGCTACAGCAGTGAAGAATGTCTATTTATTTTGCTAACATAAGTTTACAAATACAGAATTTTGAAGCAGCAGCTGGATGCATACACGGCTTCCTTCTCCGTTGTCTTTGCTCATGCTTTAGAAGCAGTGCATGAATTCATAGGCTCTTATGCAAATCGAACCACGGCTTTAGATTAAGGTTAAAATGCGTGTGTATGTGTAATACTTACTTTTCTGCACCAGTTGTCATTTTATAGATCAAAGTATTACTGCTTTCTTTAGAAGCCCGTAGCCAGAGGAGTTAAAGTGGTAATGAGGTGTGAACTTCCTCTCAATTATCTTAATGAGGTGTTAAACGTTTACTTGGTACACACCATAGGAGTGCACAAAATGTATCAGTGCCTGATACAACTATGTAAAGTCCTTGCTTCAAAGAATATGCCGGGTAATATTGAAGAGGTGAAGCAGTAGTTATGTCTACACTTTAATGAACATAAACGTGATATACTTGAAAATAGGCTGGAAAAACTTGGAGGATGTGCTGTTGAATGTGTTGATGAATAAAACTGCAATAACCTGTTCATTTAATAGTGCTTGCTGTGAAGGAGCTGTCTGTATATGTAAGTGTGTAGTTTTGTAATTTTGGTTTTTTCTTATTCCCCTCTCCAAGAATCTAGTCTGCACGCTTTTCTCTCAGAGTAGTCAGGAAACTCTGTGAAGGTTTAATTCTTGGCTAAAATCCCTGTTCAGATAGGAAACATTTAATAACTTAAAGAAAAAAAATTATGCTACCATGTTTAATATAAATGGAGTTCTGAAAGAGCTGATGAATGGATTTGCCTGTGTTTGGGGATTTTTTTTTTTCCCAAATGGGACTGCAATTTTTCACACCTGTCTTTACAGGTTAAAGGAAGAAACAGTTGTCTAGAAATTAAGCCTCATAGTTCCTTTACTTGTGATGAAGGTGCTGATTTTGGAGCACTGCTTGAAGTCTGATATTTGCAGCAGGGAATATTTTATTAACTTCTGTATCTTTCCTCTAATTCAGGTTTGATTTTTGCCAAGCGGAAGGAAAGAAGCGTCCCTCTGAGAACCTTGGCCAAGTCTTGTTTGGAGAGAGGATAGAGCCATCTCCTTACAGGGTTTGTTCTCTGACAAGGGCTGTTCAGTAATATGCATGATCAAATGGAACCCAGGGAGATTGAAATCTCAAGGATCCTTTTCACAGGAGCTTTTATCTCAAAGAGCTTCAAAACCTGAAATTCCACATAATAGAAATCTGTTGATTTAACCTTATTGTAACTACACATTTTGCATCATCAAGCTGTAGCCTTGAAACGCAGTGGAGGTTGTCTTCTCTCTTGGGAAGCTGATTCTTGCTCCTCAGGTGTCCCCTTGTTAGAGGGAATTGAATCCTGTTATTTCTTGGAATCAGATCTGAAAATATTGCAGCTGGAAAGTGAAAAAAATAGGAATGGTATTAGACAGCTTGTTTTCTCTGGTGACTGGAGCTCGTGCCTTCTCTCCTATATGTACTAGGGGAGAAGGTTATCAGTTGAATCTGCCTGGGATGGCAGATGCTGCTGTGAGGTAGGATGATGCGTCAGGTAAATCATTGTAGGAAGCAGGTTTTATTGGGTAACAAGGAGGTCTTAGCACAGGGCTCCTACAATGAGCACAGGAGGGTTTTATAGCATACACCGGTATAGGAACCTTCCCTTGAGGGTCAATGTACATAGTCTTTGTAATTATTTAGGTGGTTTTGTAAATGCCTATACTGTTATAATAAATGCATAGGGGAAACTTGTTAAATACTGAAATAACACAAAAGTTTGTTACAACTTTTGGCTCATATCTCTTTCATTTTTCTTAGTTCACATTCAACAAGAAAGAAACATGTAAAACTGTTTGTACAAAAACATACGATACCACAAAGACAGAAGATAAACAGAAATTAGACTTTTTGAAAAAAAGCATGCTACTGAATTACCAACATCATTGGTAAGTTGATACCAAAAATTATCACTTGGTTAGTCTAGTGTATTGGTGATAATTTTGTTAATCATTTTGCATTTGCAAGGTAATAATAGATTGAACACTGGGTATTTGCACTGAATTTATTACCCTTCTGTTCTTGCAAACGATGTTACATTGTTTGTTGTCCTCATTAAAAAAATTCCTTCACTTCCAGGTATAATGGAAACAAGTCTGTTTCCAAACACAAAGCTTCGTGTAGTTTTTGTGCTGCCTCTGTGCTTACTGTAAAATACTGGTATTTCTCTGCACCTGTAAATGTTAATCCTGCCTTAGCTTGAGAAAAGTCTTAAGGGACCTTGGTTCTGTCCCTGTGTCATCTTTGTTCTCAAGTGCTCCCCTTCAAACGTTGTGTCCAGGAGATAGGATCGGTGGTTCTGAAGTGGGTTTATGCAAAGTTTGTTTCTCTTGTAGGATATGGAAGTGAAAGGTGATCAGTGAAAATGAATTAATGAAATAAATTTGAAGAACACATCAACACTTGGTCCTTTCCTATTCTCTGAGTCCCTCTGTAGCCATCTGAATCATCTTGGAGTATAGTGGCCTTTTGTTTCTGCGTGGACGTTGAGGTCCCCTTCCGGTGGACATTTAAGGGTGGGGCAAGGCTGAATATGTATGCTGATTTTCAGTTTGGATGTAGCCATGCTCTGCATCCATGTCCAAAAGTTGGGAAGTGTTTATCAGCAGGCTCTGCTGATAAGCAGCTGCCATGTCAGTGTTTGTACAGTGCGTTGGTGTGCTGTGCAGCAGCCTTTGGGTGCAAGGGTAGAAGGAACGACTCGGGCATGATGTTGGGATGAGTTCCTGTGGCATGTTTTTGCAAGTAGTACTTAAGCATTATTAACTGATGTTGCTAGATGATTCCAAATATCTGCTCCATGCTTCACAGAAACAACCCTTTTGGTCTTCATCCAATTAGATTAAAAATTCCTGGACATATTAATAAAAAAACAGGTGAAATGTTGAGTTTTGATTTGATGTTTTTCTGTAACAATCATGTTCCATTTCTTCAGTTTTGCTGGAAAGGCAATAAGTGCATTTTCTACCACTTTTGGGAAGCGAAATGGGATATCCCTTTTTAGGGATAAACTACGGCTCAAAGATGTAAATCTTTCTGGGAACCTCTTGAAAATTAGTTAAGTTGAAAGTTGGGAAATTAGGTCAGAAGGGCTCACAGGCAGTGACCATATGTTTGTGTAGGTGAAGTAATAAATAACCCCTGAAAGGTACAGCAACTTTTGCAGGGATTTGAAGTGCATATGCCTAATTTTGAAATAAGTAGAACAAACATGCTGGATTTTATTATATTCCTATTAAATGCTGCATATATTTATAATATTTACACTGCTTTTAATTTCACTGATATATCTTGGTCTGGCTTAAAGCTTCATCTTTAGAAGTGTGCATGTTTTGGTGTATAAATGAAAAGTAGTTTCCCAAGTCTATGGTCCTGTTACTCATTGAAATGAATGGCTAATTTTGAAATTTTTTTTATTAGGTTTTTTTTTTTTTAGAAAAGCCCAAAAACTAAGCTGAAAGAAACAGAAACAAAACTGTGTAAAATTAATCACTCTGAAAAGTGTTTAAGGCTGGGTTTCCCCCCCCCTTAGTGTATTTAAGTTTATTTTTTAGCCTGTACAGCTGACTTTGTATGACTGTTCAGATTTTTTTTTTCAGATGTAGTTCTGTTTTTCGTTGTGAAAATTTCCCTTCTAATTTAGGGTACCCCTTTTAGTCTTAGTACTTTTAATAGCACTTCTACTATTTATTTTTTTGCTAGTCCCACTGACATGAAGAATCCCTGTATATGTCTGTGTGGTAGCGACAGTCCCCCTCACCCACAGCTTCACAAAGTGAAAGCGGTTGAGTTTTGTGATGAATGATGGGTGGTCCAGGGGTATAGTATGATACAGAGCTGTGTTGTGCAGGAATCAGCAGGGTATTCTAAGTGGAGGTTTAATAGAAGTTTATTCCAGCTTCAATTTATCATCAAATTCCTGGGGAAAACAAGTGGTGCAAAGTACTTTTAAGGTTTTAACAGCCACTTAATAAGATTAGGAATTGAGATACTGTATTGGACTCAACAGCTATACTGATACCTGGGCTGACAGTGTTCATCACCAGATGTTTTTGAGAGACATACAAGAACACTGTTCTATAGTATATTTGCCCCATGTGTGTAATCTCTTCAAGTCATTTTGAGTTTGAAGATTAACTGTGAAAAATTACTTGCTTCTTAACTCATCAGTTTGTTCCAGTATTGCTGCTTGAAGGCAGCTCAGTATGTCTTTGCTACAGAAGGTGCAAGGGAAAGCCCTTACCCCAGCCAAACTCATTTGCAATGGGTTAATGTTTTCCTGAGTTTTGATTATGAAATTAAAATACTAACAAAAGCAAGAGGTATCTCTAGTATATAGCATGGAGGTGAAATTCAAAATATGGTCCAAGTATAATGAATCATTAGCAACTTAATTATACCCCATTAGTAGCAGGGTAAAGTGAGTCGGGATTTGATGGTGGTGCTGCTGCTTGAGACTGTGGTATTCTTTGGAATTTCCTGAGAACCTGGGAACTGCTGTTTGGAAGGCCTGTCTTCACCTCTTTCACTGTCAGTATGAGCCAAGGACATTGCTAGCTACTTCTGCCTGGTAGTTAATGGTGGGGGTGATGAAGATCTCTTATGTTGGATGAACAAAGACAGCACATACTGCTCTTTTTACATCTGTTGATGTGCTTCAAGAAATAATGCTACTTTAGAGGCTGTTATAATATGCAACAGACTAAATAATGCTTTGGTTTTGTTGTCTGAAGTCATGACTTCTGTGTTTAATCAGGTACTTTAAAATACCAAATGAGGTATTATCAGGTATCTCTTAGTAGTGTAGTGGTTATAATGACAGGACATTTAATTTTGAAGGCTGTTCAGTAGCTTGATAAGCTTTACCAAAAAAAGTGTGGTGTTAGCTTTCAGTGGGTTGTCCTTTTCTTGGTCTGGTGATGCACACAAAGTGGCAGCTGTCTCATGTCTTCACGTGTGAAGTTTATTAATAAACCTTTAAAAACATACCTAGGAGCAATTAATGTTGCCCCTAAGGGCAGCTACTGAATTTTAAGCCTTCTTTGAATTACTTTCTTGTGGGATTTACCTTTTAGCAAGTTAAATCACTTCATAACATAAACAGGTTTGGGTTTTTTAGCAGATTCTTTTACAAAGGGATGGGTCACTATGCCAGGTATCTTTGTTTAAAAGTGTCTTTTGATATTTGTACTGTTTCTAGCAAGCTAGGTAACTGTTTGTATGTTACTGTCTTATCGTCTTCTGCAGCTCCTCATGGGGGTATGGGATTCCTCCACAAATTTTTCATTGAAACTGAACTATAAACCTATTGGGCTCAATACTTTTAGGTAATATGAATATAAATCTTGAGCCAGTAATATAAAACCAGCAGGTAGACAATGGAGGGATTTTTGAAAGTGACTACTTTCCCTAATCTGTGATGCCTTACAACTTTTTTCTTCTGTAAACCATTTAGTTAAAATAGCCCATATTCTCAGGGAACCACAACTGAAGTCAAGGCTCAGGAATTCATTTAAAATAACAAAAAAAACCCCAAACCAACCAAACAAAACAAAACCCCAAACAAATAAACAACAAAAAAAACCCAAAACCAACTTGCACTTCAGCTTTAATGCGAAATATAAGCTTAGAGTGCCCTGAAGAATGTATTCTTCAATGAAAGAGCAATGAGTAAGCTGGAATTAATAATATGTGCATGCAGGCAAATTTTTATTTTGCATTTTGTCTTAAACTTGAAATTATCAAGTTCACTTTAGCTGTTTGAGTGGATGATTTTGGGCGTTTTTAAAGACAAAAGTAATTAAAGGTTAAGTTCTTAAAATTTTGGAACGGGAGAGGTTTTATATATTGGGCTGTGGTTTTAAGGGGACTTCAGAAAGAGTAGAATGTTTTGGTGGTCTCTTTTTTTACAAGCTGCCTTCTGAAGAACTAAATAGATTTTTTTTTTTTTTTTAAAGGTTAGGGGTTTTTTAAGAGATGGTTTCAGTTGAAGAGCTGCATGCTTATCTCACATTTGGAAACTGGGTTGATGGTTGGTGTAATTCCATGTGTTCAGATCTGAAAGAGGAATTATTCTTGCAGTTAATTTTCCATGTGAAATATGGCAAAGTTAAATCCATACAGAGACGGGTTTGTCTCCATTACTGGGTGTTACTCTGAAAGATGATGCAGTGTCGGCATGCCGTTGACAGGATCGTGGACAACATGCCTGTGACCTGGTGTTACGATGTTGAAGATGGCCAGAGGTTCTGCAACCCTGGGTTTCCTATTGGCTGTTACATCACAGAAGATGGCCGTCCAAAAGATGCCTGTGTTATTAATGTACGTTGATGCGGTTTGTTTGCTATTACCCCCTTTTTCCCAATTCAAAGCCTGGCCTTTCTCCTATGTCATGTTTCTATGGTGAGGCCTCGCTATGTTAGGAACTGCCGTTGCTTAAAACTAGGTAAGCGTTCTGATACCTCTGCCAAGTACCACAGTTTGTAAGCCTCATCTAAGCCTAAGAATTTTGTCTGCTCTGCAGCATAATACAGAAGGGCTTAAAAGATAGAGGAAATGAATGTGCATAGCATTTAATACATGTAAAGGGTGAGGAAAAGAAAAACATGTCAGCCTTCACTGCCTAAGAAGCCTAAACGTCTGAGGCTTGGACTTTACATTTTAGTGCAATAGAAGTGTTTATACCTCTGCATGGAAATGAATACTTCTTGGGGAATTGCTTTCCTTAAAACTGTGTGGGTTAATGAAAGAAGGCAGAATATAAGATTTCTGAGTGAACAAAGCTTCTTCTGTCAGAGACAGAGCTGTTAGATTAACTGGTGGAGGTCCAGATTAATGCACTGCAAGCATTTATAAGACAAGAATGCAATAGGAAGTCCAGGGTGTCTTTGGGTTACCACTGACCTCTTCCATGGAGAGGTCACTAAGTCCCTGGAGTAGGTTTTTGGTTTTATCTGAATGGTTGGGTTTAGTTAGTGGATCTCACCACAAATGAGAGTTTCTGCAGTTTCTAATTTTTGTTTCCTTGCCTCTGTAATAAATTGGTTTCTGGGGCTCCATGTGAATGAATGCATGTTATGGTCAAATATGTAACCTGGCAATATCCTTTTAGTCTTGTTTAAATACTTCTTTGGAAGTAAAGGGAAATAACATTTGAAGGAGTAAAAGGAAATAACATTTGAAGGAGTAACTGAAGGACTGTAGAGGAACACTTTGTTTATATAACTATTCTCACCATTAGGGTCCTTGGTAGAAAGGGGTGAGGTTAGAACCCTGAAGAAGTGTTAGTTGAACATCAGTAGATGTAATTCTTATGGTTTAACAGCCTCTTTAGGCGATTCAATTCCAAGCTGATGTTTCCCTTCACCTGAGATTTGTTTTCAGCATTCTTGGCTGCTGCTTGCAGTTCATCACTGTGCATCTTTGGTTTTAAATGTCAAGGTGGTTCTTTCACAGAGAGCAATTATTTGCATTGTATGTCTGGGAAGGTTATGTTTAATCTATGGAAAATATACAAGTTCTTAAATAACTGACATTTACAAAACACTTCCGATATGAAAGTTGTCACATAGTTATTCAGTTTTTTACTTCAATTAAATAACATGGGGCATCTTCAGTTATTTTAATAAACACAGGTATATTTATAAATACATTTTATATTTAAATACCTTTTTCTACTTTTCAACCATAGTACTATTCAACTATAGTAAGACAACTCTTAGTACTAACTTTTCTAGTTGTTTTTTTATGCAAAGTCTTTACTGTCTTTGCATTTGTAGCATCCCACATTCACCTTGTACAGTTTTCTGTCAAGATGTTCTACACAGTCTAAAATTCTGCTATGTAAGCTTCTGTCTAAGGCTTTTTAGATGTCTTAATATTTTGATTGTTTAACGTAGTCTTTTCTCATTGCAGTCAGAATTTCATGAAAAAGATACTTTTTATATCTTCAACCATGTCGACATAAAAATTTATTACCATGTTGTGGAAAATGAAGCCCTGGGAGCAAGACTAGTTGCTGCTAAACTTGAACCAAAAAGGTTAGTACTCAGAAGTAACTTGTCATCAAGCAGTGGGCCACCCCAAGATACTTGCTTTGATTTGGGGACCTCTTTCGAGTCAGAAATGTTTTCAGGTATGTGACTTGTAGATTAGCTTCCCTGTTGATTTATGTAGTGCAATCTAGGGTAGTCTAACATAACTTTGTTCTGAACTTGATAGATATTTCTGTGCTCTTCCCTATTTGGGGGAGAAAAAAAAAAACCAAACAAAAAACCCCCAAGAAAACTACCCAAAAACCTGGAAGTGGTAGGTGTTCAGAGCAGCAACCCGCACTTCCCTGCTGGAGAACATCCCGTCTTGTGACGGAACAGGCCACACCAGTGCCCGATGCAGTGATGAGAGTGCAGCATTTGATGTCTTCAGCAACTGGGATTTGAGTGGAATGGTTTCACAGATTTACTCCTCAGGTGTTCTGGTGTCTGTGTGGCTTTTGCACAACTGATAGCTGGTTTATTCTTTCTTAGCAGCTTGTCTTTCAGGATGACCTTTGTATTCTTGGTATAACTGAGCTTGTGGCATTGTTGGTCCAGCATCATAATGAAAGTTGTTGGGGTTTTTTTCCTGACAGAAGTTAGTAACTCTGCTGTTGCAACTTTTTGAGTGTTTTGGAGACTCTTAGACTTCTTTAATTTTTTGGTGCTCTGCTTTAGAGACTGTGCACTTTGTGGTTTTCTTTTTACAAGAGACAACTTTTGCTTAAAAAGTTCAAGTATCAAAACCTCCTGGGCTTACGATGTATTCCTTGTAAGTTCTGAAATTTGTGAGGTGTTAAGAACAACTTTTCTGTTTAAGGGAAGAATCCTTGATGAACCTGATGCTTTTCTAAGATGAATGAATTATTTCTTAAGAGTTGTGATTGATGCAGCTTTCATTCTGTGCTGTTACAGTTACAAGCATACTCATCCAGACAACCCAGATTGCTCAGGAATACCTATGGATATAAGTAATAAGGCTAGTGGAGAAGTCAAAATTGCTTACACATACTCAGTTTCTTTTCAGGTGAGTACTAAGCTTTCTGTGGTCATTAAGTCTCAAAATCTAAAATCTAATACACTGAATTATAAAGATGGACAACTAAAACTTTTCTCAGAATAGTAAATTTGTGGGTTTAAAACTTTATTTGAACTGGAATGTCAGAGATGGCTTGGGATTTAACCACAGGAATTGAAATTTTGCATACCACCCCCCACACACACACTTGTTTTTTAAAAGATTCCCACTTTCCATGTTTACTTAGGTGGTCTGGTTTTTTCTATTTTTTCTGAAGTCTGGGAAGTTGTGTGTTGTAGGTAGGCTGAAACTGCTATCCTGCTGCAGAAGCTTTCTTTTCTCCAAGGTCTTCCTCCCACAGAAATCTGCAAATGATTAGGAAGCTGGTGTTCTTTGTTCTCTAGTCTCTATTTAAAAGCAGAAGAGCAGTCTGTCAGACAACCGCGGGGAACAGTGACGCTTGCGTACGTTTCATTCTTGTGACAAGCAAGGGAGGAGTTTTTTGTGCTGTTGGGGTTTTTTTTGTTTTCCAATGGTGTATATTGGACAAGCTGTTTTTCAAGTTTCCCCCTCTTTCCCAAGCTGTTTCCCTGTTTGTCTAAGACTTCAAAATGCAAGTGACTCGCTAAAGAGTGCAGATTATAACTAAATGGATTTCTTGCCTCCCAGTGTATGCACCAAGGGGATAACTCCCATGTAGCAGTTCCTGTTTTCAGCCTCAGTATTTCTCTGATTCTCCTGGATGTGAAGGAGTTTGTTCATTGCTTTTTTTTTGTTTGTCATTATGGACTTTAATAAAAATCTTGGCAGTTAACAGATGAAAAATGAGGTGATTTTCATTTTTGTTTAACCCTTTTCTTGTTCTGATTGCAAGGTTAGTGCTGTCTTTCAGGATGAGAGGCCATTGCTATATCAAGGCTGTTCATATGCCTTTCTTAATTCTAGGCATAGCCTGCTGTAGGGTTTGGTTCAGCTGTGCTGAAATGGAGACTAAATAGATGATCTCTAAAGTTAGTTGGAGGGTAGCATTGGGTTAGGGTGTGGATCCACTGCCACTATCTTGAGTAGTACACAGTAAAGCACTGGCCTTACAAGATCTGTACATTGCCATAGTTTCTCAGGCATAAACCCTTTTATCTCCTATAAGCTGTTTATCATATTACCATGATTGTTCTTCAGTAAAATAAATAAATAGCATAAGAAAAATTCATAAGGGGTTATATAAGACTTGATAATTATAATTTCTCAAATATCTCAGTTATGGTCCTGCAATCTAATTTGCATACTGAAAAGCAAGTACTTCTTGAAACCTGTGAGAAATCAGTAATTAAGAATTGCCTTAGCTTCATGATAATATGTTGTTTCTCTTTCAAAATGGACATGCCCAGCCGTGTGTCTGTGTGTGTTACTGTCCTGGTGCACAATGTTACATCATTTGGAGGTTGTCTTCCAAAATTCTATCGAGCTGGCAGATCAGGTCATCTCAGGAAGACAGAAAAAAGGCAGTGTAGATATGGGAGGAAACTGAGATTCTATTCTGGGATTGTTGATAGTGGTTTAGAAACTTGTTCCTTGCTTTGAGACCTAGTTTTATTACCTCAGTGAACAAGATATCTGATCTTGGCTAAATCTTTTTCCCATGATGGTTTTTATATTTTCAAAATCTGGCTTTACTGGAAAGCACTTTTCCTCTTGTATGTTCTAAATTCTCTGATAACATCTAGTCAGAAGGTCACCTAGCCTTTTTTATTAATTAATACTAGTTTTTCTGGTTTGTTTAATAGCAATCTTGAGGTCAATCAGCACTGTTTATTCTTTTTTTGGTAATGCTTACAAAATAAAACAAAGGAAAGCACTTTTTGAAGTGTTTCTGATCAATGGATGTTCAGTATGAATAATCAGTTGCAATGCCTGAAGGAATCATTTGTTTCCCTCTACTAACAATGTACGTTCTGTACTATTGCCCCCCACCCCCCCATCTGTCCTGCAGTGTAAGCTGAGGGGAACTGGGTCAGTAGTTGGTACTGAAACACAGTTGTATGAAAGCAGAGGGTAATTTGGACAGACTCTCTAGAAAGTGGAATATTATGTTGGAAATTATATAGCAGAGCTTAGTTTCTCAGGGTTTGTAGTGTTGACTTATATATGCTAAAAAAATGCATGTTATTATTCTGCTAATCGTTTGAATTCCAAATGAGTTAATGTAATTCTTGAAGGGAGGAAGCACAATTAATTTAATAGGCTTTTATGTCTTAAGAAGACATGGGTGCTTGATACTATTCAGAAAATATTTTGGTTTAGATTCTATGGTCAAATCTTAAGGTTGTTTTAGGTAGCTGGTTTTAAACAATGCCCTTTAAGGCATGCAACACGAAATTTCCCTTATCAGGAGATTTAAGATTGCTTTGCATGAACACTACCTGGTAAATTTACAAATTGGATACTGATGTGTTTACTCTTTCAGGAAGAGCCAAATATAAGGTGGGCATCAAGATGGGATTATATTTTGGAGTCCATGCCTCACACTCACATTCAGTGGTTCAGGTGAGAAGCTTTGTCTTCAATTACTGAATTCAGATTGCAGTTTGGATGATGATTTTTATTTTTTCTCTCTCTTAACTTCAGTATTATGAATTCCTTGGTCATTGTCCTCTTTCTGTCCGGAATGGTAGCTATGATTATGTTGAGGACACTGCATAAAGACATTGCACGATACAATCAGATGGATTCCACTGTAAGTCTAAAATGTACCTCCTCAAACTTATTTGGAATGGATTTTTTTCAGCTAAATGTATTTCTGAATGAAGCTATTTAAGTGGTGATCTACTGTATTAAAATAGGTGTGTTTCCTTTACAGGAAGATGCTCAAGAAGAATTTGGCTGGAAGCTGGTTCATGGTGATATTTTCAGGCCCCCAAGAAAAGGAATGCTGTTGTCTGTTTTTCTAGGCTCTGGCACGCAGATCTTGATAATGACTTTTGTTACCTTGTGTAAGTAATAAAGTGGGGAGGATTTACTTGAATACAAATGATTTTTCACTGCTAATTGCATGGTACCAGTAAAAATAGTAGTATGGTTTTTGTCTAGAAATTTCTTAGAAGTCTTAAGGCTAGAAACAGCTGAGCTGAGAGAGCAGACACACAACATAGATGTTAAGATAGCTGAGGTGTAGTGGCTTTAAGTTGAATGTATGGTTACTTTCTGTGCATCTCTGTTTTGTAGTTTTTGCCTGCCTGGGATTTCTGTCACCTGCAAACCGGGGAGCTCTAATGACCTGTGCTGTGGTTTTGTGGGTCCTGCTTGGCACTCCAGCCGGTTATGTTGCTGCCAGGTTCTACAAATGTGAGTAAAGGTTATTTAAAATGACAAGGCTTAAGTTCATTAAAGTAATTTATCATCACAAAACTGATTTTTACTTTGCAGGGGTGTTTGTAGTTTCCCTTGGGGTGAATTGGAGAAATGGACTTACCTTAACAACAGAAAACAGATATAGAATACTGACATAGTTACCTTTTTTATTTCTTTTTTTTTTTAAATGTGATCATGCCTAAACACCCTGAATTGTTCTTGCTACTACATATTTATGGAATTTGGAAGCAAATTCCATTTTACTGAGTACAAAGCTCATTACATCAGTTTTGTACTTTTGTTTCCTACAGGTGGGTGGGTGGGGTTACCATGCCATGGATGTTGCTTAGACACATTTTTTTTTTTCTCACCAAATCACAAACCTCTTATTTCCCATGCCTGAGATTTGTCACCTCTTCTTAGCAAGTTCCTTAGATCTTTGGGAGAGCCGTGCTGATCGGGTTGTGGGAAGGGTGTGGGGAGAAGGATTACTGGGAGTTCTCTAACAGTAGAAATCAACCCAGTGGTGGCTGGGCACCTGGCAGTAGTTAGTTGATCCTGTTTTTCTTCCCTAATCCCAGCTAGCTATTGTTTAAAGGCCTCCCTACCAACCTGAAATGGCTTCTCCTTGTAATACACAAACAAAGTAATGTGAGACATAAACCAAAATGCACCTGAAATGGATATTCACATATCCACAGTGTGGGGCTTTTTCAACATTGCATTTTAAAAAAGAAACCTGACTTGAAATTAAAGGGTTAATCTTAATAACTGGTGCCCTGTTTTACAAAGATTTTATTAAGAAATAGAAACTTAATTAAAATCACTCTAACCACAATCACTTCTGACTCTCGAAGTAAAGAAGCATATCATTATGGTAGTGCTCAGATGAATTTGTCAGCTTCACTGAATCCCAGCAGGATATTTCCATTTGAAAGTATGCTGACTAGAATTTTTATCAGCATAGTGCAAACTCATAAAGATTTTCTTAATAAAGCTGCCTTTGGTCTTTTGGTATCACCACTGCTGTTAAGACTTGAGAACATCACTGCTTCCTGCAAATGTGTTAGTTCTGACTTACTTGTAAAGTTCATAAACAAAAATTATTTCAAGAAAGCTGTTAAATTTGCTTTTCACATATCTATGGTTTTGGTTTAGGTTTGTTGGTTTTTTTTTTTACTACTAAAACTTGCATTCAAATGTTAAAAAGCTTAAACTTCTTAATCTAGGCTTAAACTGTTTTGAAAGACTTAAAAAGTACTGCAAAGCTGCTTAGTCCTTTTAACAGATAAAGTGGTCAGAGACACAGTTTATTTAGTTGGATACTTTTGCTGACCTTGGTCAGAGGCTCTGCTTTGAAGCTCTGTGATTAAGCAATATGATGAAAGAGTTCAGTTTTATTACTGAAGATTTAGTTCACTGTTTTAAACATGAACATGATAACGCATTATTTACATATTTGCAAGCTAAATATAATAGGTAAATGGACTGGAAAATTAACAGTTGTGAGTTTAATGCATGTTTTGACAACTCTCAAATGTTTTAATACAGCATTTGGAGGTGAGAAATGGAAAACAAATGTCCTGCTGACATCATTCCTTTGTCCTGGGTAAGTTGAAAATATTGCTGTGATTAAAAATACTAAATTTCTTCTCTGACATGCATAGCTAATATTTAAGTTTCAGTCTACAAGTAAATCTTGTTACATAGTCCCTTTATACCAGAAGCTAGGAGAATTATCATGGCACTTTTGACAAAGATGAATATGTTAATGGCATATCATCCTTAGATTATTTTTTTTTTTAGCAAGCATTTGTTTACCACATGAAAAGGTTGATTAAGAAAGAGCATCGTGATAGTAGTAAGTTTTAGACAGGCATGCTTTTTCAAGGCTTTCTTTTACTCTCTAGGCTGTTTCTCTGACCACACTGTAGTTGGTCTTACATAGTGTCATATACTGTATAAATACCATGATAAATGGTTCTACTTAAACACAGCAAGCAGTCTTACCCCAAAGTGCACTTAAGACAAGCATACATTTGAAACTGCTTAGCTGGAACGTCAGCTCCTGCTGTATTTCAATCCCACTAGATTAACAAAGAATTGCTTGTTTGACCTCCTCATTTTGATATTTGGTGTGTGTCATCTGGTTTAAACAGAGATTTACACTAAAATCTTAAAAAGAGTGCTATTGTTTTGTTAAAAGTATTAAACATTAAGAAGTATTTCTGTGCTTTAAGTGTGCTATCTATTTTTCAGAATTGTATTTGCAGATTTTTTTATCATGAACCTCATTCTCTGGGGAGAAGGCTCTTCAGCAGCTATTCCATTTGGTACTTTGGTTGCTATTTTGGCACTCTGGTTTTGCATATCTGTGCCACTGACGTTTATTGGTGCCTATTTTGGTTTTAAGAAAAACGTAAGTGTTTGATAAATTGTTTCCTAAGTGTTTAGACACGTATATGCACATACATACCTTTAGCTGTATAGGCTGTGACTGAGGTAGCACCTAAGCTGGCTGCATTGTCAGCTCCAGTCCTGTTCGGTTACTTCAGAGCTGCTTTTGATACTTGATCTTGATCAAGACTTTGATTTGATCAAGACTTTGCTATTCAGTTGGTTGTTGCTGGTGATATATCTCTCCAACAATACGAGTCTATCATTGTCTTTAATTGACTGCACCAGATAAAGCAGTGATTTGGGCATTCTTTATTTTAATTGGCATCTCTTTCAATACTGAAAGATTTAGTTGACCCAGCCAAGCGTAAGGAAAAGCAAATTGTGCGTTTCTGTTTATTCCCCTGTGTGGTTTTTTTGCTCCTGTCTGCACCCTACATGGAGTGTTTAGAAGGCTGTTTTCTGATTAACTTGCTACAAGACTACTTGTGAAGTCTCTTTATATAAGAGTTCCATAAATGATTATCACTGCTTGGCAGATGTTAATTGGGATTTACTCCTAAACTGACCGAGTTGACTTATTCGTATGAGGGACTCTGTGAGACTGGTGACCAAACCTTCTTAAATAGTGAAATCATTTCTTCCCTTTTTGTGTCATAAGTGGTTTACTGTGCCCCACAATCTTCAGTCTGCAAGGTCAGATATTTTTGTGGGGTTTTTTTTCCCCTGTATAGGAAGCCAGAGTTCTGTAGCGCTGTCTGTAGCTTAAACTGTAACCAGTTCTCTGTAGAGAATATTTAGGTGTACCTTCAGAGAATATTTAGGTGTCTTAGAAGGCACTTTTAAAGTCAACTGTAGTTATACCGTTTTTCTTCACCCGAATTCAGTGGGGCTTTCTGATGGCCAGGTTGAAATTCCAGCAAGCCCCCCCCCGCCTTGTACAGAGGCAGTTTCTTTAAGAAAAGAGGATTTGTTAAACTATAAGGTGATGTGACAGGTGTCACAAATATGTTAAAATCAAATGGGAAAGCAAGTACCTAGCAAGTATCTACTGACACTTTTAATGTAGCCTTTATGAAAGGGGAAAGTGGGCAAGGTATGTATTTATCTGCCTCTTCTTTTTTTTCCTCACTCTGCTGATCGGTGCATGCATCTCATATTAGGATTTAATCACCAGACTGAATCCTCTGACTTTGTGACTTTACCCTAGTGTGATTACTTTTTTGAGTAAATGCTGGAAAACAACATACAGGGATTTTTAGAAGGGGAAAGCAAGAGTTTTCACCACCACTACCCCAGCCCCCAGCTGAAAAGTGAGAAGTCAGCTTGGGCTGTGTAACATATCCTAGCTGGGCACTCGTAAAAAGGGAAGTCCAAACCACCTGATGCTGTGCTTTCAATTAGAGCTGTCCTTTAGCTTGCTTGCCCAGCAAATCTTGGTAGCAAAAGCAGATGCAGTGGTAGCTGGGTATGCATATGCTCAAAACAAACAGTAGCCTTTTGCCACCGCTCACTTGAAAAATAAAGCAAAAAGGTGGTGCTGTAGTTTGACATGTTCCTTACTTGGCCATCTCTTGGTTTTGTTTTCAGGCCATCGAGCACCCCGTTCGCACAAATCAAATTCCTCGTCAGATTCCTGAGCAATCGTTCTATACGAAGCCCTTACCTGGCATTATCATGGGAGGGATTCTGCCCTTCGGGTGCATCTTCATACAGTTGTTCTTCATTCTCAATAGTATTTGGTAAGTTAATTTAATTTTCTTTGCCATAAAAAGTGGAAACTTCTTTGTCAGACCAGCTTTAAGAAAAACTTTGACACGTTTTTGGTGACGCACGTTTACCAGAATACTAGCTTGATAAAAATGTAAGCGTTAACATCTTTTTAACACTTTGGTTAGAAGAAACTCGGTGCCTGTTTTGCTTGTTGAGGTGTGTAGAGAAGTGGCTGTGATATGCTTAGCAACCTACAGCTGACCTGCCATATTCAAATAGCTGTTTTTCTCGTGCTTCTCCCTCTGACTTCACGTGCGAGTGGCTCTGAAGCTGACATATGGCATGTAACTTGAAAGTAGTAAGCATATTAAATTAGACTCAAGTTTTATTTGTAGCTGTAGTTGTTGGTTTTGGGGTTGAAAAGTTTTACTACTCTTGGGAGGGAAAAAAAAGAGAAGAAATTTTACTAAACCTTTATGAAGGCACCAGATTAATTCTTTTCAAAAATAAAGCGCCAAAGACTAGTCCAGTGTAAGCAAATTCTGATGTGAGCTCAGCATACTGACGAACTAATCTAGTGTGAGGGATTTGTCTTCCTTCTGGCACATTTTAGCAATTGGATCTTGTTAAACTGTTTCTGAACCTTGAACAGGTGCCTCTACCCAACGCAGACAGCTACAGCACTTGACATTTCTTGTTAGTTTGCAGCTCTGCCCCTTTGATTGAAATGAGAGGTGAAATCCAGGTTCTGCTGAAGTCAGTGGAAGAGGTCATGCTGACTTCATTGGAACTGTAATTTCACTCATTATGTTTAGTCAGTTCTTTCCCTAAATTCCCAACCAGGACTGTGCTTTGGGCTTGCTTTCTTGCTGTTTTCAGACTGAGCCACCGAGGCTCCCGTTCTTCAGTTGGAGAATAGATTTGTCAATTGGGTGGCTGCACAGCTGAAGGGGAATACTTAAGGTGATACTACTGCATGTTTCTACACTCCTTTTTATAGGTCTCACCAGATGTATTACATGTTTGGCTTCCTGTTTCTGGTATTCATTATTTTGGTTATTACATGTTCTGAGGCTACAATATTACTCTGCTACTTCCATCTATGTGCAGAGGTAAGACATATTCTTCAATGTTCAGACTTGATCCTGTTTTAAGAATGTTTCCAAAACTTGTAACAAATACTAAAACTGAGTACTGCTAAGGCAGGTATCTCTAGTGCTGCTTAGTCAGATGTCTCTAGATTCCAACTCCCTCTTTTCTGAAGATGCTAAACTAATCCATTAACTTTGGTCAACCCGAGTGCATTTTGGACATACCCAACCTTGGGTGGAGGGGGAGAAATCTCTGTGGCTGGCAATAGTAGGTCTGGATTATTTGTGGGTTTAGATTTTTGCTTACTTGATACTGATCTTCAGGTTTCTTCTCTCTGTGAAGGGTGTATGGAATATTACTCACACCTTTTTTTTGTGTTTCCCCCACCCCTTCTAGGACTATCACTGGCAGTGGCGTTCATTCCTCACGAGTGGTTTTACTGCAGTTTATTTCCTAATATATGCAATACATTACTTTTTTTCTAAACTGCAAATCACAGGAACAGCTAGCACCATTCTATATTTCGGTTATACCATGATTATGGTTTTGATCTTCTTCCTTTTCACAGGTAAGTATGTTGAACCTTGATTTTCAATTTTGAGTCTACCTTTAGCTTTGTACAGTAGAATCCTTGAGGATGTTTATCTTGTTACAGGATTAGAAATGTCTATCTAGTCCTTTGGGTTTTTTTCCAAGTAGTTGTGTAGCATTTTGCAACTCTGGGATCATAAATTTTAGTGAAAGAGATTTAAGTGAGGATGAGGCAAAACTATTGCTAATTTGAGGTGTGGCCTATAACTGAATCTTCAAACATGACACATTTGAACCTGGTAAATACTTCCCCAGATTTCATTTCTATGTTAGTCTTGTGACAAACTAAATTATTTAATGAGTTCTCTTTTGAAGAAACACAGGTCAAGGGAAAAATTGCAGCTTTTGTGGAATAGGAGGAAGGGAGAGAGAGAGAGAGAGAGAGAGAGAGAGAGAGAGAGGAGTAAACAGAGAATGCTTTTTTAATTTGCTCTTTACCAGAATTTCTTTACCTTCTTTCCCATCAATTGCATTGATGTGGCATGGGAAGCAGTTTCCTAAAAATTTTTCGATACAGTTGTCAGAACCTTGTCATCTTTATTGTGACCTTTTGGAAAAAGCACGTGTCTTTGGGTGCTGCATTTCAATTTTCTCTTCAATAAGTGAGATGAAGTCACAAAATCTTCCTTTGTCATCTTTGGTACTGAGAAGGAACCTTCAGTCAGACACGCTTATCCATTGCTAAGGGTGGAAGAATGGTGGTCAAAATACTAGAAGTCTCCTTTCAAACCCTAGTGCAAGAAGGCAGCAACTGCCAACCCCCTCAAAAGTCTTAAAAACACTAAATTCTCTTCTAGCAGAATGTAATTTGTCTCCGTGGACTTTACCCTACAGAGAAATTCTTCAAAAACTATTTTGAACTGATAGATGCTTTAGATAATTTTAAGCTCTGTGTATATGATGAAGCTTAATGATTCCAAAGGCTTTGATATGTATTTATGTATACAGCTGCTCAGGCTATATTTTAAGGCATCTCAGCACACAAATTTCTCATCAGAACTTTTAATACAGATCTCACTATAAGTAGAATTTTCATTTCCACTTTACATAGGAGAAAACAAAAAGGAAGTCTAGTTGGAGAAGAACTGACATTTGAGAAATGGTGTTCATTTAAAGTCTAACCAAAGATTAATGTCAAAGACATTGCCACTTCAGCTTAGGAAGTACTGAGGCTGTTTGCACACCACAACTGAATGCAGATGATGATGAACAGGAACAAGAGCCTGCAAGGAGTTTCTTGGGTCATTGCCTGTTAAAAGGAGAGAATGGGATGAAGTATGTTATATAACCTCTTTGAAAAGTGATCAAGCTGTGTTCCAGAAGTGGTTAGTTTTATATTCCATCCTTCCTTTTAAGTCAGTCTAATGTGCCTTGGCATTGCTTGCAGGTATTTTGTAATCTACACATCATCTCTACTTTTTGTTTATATTTTGTGTACTGGTGCAAGTCACTCCGAATGCATCCATCGATCAGGGATTCCGCCTCCCTTTCTCACTCTGTCTTATTTCTCACCCTACCTTTCTCAGAACCTGTGTTTCTGATCTGGGTTCAACTAGAAAGGAATGTGTACTGCTGTACATAGATCAATTTTACATGTGCAAACTTAGAGTAGCATAAGAAACTAGGCCTTATGTAAGGTCAACTAATTTAGTTTCACTAGCTTTTCCAACAGATATTCAGCATATCTGTCTGGTTTTGGCCAAAACCAGAATTGCGTTTACCCTATCTCCTTTGTTTACTTTGGATGCATGCAGTAACTCTGGACTGTGCACATGCCAGAGAAAGGGAATTTACACTAAATTTTCTGTGCTGAGGCTTGGCTTAGCTTAGGTACCCGTATAATTTCCATCTTTTGCCCTTATTCTTGCAAGTCACCCATGTCACATGACATCATCTAGAGGTATGAAGGTGCAACCAGTGTGTCACCCTTTCTCTTTGCTCACACATTCGTTTGCAGTTGACTGGTTGGCTGTGCAGCACCTCCCAGCAAATCTGGGGAGTCCTTCTCAGGGTAGGTTTGCAAGCATGCCAAGGAGAGGTGGTTTACTCTCAGTCCCCCTCAGGTGCTTTCTGTGGAAATCATGTGTACATAACAGGGGCAGTGGAGGTGTGAGTTACTTTGTGCAACTTGAACTGAGCTTTCGGGGTCTGTGTGCTTTAGTTCCTTGAAATTTTCGTGTTGTATGTTAGGGGAGAACACGTGAAGTTCACTGAGTGGTTGGAACCTTGAAACACTGTGCTCAATGACATCTTTTTTAATCTACTTTCCCACAAGATCGAGTGCAAATTAGCCTTTGAGGGAATAGTGCTGTTTCTTAAGATTTAAGAATAATTTTGTCTGTTTTGGTTGATGTGCATTCAAGGCTGGATATGCTCTGATTTACCGAGGAGCTCTGAGATAAGACTTTACATAAAGAGTCGGAGGTGGGGTGAAAGGGCAGGCAGTTCTTCTCCAGTTTCATAAACTAAAAAGCCTATTAGCAATTTAGCAAAAAACTGCTCCTAAAGGCAACTGGCTTCCTGTGTCAGAATGATAAAGAAGCTAAAAAGAGAAAATCATAATTGTTGTATCAAAACTGTTCTGCTGCTGCTTACTCATCTGTTAAAAATCATCAGTATGGGGAAGGGTTTTGATGGTGCCCTGCTGCTATGTCAGTGTAACACATGCTCCAGGCGCTTGCATCCGTGCTGCATTCCAGGTCATTGATCAGACTCAGCAGGCAAAATACCAGGAGCTGCATGACAAATCTTTGATTCACAGCTGGGACCACAACTACGTATCATAGTCAATGAGTCAGTTAAGCATCAGTAGTTTAGCAAGCGTGAAGGGGAAGAAGAAAGAAGGAAAAAAACCCAAAACCCCAACCCAAAAAAAACCCCGTGATACCATTCAGGGTTCCATCCAAGCTTGTACAGTGAATGAGTTGAGTTAGCACACAACTTTCAGTGTGCCTCTTATCAGATCTAAAATAAAGGCACCTTTTTTTCTTTTTTTTTTTTTTTTGTTACCTTTAAAGAACCTAACTCTGCTCTTGCATAAGTTAAGGCTACGATTTTAGAAGAGGTACACAGACAAAATTCAGAGAAACTTTGGGGCTTTTTCTCTGTCCTAATTCTTATGATACCTGAAGGTTCCTCTAGCATTTCTGAGCTGCCAAGTCCATTATTATCCTGACTGAGGCTTACTGAAGTAATCCAGTTAGATTAACAAAGCCCAATTATGCTGACTACTCTACATTCAAAAGAATATTTTTGTTTAAAACTTCTGTTGGATTCCACAAAGAGAAGGGATGCAGCTTTTTAAAAGGGCAGATAATGGCAGGACAAGGGGGAATGGATTAAAACTAAAGGAAGGAAGGTTTAGATGAGATATTAGGGGGAAGTTTTTTACAGAAAGAGTGGTGAGGTGCTGGAACAGGCTGCCCAGAGAAGTAGTGGATGCCCCGTCCCTGGAGGTGTTCAAGGCCAGGTTGGATGGGGCCCTGGGCAACCTTGTGTAGATCCAGGCCTGGAGATTGGTGACCCTGCCTGTGGCAGGGGAGTTGGAGCTCTATGATCCTTGGGGTCCCTTCCAACCCAGACCATTCTATGATTCTATGGTTTCTTTAGCCAACAGTGTTATAAGTTACCAGGGAAAGTCTTCATTCTTAAATTTCAGTTCATGTTTGCTTATACCTTCTGAAATACTTAAGGCAATCAAAAGTGTTTATTTTTAAGGTATGTAACAAGTTGTCAATAAGAAGTACAAGTTGCATAGTAACTGCACTATGGTTTGAAATTTGTATTAACGTGGTTTATGGGGAGGGAGGGAAGGTAGTGCTCTGATTTTTCTGAGATCTTAAAGTCTAACTAAGAAATGCAAACTCCTTTTGATGCTGTCAATCTAACTGGCTTATTAAATATAGTAATACTGTTCTGACTGGTTGAGCTGGCCAGATAAAGCGTGACTAGTTACTGAAGGGTGGAGCAATAGGAAGGAGTTGGGCTGGGTAATAAGGAAGCAACAGAGAAAAAAAGTGTAGGAAGAGAAAAAACGCAGACGTCTTAAACTGAGTTTCCCATGTCATCAGCTCTGTGATTGTAAACGTAGTAAAATGCTTTATATAGTAAGTAATGCCTGTAATAGACCAGGTGCTCTCTGTAATTTTCTGCTGTTTGGTCTGGTGGATGTATCAAAGACTGAAGATAGCAGAGTGTGTACATGAATGTCCTGATTTGTAAGCTACGGGTAGAAATCTGTGTCTCCTGTGTCACTTTCCCCAACGTGTGACTTTAATTATTGAATTTTTTAGGGACAATTGGATTCTTTGCATGCTTTTGGTTTGTAACCAAGATCTACAGCGTGGTGAAAGTTGACTGAAGAAACCGATGTAAAGAATTACCACAGAAGAGGTTTAATCTTCATTGATATAAATTAAAGACCCGGCCTAGTTGATGAACTTGAGCTTTATCAAAGTATTGGCTTCCTGTTCTTTGAGAGTGATGCTGAATAAGCAGCTGCCCCAAACACTTTTTCCACTAACACGTTTGTATTGTGACTTAACAGCCTGTTCTCGTTCAGATCTTAACGAAGACCAGAGTTAACGATATTTATGCATTTGTAAATACAACTATAAAAGACGAGTTAAATTCTAATGGTGGAATAGAAGTTGGCTATATTACACACCTTAATGATACTTCTGATCAAAGTACAACTGTAAATAGTTTTTTCTAGCTCGGTAGGTGGGATGAATTATTTTTCTTTGAGGGAAATGAGAACTTTTTATTATGCTAACTTTGAAGGATTACTCTTAAGAAGTGTTGCTTTTAGTTTGGATGTGATTTTGATGATGATTTTTTTTTGGTTTTTTTTTTTACTGGTGTTACGTCCATAAATATTCTGATTTTCTGTGACTTCATTAGTTTTGGTGTTCTTGGCCTTTTAAACTATGTGCCTCCAAGTCCTTGAATTTATAAATTCATAATCTAATAAATATTGTAAAAATGTCTTCAGTGGCTCGTTACCTATTATAAAGTTGGGTAAAACATGTAAATACAATTATATTGAAGACAGATGCTTAAAGATAGAGTATTTTATGGCGTTTTCTATGGTTTAATTCTATTGACACACCCTTCAGTCTGCAAGACAAATGTTACTTGTGCTACCTGGTCTAACACAGAAATGTGATTGTGGCGCACGACAATTAAATTCCTCACACAGTTAAAAATCAAAACCAGCCTGCAGCATTAATGGGGTCCTCAACCCAGACACGTTTCCAGAGATTACTATGGAATTGTCAGCATGTTGAGAAGATCTTAGGATGCATGAAGTCAGCATTCTCTGCTGATCTTGCCTTTCAAAGGTCTCGATGATGCATATTCTATACAGCAAATATTGCTGGTTGTACTTAATGTAGGTTTAAAAAAAAAGAGAAATAAAAGAAAATTACTATTTTTGCCTTCTATTAAGATGACTGTTGTCGATTTTGGATGACTGGTATTAAACCTGTATTTGCTGTTTTTGAAACTGGAGTATTTTGTCCGTATCTTGTTTGGTAACTTTAAGACTCGACACAATTCGGCTTTTGGCGTGTCTTCACAAGCCTGATAAAATCTTACTTACATTTAAACTTCACCTACCCATTGCCATTCATAAAGTTGGGCTTTCTTTCCTCTTGCTGCTTTACTTTTCTAAAAGACCTGAGCCTAACGATGCCTGAATATCAAACCCAATAAAAATATCTTTGGCTAAGGGCACTTGTTGTTACGAACCTCCTAAAAGTTGTCACATCAAAAGGCCTCAGGTGATGTTTCCTCGACTGCTCTGCTTCACCAGCCCTCCCCGATGAACTGCACTGCTCTTGCACAGTGCTTGTCTGCAACCACAGCTCTGTTCAGGCGGCGCGAGCGGGTTGGTTCTCGTGCCCCTCCCCACCTGCCATCGCTAGGAAATGCTGATTTCAGATAAATCTTCCATGTGCTGTGTTCAAAACAGGAAAAGGGTGAGTGCGGTGGTTTGTTCTGTGCTAAACGCACTGAGCTGTAACGTGACTCCTGATTGAAATCTTTTCAAGTGTAAACTTGAATATTCTTATGACCCCTGGTTTTGTCCGTAGGGTCGCTGCTCAGAGTCATCAACAGCTGCTACACCAATGGGAAGGCTTAGTTCCAGAAACATCCATTGGTTGCCCGGCATTGAAGTATGAGTATAATAAGGTGCTCAAGAATTTCAGTGCAGTGATATCACAGCAGGGGGGGTTGTGATGTATTCACAACTGCTGCCTAAAAATCCAATTAATGGAAGCGAGATGTAGCCACTGTGGTGCATACATGGGTGGATCTTCTTTGGGCTGGGGTGGGGGGGTTTTTTACTTTTCCCCACAGACTACCTGACAAATCACAGCAGCTTCTCAGGTATCTTATTTTCTCCTTTAAATGCAGTTTGTGAAACCTGCTGTTATCTTCTGGGATCTAAACCTGCTGCACACGCCTTTTTTTCAAGCAGCCTCCTCTGGTAGTAATTGCAGCTGTGTTGGGAGCGGATATGGGCGCGATTCGGCGCGCAGTACTCCAGACAGCCCAGAAAGTTTAACACATCGCAGGGCTTACGGAAGAGCCCTGCTGAAGTTGTCCTCTCCTTTGGTATCCGTTAGTGGCTCAGGTCATTTTAGACCTTCTTTTAGTGTTAAGGCTTCTGATGTGCAATAGGGCGTCCGGATGTTGTATTACATGCCATACCTGTTCTTCAGATCTCTTGGGAGGCCTGGCTTTTCACCCAACGTTTCAAAATACTGTCCTCCTCCAGAAACTTTCCATGCTCTCAGGCATTTCCTTAGAATGCCCTAATTGTGGGAATGCCTGGGAAAATACACCGTAAGGGGAGGGTTAAGAGGTAGGAACAAATCGTTGCAATGCATGAAGGCAGAACAAATCTGTACAAAATAGAACACTTCAAAGCAGCGTCTGTATTTTGGTGGCTGGTGAATAATTTAAAATCTAGTACTGTGGAGTCTGGAAAAAGGTGACCATCGTTGCCAGATTTAGTCTGAAAGTAATCCTGGGTCCGAATCGGGTTTTGGAGACATGGTGTGGGTGTTAGTGGTTCGGCTTTCTCTGAGCAAGAAGAAACAAAAAAGCAGCTTCATGGCAAGCTGCCTCTCATGGTGAGCTGTCCCCTCCATCTGTAGCCTGGCAGCTTCTTCCTGAAATGCTTACCTGTGGTTGAACAGCTGTAAGCATTCCTAAATTCTGCCATCATACATATCTCTTGAGCCCTCGCCTGCTTTAGCTGGAGTCTTGCAACCATATCACAGGTATTACTTGACTGTGGGTGAGAACCACCATTTTTCTAATACCAGTAAAGGCAAAAACACCAATCTCTACGTGAAGAAAAGTAGGCTGGACAACGTGTGTACTTCAGGCAAGGTGGGAGAGGAGTAAGACACCCTGACAGGGAACGGTGGGGGTTTGGTTGGTAGAGTTTGAGGTTGTGGCCAAGTATTTCTGCAAAGCTTTGTGGCATGGCTGGGGAGGGGTTGCTGCAGCCAATCCAAACGACGTTAGCAGCACACGATAAATAAGACCTGAGGTTGCTCGGTGCATTATTATTACTCAGTTGATAGAGATCTTGATTTTCACAAGTAAGGAAGAAGTCACGTGGAAGTGCAGTAAATCCTTAACAGCGGGGAGAAAGTGATGTATCTGATGGGTGATAAACATCGTCGGCTGCTGCTGTAATTCTGTGTCACCGCAGTGGTGGATTTAGTTTTCCTGCTCCAGCCACCCTGAAGGTCAAATTGTGTGAGCCAGAACTTGGATGAGCTTTGCTGGTGTGAAACACACATGGCCATAACTTTATGCCACAAAGTGAGATGCTGTCCTCCCTCCGTGCCTCGGCAGTGTGGGCAACAGCTTCAATCTGGGGGCAGCCGTATTTCCACTTCCTAATTTCCCTTAAAAGTTACTGCTTCTGGAAGTGAGCCGTTCCCCAAGTTAGCGCTCTCTCAAATCCTTGCTTGCTCCCTTGGATTAATTACAAATCACAGAGTTTGTAGGGGTTGGAAGGGATCTGGAGAGATCATGGGGTCCAACCCATCACTTAGAGAACAATGCATACTCAGCAAAGAACAATTCCCTCCCTGCATTTACATCCCTTTTCCCCTTTCAATCACTACTTCTCCAGAAGCTCTCACTTCTGGTAATAGCCCCAACTCTCGCTCTTAATAGGTTGTTAATCTTATAGAAGATGACTCGTGCAGAGCTGTTCTCAGCTCTCAGATACAGCTTTGTACAGTTCACCTCTAACTTAACGTTTTATCCTCAGTATCCTGCAGTTTCTCCTTATACCAGACAACTAACAGCAATCCAGGTATTTCTGTCTCTACATAAAGCTGACTCCTGGATTATTTCCCCTATTACACCACATACTGACTTCGGGTGTGTGTGTGTACACAAGCGTATGACGCTTCAGACTAAAGCATAAATCTTCGGGGTACTACTGAGAGGCTTAATGTATGGCTTGGTTATTGTATAGCTGCCCTCACGCGTCTTTCCTTCTCATCGGGAACATCTGGAGCGATGAGAGTAGTTACCCGCCTGTAAATCAGGAATACCGGAGGATTACAAGTGAAACGTTGCCACGCCGGGGGTGACGGCAAATTCTCGCTGCTTCTCGGGATGCCGGCACTTTGAATGGAAACCGTTCCCTCCCTCGGAGGTATTTGAGCATCGCCTGCTGGCCGCAGCACGTATCGACTGATGGAGCGCAAGGAGCAGGGTTTCGGGGGTGATGGGAAGTACAGAAGCACACGGATGCAAACCCTTAACGTCATCGTCTTGAAACACGTACGCTAATGGCAAAGTTTCTGGAAGTAGGCAGCCAAAAAAATCAAGGTGAAAACCCGGTGGTGGTAATCGTACGAATAATTTATCTGCAATGATGGTAAAAGCCTGTCTCCTGTGTCCAGTATGGGCGCAGGGCCAGCCAGGGTCCTTCAGAAGGAATTGGATTGAGGACAGACACACACGCCCACACCGTCAAACAGTTCTTCTAAGCTCTCTAAAGAAGGGGCACGCCAGAAGTGGCCCCACCGAGCTTCCTGGGGGTCTGGCCAGCCTGGACCTGGCCAGTGAGACGGGCCAAACACTGTTTCCCACCTCCCTGCTTTCAGTAGTGTCAAGCCCTCGTTTTTGAACAGTTTGGCACAACCATGGCTTGCTACTGCTGGTGCAAGGTGTATTTTGGCTGGGGTCTTGCTGTGGTTGCTTTTCCATTGCCTCTGATGATACCAGGTCGAGAGGACAGAAGATTTATTGTTAATTTTCTCCTCTATATTAGGGAAATTGTCCAGTAGAGAAAACATTCTTCCTGACGTTTTTCCGCAGCTGTCCATGACTATCGTTGGATTTGTTCGCAATTACAATTCAGTTGAGGTACGTAAAGAATCATGGAATAACCTGACTTGGCTATGCCCACCTGAAGAAGTAGTGACACCCTAGCCAGGTGGTCCGGCCTCTGCTCGCCCTAGCATTGCTGAAGATGAGCAAGCTTCTCATTACTTCTCATTCACTGGTGGCATCGGGAACGATTCGCTCTGGGACGCTTCCAGGGAAGTCGGCGGCCTGACAGGGAGGTCCCTTCTCTCCCTTCGTGGCCCAAGGATACAAGAAGTAGTCAGGTTCCGACATTTCTTCTCCAGCCTTGCTCAGGAGCTACAATAAAAAGGAGCAGTCAGAAGGTAAGCCCGGTTTCCTACTTGTTTTCTGCAGGTCCTCACAAGGAGCCCTAACCGCTCTTTGCCCGGAAGCCGCCCGTCTCGGCCCGCCGCAGCAAGGCCAGCGAGGCAGCTGAGAAGTGTATGTTCCAGTGCCCTTTTCCTCCTGTCCCCAGACCAAAGTGACAGCCACAGAGCTACATGACACGATTATGCATGTTTTCCTGCTGCATGATTCCAAATCAGCGCAGCCCTGAGGCAGGTGGAGGGCACCACGAAGGGAAGCAGCGGGTGGCCTTAAATTTACTGTTCATCCCAGAAAGCAGGGAGGCCGAAGTAACTCCGGACAAAAACTGCAGAGAGGAAGAAAGAGGCTTCCTTCCCCTCAGGAAGGACAACATCCAGACCCAGGGGGGCAAAGCCCAAACAAGGAATTAATTAATGTCCCAGGAAAATGCTTGTTTATTAAACCCAAGTCTGGGGGTTTTTTGTTGTCAAAGAGGAGTCTTACATCCAGAATTCTGGGTGGTTTTGGAGAGAGCAAGACAGGCAGACAAATTTAGGTAGATTAGGAACATGACTGTAAATCCCCAGAGATTTTCTTGACTGGTGGATTATTTTTAGGGTTAATATGTCTATCTTCCTATTATTTCGAAACAGCTTTACTGACAAGAGGTTTGTGAAGGCAGTTGCTGCACAGAATGGGACAGAATTTGCAATGTCAGTGCTTTGCCTGGCAGGACACGGTCTCCTTCCCTGCTCATCCCTGGTGCTTCAAAGGATCGCTGGTAAAATAACCAGAGCAAGATGTCTGCCCTGTAATCTGATGCAGAAATACAGCACATGGAAGGGTTAAGGCGAGCCCCAGTGCGAAATGCTGGGTCTTTTTAAACATCTTACCCCATGCAGCGCTACAGGCTTGGGGGAAACTGGCTGGAGAGCTGTCAGGCAGAGAAGGACCTGGGAGTGTTGGTTGACTGCAGACTGAATATGAGTCAGCAGTGTGCCCAGGTGGCCAGGAAGGCCAATGGCAACCTGGCTTGTATCAAAAACAGTATGGCCAGTAGGTCTAGGGAGGTGATTGTGCCCCTGTACTCGGCACTGGTGAGGCAGCACCTCGAGTGCTGTGTCGAGTTCTGGGCTCCTCACCATAAGAAGGACATTGAGGTCCTTGAGTGAGTCCAGAGAAGGGCACCCAGGCTGGGGAAGGGGCTGGAGGGCAAATGCTACGAGGAGCGGCTCAGGGAGCTAGGGCTGTTTAGCCTGGAGAAGAGGAGGCTGAGGGGAGACCTTATCACCACCTACAACTACCTGAAGGGAGGTTGTGGAGAGGTGGGCGATGGTCTCTTCAGCCAGGTGACAGGAGACAGGACAAGGGGAAATGGCACAAAGCTGTGCCAGGAAAGGGTCAGATTAGATGTCAGGAAAAAGTTCTTCACTGAAAGAGTTGTCAGGGCCTGGAACAGGCTGCCCAGGGAGGGGGTTGAGTCACCTTCCCTGGATGTGTTTAACAGATGGGTAGATGAGGTACTTAGGGATATGGTTTAGCATAGGACAGGAATGGTTGGACTTGATGATCTTAAAGTTCTCTTCTAACCTTGTGAGTCTGTGATCGCTCAAAGGAAGGAGTCTGATGGGCCATCTCTGTGCAGGACCACGATGGGAAACTTGCAGCCTCGGAGTCCTCAATGAAAACATGGCCAAAGAACAAGGGGATAAACAGGAAACAGAAATTTCATTAAAAAGCCCCTGAGTTTTAGGGCTGCAAACAGATGGCAGCAAAGGCAAATACTCCCTCTTGTACTCTTTTAATCCACTTCGATTCTCACCGCCTGTGCAAATACAGACATAGGTGCATGACTACTAGCTCGTAGAGAGATTTCTGCTGTATCTCATATATTTCTGCTACATCCCGTGTAAGGCAGGGCTGAACGCACCGGGAAAAAGGTCATGGAACAAAGTTCATTGGAAACTTTACAGGAATCAATAAAAAAAAACTCTGTTTAAGGTAAAGATAAAGCCCAAGTTGGCTGGAATGAAAAGGGAAGAGGAACTGGGATGATTTGAAAATTTAAGATGATATAAAGTACAATTTGTATCGAAATAACTTTGTCAGTGCGTTACCCAGAACGTGATGAATGGGATTTTTTGCTGGGTTTTGGTAAATCTACTGTGAATATCAAGGAATTGGGCGTTTTTGGAGAATCATGATGCAGAAGTTGTTGAAGAAAGTTTGGTCTTGTTAATAGGACAGAGTATTGGAAGCAAAGGAGAAGAGCTGCCGTAACCCAACTTGAGCAAGAGCGCTGCCTGGTCACGGACACACTGTCCCATGGCAGGGGTAAAAGAGGTTGGATAGGGCTAACAAATTAGAGCATGAAAATTATAACCCACCCCTTTCCTTATATCTTTGTGCAATTTTTTCCATCGTTTCACTGCTGGCCCTGACAGCATCTTTTCGGGGTGGGGGG
>VZTU01007498.1:110750-122429 GCA_013400835.1 Zapornia atra | reverse complement strand
TGGACCCGATGATCTCTTGAGGTCCCTTCCAACCCCTAAGATTCTGTGATTCTGTGATTCTGTGATTCTGTGATTCTGTGATGCTCGGTGTCACAGACACACCCAGAGCTGTCTGCCAAAGCTTTGGTTAAAACCTGTGGGTGGGTGCTAATTGTTAACACCTAGTAGTGGTCTTCAGGAAGCAGCAGTAGAAGGCTCACAGACCAGTGTCACCCAATGGGTGACATTACCAACTACATTCTTAAAATTTGGCATTTTTGAGGGGTTGGGTTTATTCCTGCAGGTGAATACTGCTAAGCTTGTTAAAGGTGGAAGAGACTGAATTCATGCTACAGTTGCCAAACGTAGCGATCTTGTTTCCAACTTTCCTGTTACAAACTGAGCAACTGAGGTCTACTCCTAAATACCCCAACACCATAGCGGTCCGTCGGGCCAACCGTTGTCACCCGGCGGGTGCTCAGGTAGCCATCGTGATATAAATCACAGCATTAAAATAACAAGCAGAAGAGGAAAGCTGGGCTGCAGAAGGGGTTGTCCTAGGTCCTGTCCCTACAGAAACCACCCCAGGACCTTCTTCACAAAATGGCAGTCAGAGACAATCACTCGGTTGCATAGGAGCGTGCGTTCCCTTGGCGTAACCCCGGAAGGCAAGGCAGCCCCTTCTCAGAAACGCTCCTGCCCCAGGTTTATTTCCTTGTGCTGCACAGATTTCTCCTGGAAGTTGATTTTGGTGTTCCTGAAGGTCCATGATCTTTGTTTGAAGAAGACTGTGTGTGCTTGCCCCACGGATGACAATGGCTTCCGTGCGGTGTGCAGCACGCATCTACTGGCCAAAATGCTTTGTAATTTTTACTTTCAGTTTGACTCGGGTTTAATTGTCTCGATTTAAGCCTCTTGCTCTAACACTAAGCTGCTTTTGTTTTTACTTTGGATCCAATAATTTTAATGTTTCCTCCATATGGCAGTGGGTTTTTTGAAAGGGAAAAAAAAAAACCAAACCCCAAACAACAAGGTCCGAGACGGAATTATTTGAATGGATTGAAAGCAGGAAAGTGAAACTAAAACATAAATAGGAAATACCAGGCTGCTGTGACACACAGGTAGGGAAATTCCTGCCTATGTGGTATAAACACATTCAAGACTTTGACCACGTTTTTCACGTCTTACATTTGTGTCCCTTCTGTACTGGCATCCATTTGGTACGTGTCCAGCAGCAGCTGGATGAGCAGCGCAGCTACTCCTCTGGGGTGGGTGCCAGGAAGTAACAGTTGTAAAATTATGTTTCATTAATTCTAAACAATGAGTTGGACCTCCCTGTCAAAGGTAACCTTCTCGAGCATGGCTGGGCTGTGGGCCTGTTCCGTGAGTGTGGTGTACTTTGTTAGCCAAGCTTCCTTTATTGTCGCTTGGATTATTAGTGCAGGGAGGAGGACATTGAAGTCCTCGAGCGAGTCCGGAGAAGGGCAAACAGGCTGGGGAAGGGGCTGGAGGGCAAATCCTATGAGGAGCGGCTGAGGGAGCTGGGGATGTTTAGCCTGGAGAAGAGGAGGCTGAGAGGAGACCTTATCACCACCTACAACTACCTGACAGGAGGTTGTTTTAGGTGGTGATAATGATGGTCCTGACAGGATGGTCCTGACCTGACAGGATGGTCTCTTCAGCCAGGTGACAGGAGAGAGGACAAGGGGAAATGGCACAAAGCCCTGCCAGGGCAGGGTCAGATTAGATGTCAGGAAAAAGTTCTTCACTGAAAGAGTTGTCAGGGCCTGGAACAGGATACCCAGGGAGGGGGTTGAGTCACCATCCCTGGACATGTTTAACAGATGGGTAGATGAGGTACTTAGGGATATGGTTTAGCATAGGACAGGAACGGTTGGACTCGATGATCTTAAAGGTCTTTTCCAACCTTGTGATTCTGTGAGAAATACATGTCTGATGAGCCGGGTTTTCAGGTATATTTGGGTTTTTCAGATATATTTGGGTTTTTCAGGTATATTGGTAAATATTCTCCACTTAAGAATTCCGAGTTTTCCCAGGAGCTGAAGCCTGAGGGAATTCTGCTGCCAGCCATGGCCCATGAGGGTATGACGCAATTATGTGCCACAAAACCTCATCCCGCTCCCCAGTCTCTCCTGTTCTCTTGATAAGAACAAGAAAGTGACCTCATTGAAGTGACGCAAGATGCTAACCTTTGGATGTTTAATGGTCTTTGGAAAACTCTTTTATTTTGTGATATGTGGCTTTCTGACATGGCAGAAAGCAGTAGCGCTTGAAGGAGGTTTCAAAGGCTACAAACAGAATAACATATTCAGAGTATGCACTGTATTCAGAAGGCATATCCTTACCTTAATGATCTTGGCAGATTCACTTTTTGAGAGAAGTCTTACTGGAAATCAGTGAAAGCTCCATTTTTGGGTTTTCTTTTTTCTTCCTTTTTACCTTTTTTTCCCCCTTTGGGCATTAAAGGATAATGAACTACGCGCAGTCTTTCATATAGGGACTTCAGAAATGTCAAAAAATGATGTCTGTTAAAGTGACAGGCAGGCAGGCTGCGTTTAACTTCTCCAAGACTTCCTTGTGAGTTTCTTTCATTTGTTGTTACAGTGGAGCGTAATTTCTATAACCTTGTGTAGATCCAGGCCTGGAGGTTGGTGGCCCTGCCTGTGGCAGGGGGGTTGGAGCTCTATGATCCTTGGGGTCCCTTCCAACCTAGACCATTCTGTGATTCTATGATTCTATGATTCTGAAGCAAGCAGCCCTCCAATCCAAATTGCTAGCACCACCAGGCTAAGTTATACAAGACTCTTCAACAAAGGAGATGTAAAAGCTTTGTTGTACAAACCTTCAGCTTGGGATTCGATAAAAATTGGACTCTCCCAAAATGTTGCCTTGCAGAGAGCTGTGTGGGGAAATGGATTCATCGGAGCTCATCAGCTTTTCTTCTAGATGTTTTCCAGTTTCCCAGTGCCAGCTGCAGCTCATGCTTGGTCCCAGAGCGATCCTTTCGTGGATGTTATGTGCCAACTCCATTTGCTGCACATGGGGTTTCATAAGCCTCTTAGAAACCACAGCGTCGCGTGTCCAGGGGATGTACAGATGTGGGAAGTGGACCTGAAAACTGTCAGCTGATGTGGAAGAGAAATTTCCAGCACGGGGACACTTGTAGAAGTTGTTTAGTTTGCTTGATATGGAAGCATCTGAACCTCCATTCTGAAATATCCAAATTACAGTAGAGAGCTGAACTATCAACTACAAGAGTTATAAAAAGAAAACCCCATAAATCCTTAAAACCTGGCCTTATTAAACATTCTTTTTTAGTATGACTTGCAGTATAACTGAAATTTGGTACTAACATGTTCCACCTTGGGAAAAAAAAATGGCTCCATTCTACTTACAGTAAACATCATACAATTTTGACTTTTTTCTTTTCATGTTGGTGTTTCACTACTGAAATGTTTCTTGGCCTCCTGCTTAGCCGGAAAAGAAGTGTCAACCAGAGTTCAGCTCCCCAGCACACGGAGCGGGCTGTAAGGACGGGGATCTGTGGCAGGCACACAAACAAATACGTGGGTCTTTGCTTTTTACACAGACCCTGTTTCCCTTCCCCCACCCAACCCCCACCCCCCCTTCCAGCCAGTAAACAGCTTCTGGCTGCAGATTTGGTCCTTTCTAGAAGAGATTTTTAAGATGCCAGCTGACCTGTCCAGCAGCTTGGTAATCCTCAAATCATCCGCTCGCCGTGCTCATGTGGAGATGTCACCGAAAAGGCTTGTTGACAACCTTCTGTTGCGTTACAGATAAGTCTGTAAAACTGCCACTCTCTTACTCAGCTCAGCTTTAACACATGGTTGAATAAAACTTCCCCTTCTGACAAATTCAGAGAGACTGGCGACAGAGGAAAACCGCGTGGAAAAATACTTCTGGCTTCTAGTTCGCTCTGGGGGAAGATTAAATTAACACTGATCCGTAGAACAGCTTGTGAACTCTTTGTAAAAAAAAAATAAGTAAAGAAATAAATGTATTTTACAGGTGGTTATTTCAGCAGCCTGAATGTTCTTTCCATGCACGTTCTCTTGCAATGCGTTTTAAACCATCTCAGTGCCGTTATTAGTGTGAAGTTACAAAACATTTTCATTAATGACAGCCTTACTTCTGTTACTCAGTTTTTAACCTTTTGATTCTTCCATTCTTGGACCTTAACAAGAACTTATATGGCAAAAAAGGCAGTAATTTAGCGACCAAATAACACGGCCCCCCCCACCCCATGTTATAAGCATCTACGAATCCTTCAATCAATTTTTGCGTCGAGTAATAAATACTAATCTCAGCTAAACTCTTTTGTTACATATACAGCGTGCTCTGATCCCAAACAACTCCTTAATCCACTATTTTAATAATAGTCTATGGATTAAGGGATCTATACCGTACGCTGACACAGTGCTTTGGAGCACAGGTTCTATAGAGGAGCCATTTTAATGGCATACAAGCCCGTCGGAGTGTTACGGTGTCAACAGCCCGCGGATTATCTGCCAGCTTTCGAGGCATCCCACAGCAAAGCGAGTTTAATGAACCCCCATAAAGATGAAAACATTACCAAATGTATGGGGAGAGAGGGCTTTGAAATAAAAGCCTAGGGTATATAAGTACCAACAAGCATTTATGTATAATCAGCTACATGTTTCCAGTTTCAAAATCTGCCAGAATAACAGTGTTAAGAAGGGCAGTCTGCTTTTTTTTTTTTTGGCCCCCTCCTCATCCCCTGCATCCCCCCCTTTTTTTTTCCCCCTTCTCGTTTCTCCCAGCACATGGGATACATGCTGCTTCCCAGCAAGAAAATATTGTGACTTTCCTGAATTCCAGTGACTCCACACAGATGCTTCTTGGTAATCTTCTCCCAAAGTTGCACTGTATGTAACAGTGTCTGAACTGGATGATGGCAGTAAGGACTAAAGGTACAGGAGGGAAGGTTCAGATTAGATTTTAGGGGAAAGTTTTTTTACAGAAAGAGTGGTGAGGTGCTAGAACAGGCTGCCCAGAGAGGTGGTGGATGCCCTGTCCCTGGAGGTGTTCAAGGCCAGGTTGGATGGAGCCCTGGGCAACCTTGTGTAGATCCAGGCCTGGAGGTTGGTGGCCCTGCCTGTGGTGGGGGGGTTGGAACTCTATGATCCTTGGGATCCCTTCCAACCCAGACTGGTCTATGATTCTATGATTCAGTGTAACGTGCTCCTGATGTCCAAAAACAGGCCTCCTGTACTTGGTATCACTTATCCAGCGTTTTCTTTGATGTATGGCTGGACCTGTCCTTGTAATTTCTCCTCCCCGCAGCTTCACCTCAGCTACCAGCCTTTCATTTTTTTCCAGATGTTTCTCCCTTTTTTTGAGTCTCCTGTTCCACTTGTTAGTGATGCCACCCAACACCTCACCTGGGGAAGGGAAGGGTTTGATTTGAAAGGAAGAGAACTGGGCTGGGACAAGCAACCTCTCAAAATCATCTCTGGTGAGGAGGTTGGGATGGGCAAGGGGTTATCTGCTTTTTCTGGGGAGCTTTCTGTGATCTGGGAGAAGCAGAAGGCTGTGGATTTCCCCTGGTTCAACAGGATGGTGGTAGCAGGAGATCCCTGCTCTCCCCCCGAGGATGAAGCAGCTGAGCTGTGCTTTTGGGGTGGTTGAGAAAGGAAAGCTGGGGTGCTTTAGGCCCTTCAAGACTGCAGAGAGAGGTCTTCTTGGCCAAATGATCGTGTATTGACATACCAGGGCTCTTCAACCCATTTTCACCAAAAATCCACTTTCCATCATGCCTAATGCATAGGCTCTGGTTGATGGATTTATGGGGGATTAAAACACTGTGTGTGCTGCTGGGCTGTGACCTACACTGCAGTTCTGTTAAACATAACTATGAGATGAACAGACATTGGGAAAAAATCAGTTTTCACCCTAGAAAGCTATTCAGAGCTTGCTGGGTCATTTATATTCTTACATCGATCCAGTTTTGGGAGAGGTTCCCCAAGATTTTCTTGTTGCTGTAAAGCAGGTTCTTCTTTGGGTTCTCCTCCTCCTACAGGAAGGCCCAAATTGTCCAGCAGCTCCCTGAGCTGCACTGCATGCCCATGTGTGGGGATGCTGTTGGCTCTGCGTGGGGCAGTAGGCTGGGACAGTTCTCCCAGGAGATGGGCACGCCCATGACAGCCAGGAGCTGCGGGCAGTGTTAGGCTGAGCACACGTGGCCCCGCTCCACCTCACAGGCTCAGGAGTCCTGCCTGGCACAGGAACCCAGAGACCAGCTCAGTTTTCCAGACTACCTGTAAGACACTCCTCAGGCAAAGAGGCTGGCAGTGGCATGGCCTCCATTTGGTGACTATAGATGGCCAGTGCCATCTGAGATGCTCTTGGTGCACCTCTGAACAGATGCAGAGGCTCTAGAAGGCTCTGAACCCTGTAATGTACCTGCTGCCTGGTGCGTATGGGACTTACGGGCTTATACTTCAGTGTCTGGGATGAGCTGTCCACGGGGGTTACATCTTGTGTGAGGTCCTGGCATTACTTATGGTAGCTGGGACCCAAGGAAGAGTTTGCTCTCTCAGGCTCTGTCTACACTACCAGTAGCTCAGATGCAGTAGTGTGGTTTCAAGGCCAAATCCACCACTGCACTTAGGGTGGGCTAGATTGGTTCTCAAAGCACCTGTGAATCTCAGGAATTGGACACCTTTTGAAGGATACTACTCTAGAAGCTGCGCTCCAGTGTCTGCAGGGGACAGGAGGGCAGAGGTGAGCTGCACCGTCCTGAGGTGTCCTAGCACAGCACAGATGGACCAGCAGGAGATGGCTCTTGCACCATCAGGAGTCCTGAAACAGTTCTTGCACTACACATGGGGTAAGTGTGTTTCCCCATTACCCTTGACTGCTTCTCCGCAGCACTTTACAACTCTGCTACTGCTTCCCCACCCACCTGCCTTTCTTCTGGCTCAAAATATTTTCTCTTCCCTTCCTTGCCTTTCCCTAGCCACCTATATTTTTATTACCTTGTCTATCATCTCCTTAATGCACTGTAGAGGCCAAGCCAACCGCATCGCTCTTCCAGAAAACCAAAGTCCTGTAGGAGATGTCACTGCTGGTCACTGTGCTGTGAGGCCAAAGACACTGTCCTGATGGCCATGGTGGTCCCATGGAGGTGCTAACCTTCCAGCTGCTGATGGGTCTGGGAGGACCACATAAAACCAAAGGTGATAGAGGCAGTGCTCTTCAAGAGCACCATCTGGCTTAGGGGGCAAAAGGTGACCTGGCAGGTGTGCTCCCGTTGCAGGAGCTTGAAGAGATCTGATGAGAGTGTCCCACTGTCCTCAGGGATGGCCATGTGTCCTGGCCGTGCAGGGGAATATATCCTCCCACTTGGCTCTTGCAGAAGGGATGGAGAGCTGGCAAAGGGTCCTGGTTCTCCTCAACCTTGAGGTTGTAGGTTGCCCGGGACAGGCAGGAGGCCAGAACTGGCTTCCTGGGGTGCTCCCGGTGGGAATCAGAGGTTTGGCACCCATCGCTCCGCAAGCCTGGGAGCACAAACACCATTCGTAGGGGAGACCAAAGATCACCCATTTCTCAGAGACCTCAGCAGACACTCAGCTGGGTAGGAGACCAGGCCCAAAGTGTAGTGTGTTCACCAAGAGGCACTTGAATACTGCTGGCAGCAAAAATGGGCGCCTGATGGAAAGAGGCGCAGAGATCTCAGCAAGATTGCTGCTGACATTTATTTCCCATTTTTGGACAACTTGTTGAGGAGGACATCCCTTAGTATTCACGGTACCAAGAGGAAGGGACATCATTCCTTGACTCGTGATGCTCACTTCTCTCTTTAAAATCAAAGTAAATGAGTGTCAAGAGGACACTGACGTGCAATAGCTTCAGGCAACAGCATAGGTTTGGGTTTTTTTAACTCAGACATCACAGAGATTCCAATAAAAGATTATTTATTTTTAGCAGCATGGCTTCACCAGTAGTTCTACTGTACTTCTGCCTGGCACCTTTTACCTTCCTTGTGCAAAAGTACCTGCTTTAGTTACTAATCATTCCATTAAGAGATCATTAACAAATTAGAAAATGAATGTAGCACAATGACAGCCTGTCACAATTTGACCCCAGCCAGGAGCTAAGCCCTATGCAGCCACTCACACACTCCCCCACGGTGTGGGGGGGAGGGGGTGATTCAATGAGAGAATTGAAAGAGCAAAACTGAGAAAACTCGTGGGTTGAGACAGTTCAATAGGTAAAGCAAATCCACACACATGAGCAAAGCAAGACAAGGAATTCATTCCCCACTGCCCGTAGGCAAGGAGGTGTTCAGGCATCTCCAGGAAAGCAGGTGACCTGGGAAGACAAATGCCAACACTCCGAATGTCCCCCCTTCCTTCCCAGCTTTATGTGCTGAGCATGACATGGTATGGTATGGGATATCCCTTTGATCAGTTGGGGTCAGCTGTCCCAGCTGTGTCCCCTCTCAACTCCTTGCGCACCACCAGCCCACTCGCTGGTGGGGTGAGAAGCAGCAAAGGCCTTGGCTCTGTGCAAGCGCTGCTCGGCAGTAATGAAAATGCTCCCTGTGTTGTCAGCACTGTTTCCAGCAGCAATCCAAACCACAGCTACTGTGAAGAGAATTAACTCTATCCCAGCAAAACCCAGCACACAACCATGTCTTCTTCTGGAATATCTGGTCTGCTTTTTTGTAGCAACGCTACGCTTCAACACCTGAGAAGATTCTAGGCCACTACTACAAAAAAACATCTGAAATACAGCCATGTTAAAAATGCACAGTGGAACGTGCATTGTAGCACTGTGGCTGCTGTAGCACTTTGCTGCAGTAAGAGAAGGAAGACTGATGGGCAATCATCTTTTTTTTTGGATTATTTTGCCCAGCCCATTAAAATTGCAGAACGATTCTCAACAGAGCAATCTATGAGCCATTGGATGTCCAGAATTTGCTTTCTGTCTGAGAAGCTGCTCTCACCAATTAATTTCTGTGTGTAGTTATTGCATATATGTATATGGCATTTGTGCAGATGAGGTTTTACAAGGAGACACAAAAACCAGTAGTGCCAACAGGAGCAGCATAACGCCGTGTACAAGCCCCAGCCAGGCTCAGTGATCTTTTTCTATATGTATTCTTCATGTATATACAACTCCAGGGGTCTCAGCCCCAAAGAAACTGCCACTGTAACAGCCACATCCCCATAAGCACCTGAGTGCCTAACTCCTGAGGACATGAGGTGGGAGTTTGGCTTGTAAATACCTCCAGAGCATCCTGGAAAACAACACAAACGGCTTACTCCAATTCATGAGCAACAGAGCATCTTTAAAAGGCTTCTGTAGTTAAAGGGACAAAACAGATGAACCCTGTTTTTCCCAGTCCACAGAAGGGAAAAGGCAGTAATGAGATTTAATTGACATCCCTGGGTTCTATGATCGTTTACATGTCATGTCAAGGGGCATATGTCATTCAGACAGGAGCAGGCCAGGGCACCCCAGGCCTCCCAATGCTGGTTTATGCAAAACCTACACTCAGCTGCTAGGGCTGACAGAAGTGTGTTTGGGCTTCCACACAACCTACCAGCTGCTCTGCACACAGTGGTATGGCTGATCTGCCATCACCGCGGCATCCTGCCTGCTTCCACCTGACATTGCACCACCAAATGCTGTTGCTGCAAGAGAGATTGATACACATTTTCAGGGGGGTCAGGGGTGTTGTGCCCTAGGCTGGCTGTAGCTTTGCTCTCATCCTCTCCAGGCTGGTATGTAGAGCCATAGAGAGACTCCAGGGTAGGGGGTGTCTGTCAGGGGCCACACATCTCTTCCACTGGCCAGCCTCACACAGCAACATGAGGAAGGAGAGAATTTTGTGTACCTGGGAGTCTTGAAAGACAAGAGAGGTGTCAGGAGGGAAATCCCCTGTCCCTACAGAGGTAAGAGAGGGGCAGGAGGCAAATCCCAGGCTCTCCTCCACCATCTCCTGCCATTTCACCCCTCATGAGGAAAGGTTCCCCTTGGAGATAAGATCAGTGGGAGGAGAGGGGTGAGGGACAGAGGCATTAGTGATGGGAGGAAGAAGAGTCTCTGCCATGCACAGTTCACTGGGCCTACGCTGAGAAGGCCTAACTGTCACGCTACTGGTGATGCCAGGAAACGTCTGCTATCGTGTCTCCTTAGATTCAAGAGGTATCACCCATGACAAGCATGCAAGATTACAGAGGGTAGGGCAGTTGAATTGAGCACAGGTCACTTCCATGCTTCAGCACAGCTCTTCAAAGACAAGGATTTCATTTTGCTGGGAGCGGAAACTCACACTTGCTGGCATGGCCTCCCAGGTGAAGTGCTATTAAACCAGGCAGGAGCATTTCTGCACAGCTTTCTGACAAAGAAATGCATATTGGGTGTCAGGGCAAGGATAAAGTTATACAGCAAAAGTGAACAACGCTACAAAATAAAAAAGCTCTTCCATGACGACCTGGGGTTGATAAACATGGATGTGGGCCCAGGCCTTCTAAGGAGTGGGGGCACTGTTTTGGGATGTTGTTTCATTATCCTTCTCCTGGTTTTATAAAAGCTGTTTAAACTGTCTTGGGAAACCCTCTCTTGTGGCCAGACTTGGTCCAAAACAGGCAACATGCTTAACGGGTGTAGGAGGATAGGTAACGGGAGACAATGGCACAGCCCAAGGTTCCTGACCTTAGTGAACCCAAGTGACATAGCCACACTTACTGAAGGAGCTTGCTGAGATTACACTTCACAGAATCACAGAATGACTAGGTTGGAAAAGACCTTTAAGATCATCGAGTCCAACCATNGCAGCCTCACCAGTGCCGAGTACAGGGGCACAATCACCTCCCTAGACCTACTGGCCACACTATTCCTGACACAAGCCAGGTTGCCATTGGCCTCCCTGGCCACCTGGGCACACTGCTGGCTCATGTTTGGCTGGCCATTCTTTGTGGTCACCCCGCAGAGCCGAGCAGCATGGCATGGAAAAATACATTCTCGGTCTACCCTTGGGGTGCAGACAACAGGCAGAAGCCCTGCTCCATAGGGATTCGGTTTCTCTCCAGCTCTCTCCCCTGCCACTTCATACGCTAACTCCGGTCCCGACTCTTCGCCCTCCTCTGCGAGAGCAAGCCACGGCGGGAGAGCCTCCGCGGCGAGACGTCCCAGCCAGAGCCGGCCCCTCCAGGCACCGAGGCCGAAGGCCACCGCTACGAGTCCATCAGCACCTCTCCATCTACGCGCCCGACTCCGGCAGCCTCGCCACGAACGCTCCCCCATCCGCGCCAGTGCTGCCACGCCGCCGGCGTTACATCGGCACCCGGCTGGATGATACCGCAACGCCTGCACCGGCGCGGCTACCGCTGGCCGGGAAGGGGAACCGGTGACGCCAGGGACGCGACTGTGGCTGCGCAGCCGCTGACACTCCCGACGGGCGCCATCCCCGGGCAGTCTGAGCCGGGACGAGGCAGGTGTGAGCTCACGCCCCACTCAGGCGCGCTGGCTCGGCGGGGCCGGGCTGTCCCGGAGCAGCGGCGAAGGGAGCCGGAGCCTCCGAGCCGCCTCCACCCTGGGGCGCGCAGACCCCAGGCCATCCCCGCCGGTGACTCACGCCCGCCCCTGCGATGACGCAATGCTCTTCCCCTGGCCGGCTCGGGCACA
>VZTU01007498.1:79876-110299 GCA_013400835.1 Zapornia atra | reverse complement strand
TCCAGTTCTGGGCTCCTCACCATAAGAAGGACATTGAGGTCCTGAAGCGAGTCTAGAGAATGGCAACCAGGCTGGTGAAGGGGCTGGAGGGCAAATCCTATGAGGAGCAGCTGAGGGAGGTGGGGACGTTTAGCCTGGAGAAGAGGAGGCTGAGGGGAGACCTTATCACCACCTACAACTACCTGAAGGGAGGTTGTAGAGAAGTGAGTGATGGCCTCTTCAGCCAGGTGACAGGAGACAGGACAAGGGGAAATGGCACAAAGCTGTGCCAGGGCAGGGTCAGATTAGATGTTAGGAAAAAATTCTTCACTGAAAGAGTTGTCAGGGCCTGGAACAGGCTGCCCAGGGAGGGGGTTGAGTCACCATCCCTGGATGTGTTTTAAAAGACGGGTAGATGAGGTACTTAGAGATATGGTTTAGCTTAGGACAGGAACGGTTGGACTTGATGATCTTAATAGTCTTTTCCAAACTTGTGATTCTGTAACTTAGCGTAATGTATTGTTAAGGGTATGGATATATATTGCATCACATAAACAGAGGCAAGCAGGAGTACTAGGGGCCAGTGCTAGATGCCGCCCACGCTCATAACAGCAAGGCAAGCGTGCATATCTTAGGCAAGCAGGAAGGTGGGTGAAGGAAGTCTGTCATAATGGCCAGGTTCACCTCCTTGAGGGCATCAGAGATGGACTGCAGCCGGTTCCCTGCTGGTACTGTCACGGGGCGGCGCAGTTTCAAATGCCCTTTAATGAAACCTTTGTACATCCTTTCATCATTCTAAAACAAGGAAAGTGGGGGGTGTCAAGCTCCAGGGAGTCATTTCAGTCCTTCCCCACCCCACCCCCCAAACTATAAAGGGCTTTCTGATTTACAGTGCCAGTGAGGTGAGCATAGGACTTTCCACCCCTTGGCACTGCTAGCCTATAGTCTGTATTTCCCTCTTCCAGCTGAAGAGTAAAAACCTCATGGTGCATTCACATCCCTCAGTGGGTCATACTGGAGGCTCGGGGAGGCTGGAAGGTAGCTCAGAATTAAAATTGCCCTCCCTGAGTTTAGAGTAAACGGTCGTGGCACGGCAGTATCCTTCAGCAGGTGATAGTTGAGGCCCGAGGAGGCTGGCTATGCCCTGGTGGGTGATTCTCGTGAAGCTCATGCCTCAGAGGTGTCTTGGGTTAGGTGGGCTATTGGTGACAGCCCACTGCGATCCAGGAGAGCTTTAAAGGGTCTCACTTAGAGTTGGCATTTATAGGGCCCGAAGTAATTAATTTTTGTCAGGTCCTTTTCCACTTCAGCCCAGCTGGGATGGGGAAATATTCTGGCAATTTCTGCCATTTGCACAGACTCGGAACGTTTCTGGCATCTCCCCCTTTCGGGCCAGGGCTCAGGCATAAGTGTACCATACTGTCGGAATGTGATCAGTTACCTGGAGGAACAGGAATGTTACAGCTGGAGCACAGGTGTACCAGGTTGTTACCAAGGACCTGGCATGTTAAGGGGACACCCTGATGCTCTGGTCAGCTGCTCAGGTATGCGGCCCGGAGAAGAAGGGCAAGAGATTGTGCCAAGGGACTCAAGAGAAGGGGGCTTGCACTGCCACACCTCCCTGTGAGGGGCCCTGGTAACAGCCACACTTGAGCACAAAGAATATGAACTGCAGAATTGCCCTTGCCTGGCTGTCTGTTTGGTACTGCTGCTGTGTGGGGAGGGACCTGGGTCTTGCCGAGCCCTGTGTGGAGCCTCCAACTTGGCGAGTTCCTCACAGCCACTGTGCCGAACCTCCTGTAGATGGAAACCAGGATGGCAAGAGGAGCTGGATCCGCATTGTGAGCTTCCCTCTTAAGACAATACCATATCATCTCCTCTATTGATGAAGCACACTGGGTGGAGCTGAGTGTAGGTCATGATGTAGGCTGGCAGCAGCCCCACCAGCACCCCTCGTCCCGGGCTTGGGGGGGCCCTTCTGAGTCCAGAGAGATAGTGTGTGAGTCCGTGGTGGTAGCTGGATGAGGGTCATGGCAAGCAGCATGTGTCTGCTTGTAAAAGGACCAAAATCACCAGCTGCTTTCCCATGGGTGGTGAAATAGTTGTCAGGGCGTGGACTTTGGGAAGGTTACTAGGAAAAGCTCTGCTGGAAATACTCAATCCCCACATGGGTCAGTTTGCAGAACAGGGCTCTGAGTGACTTGATGTGTAAAATGAGGGCGCCACCACACCTTCCTTCTGGAGATTTGTGTGGGTTTGGTGCCTGGCTTGCTGCCTGGAGGTGCGTGCCTACGTATTTATTACCTCTGGGCAGAGAATGACTTCTGCCAGAGTGGTCTGTTGGTTGAGGCTGTGCTGAATTCAGGGAGGTTTTCAACAGCAGTTTTTCTGGTGCTGATTCCGTGCAGGCAATCAAGAGTTAATTCATTTTCATATTTAAAGCTTTAAATTCTTGCAGTCTCTACTGAGACCATGATACTATAAATAATTTATAGTTGACTGACAAAAGAGTATGCAGTCTATAATAACTGCAATATAGATGTTATTGTGAACACATGATATTGATGCTGGTGTTCTTGGGGAACCTCAGGGACAGCTGGGCTGATTTGTGCTGTGCTAGAGCAAGTGTGAAGAGCCCATAAAACCCACGTCAGTCTGTCTTCCCTGCAGTTACACTGTCCTACATTGCACCCAGGGTCATTTTTCCAGCCTTTCCTCTTCAGCTTGCTTTTGCAGTCTGTTTCTGGGAAGATGTATGCTTGAAAATGCCTATTTTTAATTGATTTTTTTTTTCCTTCCCCTATATTAGTGCAGAAGTGCAGAATTATAAATACTATGTCTTGCTATTTCTGGTCATCAGGGACTTAAAATGCTGGGAGAAGAATCGTAGAATCACAGAATGGTCTGGGTTGGAAGGGACCCAAGGATCATACTGTTTCAACCCCTCTGCCACAGGCAGGGCCACCAACCTTCAGGCCTGGATCTACACAAGGTTGCCCAGGGCCCCATCCAACCTGGCCTTGAACCCCCTAGGGATGGGGCATCCACCACCTCTCTGGGCAGCCCATTCCAGACCCTCACCACTCTCTCTGCTTTTCTACAAGGTCACTTTGGTTCACCTAAGCCAATATTGTCGTGTTGCTGCCAAGATGAGAACCTAGTCAACTAGGAGAGGTGTTTGTGCCGCTGTACTCGGCACTGGTAAGGCTGCACCTCGAGTGCTGTGTCCAGTTCTGGGCTCCTCACCATAAGAAGGACATCGAGGTTCTTTCTCAAGTGAGTCCAGAGAAGGGCAGCCAGGCTGGGGAAGGGGCTGGAGGGCAAATCCTATGAGGAGCGGCTGAGGGAGCCTGGAGAAGAGGAGGCTGAGGGGAGACCTTAGCACCACCTACAACTACCTGAAGGCAGGTTGTACAGAGGTGGGCGATGTTCTTTTCAGCCAGGTGACAGGAAATAGGACAAGGGGAAATGGCACAAAGCTGTGCCAGGAAAGGGTCAGATTGGATGTTAAGAAAAAAAATTCTTCACTGGAAGAGTTGTCAGGGCCTGGAACAGGCTGCCCAGGGAGGGGGTTGAGTCATGTTCACTGGATGTGTTTAACAGATGGGTAGATGAGGTACTTAGTGATATGATTTAGCATAGGACAGGATTGGTTGGATCTTAAAGGTCTTTTCCAACCTAGTCATTCTGTGATTCTGTGAACTGTGGAAACTTTCTTGATGACAGATTTTTGTGAAGGGCTTTTTCTTTGCTTGATGATTACAGCACAAGGCAAGAGCACTGTATGCATAGGCATGGTCATCTGCTTGCCCTCAGCTAGCCGAGTGCTTCATTCATGTGTGTGAGGGGTTTTCAACGGCATTTCTTTACATGTGTATATTTCTGTCTAGAATATGCCATGTGCCCCTACTAAATCGATCTAAACCAGCTTCACTAAGCTCACATGTCACTGGAGTGCTGCAGAGCATGGAGTGTATCGTGGGCACATAGAGAGCGCCATGCATGCCAAAGGTGCCAACATTGGCAGGCCTGCTAGGAACAAAAGAGCTCAGGAAGAGTCATAACCCCATGTCGGATCTTGTTCAGGGACTGTGCCAGTGTCTTCCAAAATTTCTAGCATCGGGAGCTTCTTCTCTTGTCTTAGATTGCCATTTTCCCTCCCAAGAATCCACCGCTGCTCCGTCTGGGGTTTCACACTCCCAAGTTCATCTCGTACTTGGCGAATTCGTGAGGATGTTGTTTTTCGTGGGTTGGACACTGGAGGGTGCTAATGCAATGGGAGCTGAAATTGTTCTAGCAAATTAAAGGGTTTCCCTTTGTTGGGAAATACTTTTATTCTCTTTTGCAACATTTAAATGGGAAGACAGAAATTGTGGTCTGTACCAGCAGCTGATCCTGCTTGGTGTGTGTGTGTAGAGCTACAACCAAGAATATCAATAAAGTGTTAACGTTTGTGAGGGATTTCTTTCCTGAACCTCTATCAAAAAATCATTCATTTTATGTCCTACACATTTTTAAGTGTGTCTTTCAAGAGTATGGCCTCAGGGTGAAATTTATTTGAAAGTGTGGCTTTCTAGTGATACAAACACTTTATCTGGCAGAACTGTTGAGCCGTACCTGCAGGATCTGCTTTTCATAGAATAATAGAATGGTCTGGGTTGGAAGGGACCCAAGGATCATACTGTTCCAACCCCTCTGCCACAGGCAGGGCCACCAACCTTCAGGCCTGGATCTACACAAGGTTGCCCAGGACCCCATCCAACCTGGCCTTGAAACCCCTAGGGATGGGGCATCCACCACTTCTCTGGGCAGCCCATTCCAGCCCCTTACCACTCTCTCTGCTTTTCTACAAGGTCACTTTGGTTCACCTAAGCCAATATTGTCATGTTGCTGCCAAGATGAGAACCTGGTAGGGACTACCTTTGAACACCACTAATCGAGTCCCCGACATCGTGATGCTCTCTCTGGGGATGGACCTGATGGAGCCTCAGTTTACCTTGCAACCACCGTCACCGAGCCACGCGCGAGGGAACGTGTGGGACGGGGCCTTTTTGTCAGCCGTCGCTGCTGGGCGAGCGAAACACATTACAAAGCTGAGCCTTAGCTCCGGTGTTCCAAATTCACTCAAACATTTTTGGCAGGTTAAAGTTGTGCCGACAGGTCTAATGCCAAAGGAGGTGTTACCTGTCTGTGCTGCTCCAGCTCGCTGCTGATCCGGGTCTCCCCTCTCCTCTGCCCTTGGCAGAAAGACACAGGTCTGACATAAGCTCCCCGTCGTGTGCTCTGGCAACTCCGTACTTTGTATTAAGGATGGTGAAACTACTGCCTGAGCCAGTTCTTATCCTGGCAGCAGGAGAGCTATGATGCTGGCTAATTATTGCTAATGAGAAGCAGGGTGCAAAGCTGAGCGTGTCCAGCTAATCACAGCTGACACCCCAACTTGTCTGCTTGAAGCTAACGCAGTTCTGGATGGTTCCTGCCTGGTCCTGGACCTGCCCTTGCAGATCTGTTAGCCTGCTGGTATTCATAAAGCATGTGGGCAAAACAGAATTGGGTACAAACACACTTTCCTTAGAAGTCCTTCTAGATAGGTACAAGTGGCAAATCAGTTGCTGCTCTGTCTCGCTCCTCTTTGCAAATGAATTTGTCTGTCCCCTCCTGGAAGACACTGTCACCATGCTGTATTGGTCAGGTTTGGTTCTCTCCCAAAGTGTTACAGTTTGGCTGGTTTGGTTTTGCTTTCTTTTGAACATCTGCATCACTTCTCTCTGAATTCCCCCTTGCACAGAAGATGCTGCTGAGCATGGAGAAAGAGTCTGTGGATAAGGAAACCAGAACCCATTGCTGTCCTGTTCTGGTATTGGTTGAGATCTGCTGCCCGCCTTGCAGATGGATGCACAGCTGGTTTCACAGCGAAGCTGCCTGGCACTTGTAGCCAGCCAAAAGTTTATGCTTCTGCAAAGACTAGTTTTAGTAGCTTACCAGGGTAGGGTGGTAAGGGGGTGTGAACAGCAAAGCTCTTAAAGTCGTTGTAAGAACTAGCAGTACCAAGACAGTCAGCTTGAGAGGAGATAATTTCTAAGCACAAGAAGAAAGATCTGGTTGACCGTGTATTTTTTTTATTTAGCAGCTTTTAAGAGAAGACCTCTCCTTCCGTTGCACCTCTGTGCTTACGAGCAGGGAGCCAGGTTACGCCTCCTGGCGTCATTTCAAGAACTGACACGCTAGCTGTGGTGCCAAGAGGATTTGCAGTTGTGCATTTAATATAGGCGCTGTCCTAATTTATCCTGGGAGACCTTCTCTGGGAGAGAGGGCTAACGGACCTTCCACCAAACCTGCTTGATCATGTTGACTTGAAATGCTGATGACTGTGGGTTGCTGCCTTGATGCCCAATGCCACCCCTGTTGCGTGGCCCTGCACCAGGAAGGAGCGTGTGCCTGTTCCCTTGGGGCTGCTCAGCACTTTCCAGCCTTGTGACTTCGTACCTGCATAACCTTTCTTGGCTAATCATAAAGACTGGGTGAGTGGGCTCTCCCGGGTTTTCATGCCTTTGGGGGAGATCAGGCTACCGTGTTTGAAGACTCTTAAGAGGCATTCTCGCAGGTAGAAGCCCCTTGATGCTAAGAGCTTTATAGGGTTTCTGCTGATGAACTGGTTCTCTCTTGAACCCCCGGTGTGGTGTTTGTTCCTCTGCACATCAAGCCTTTCCTGATTTTCAGGTGCTGTCCTGGTGGTGGTCTCTCCTGGACCTCTTTCTTGTGTTTTCCTGAGGTCCAAGCCTCCTTGTTTGGTGAGGGGAAGGGAGTACTGGATTTGTCCTTAGGACAAGGGGGAATGGCCTTAAGCTGCACCAGGGCAGGTTCAGATTAGACCTTAGGAAAAAATTCTTCACTGAAAGGGTTGTTGGGCGTTGGAACAGGCTGCCCAGGGAGGGGGTTGAGCCACTTTCCCTGGATGTATTTAAAAGATGGGTAGATGAAGTACTTAGGGATATGGTTTAGTAGAGGACAGGTACGGTTGGACTCGATGATCTCAAAGGTCTTTTCCAACCTAGTGATTCTGTGATTCTTACTTTGTCAGCCAGGCTGCCTGCGGAGGTATTTCTCCCGCCACTGCCCTCGTCATGCTTCCCTCTGCCCAGTGCGGCTGTGGAGCCCAGCAGCTCTGCAGAACTTTGCCTGCAAGTGGGTCTGGAGGTCAGCTGCGTGGTTACTGAGCCCCTGGGTGCTGAACAAATCCCCTCCATAATTTTTCCCTTACTTTCTCATCAGTGCTATCGCTACCTCTCAAGTCTCCCCGGGCCCCTTTAGATCTCCTAGCATCCCTGGCATAAGCAGGATTTGGCCGTCCCTGCAAAGCAGGCCTCGCCGCGGCTGCCTGCCTTGACTGCTCCACCCATTTTTTGTCAGCCGGGGTTGACCGGTTGCCATGGGCTGAGCGGCCAAGCCCGCTTTCCTCTCTGCCATTTTAATTAAAAATGGTTGGCATCAGGGGCTCTGCAGCAATGAAAGGGAAATGATGAAACTTTGAAGAATTTGGGGCATAAAGTTGATCTCTAAATTTTAATGTACTCGTTGCACTTAAAGAGTTGATACATTTTATTATTGAGCTTTCAGGTGACCTAATTTCCCTTAGTACTGTACATTTAGCTTTATACATCTGCACCTAATTTGTAAAAAAGGACTTAATGAGAAACTTCAAACAGTTTAAATGTCAATTACAAAGAAAGCGAGGTTTTAAAGTTCCAGTAATCTGTCCATATTGGTCATCGAAACATGATCCCAGGTGGACGTTAATTCAAGACAGATGGCATTCCAAAGGCACAATTACAAAGAGCTTATATATTTTCAACACTAACAAGCTGTCACGCTATGTTGTAGCTACACTTCCAATACTGTATAACCACAATTGCCACTTTATCTGCTGTGGACTCAGTAATAAAGGAGGTTGATTCCCCACTTCTGATATTGTCAGTGGGGTTTTGGGGTGGGGGTGTGTGAACTGGAGAGTGGGATTAGTTAGCGTGATTATTTTTCGTTCCGTCAGTCTTTTAGTGCGGGGGGGGGAGTGTTTTGTGGAGGTTGAGGTGGGTTTTGGTTGTTTTTAAGTTGGTGAAATGCTCTTTGAAAAAAGGACGGGAAACACTGAATATGGGTGTAACAAGACTAGCTCATCGCAGACATATTTCTATTTCCTGGCAACATTGACTAAGTCTTACCGGCTGCTGGACAATAGCTATGACGATTTGTTAAATCTCCCAACGCCCTGGATGGTTTTGCTTAAAAAATCATCTGAAATCTTTTGGAGGAACACACGTGCTACTCGGACAGCTGAAGTCCAAGGGAGTGACAGTGACTTGACTTGGGGTGATGTAAATGGGCAGCAGCTCAGCCGCAGCCAGGCAGAAGCGCTACCCCCTGCGCAAGAGGCAGTCTGAGTTATTTTTAGGGTTTTGAAAGTATTCTTAGGCCCAAAGGGAGAGGTGGAGGGGCTAGACAAAGCAGGGTCAAGGTAGGACTTCCATTAGACTGAATCATCAACATGTGATGTAGTTGATCTAGAGGAGGGTGTCCCTGCCCATGGCAGGGGGTTGGAACGAGGTGATCTTTGAGGTCCCTTCCAACCTGAGCCAGCCTGTCGTTCTGTAAGGTAGGTTTGTTGTAGAGGGACAAAGTTTGGTATCTAGTTAGTCGTTGAGGTGGGCAGGGATCTGCATAACTTAACGATGAAAGATAGTTGCATGTAATTTCCACTGATTTTTTTGTTTGCTTGTTTGTTTCTTGAAACTGGGTCATGAAAAAGCAAGACCTGCACAGCTGTGACTAGACAGTGTTTTCATAGGCTTTAAAAATTCTGCACTGTTAGGAGCAAGGTTAATAATGCTCCACGGGAAGGTTTTTAAGCTCCTATGGGCACGTGTATCCTCCAAAGAGGCGCTGAGAATGAAGAGCTTCTGTTTCTGCTGATTTACCTGCCTTTCGCTGGAAAGTGGAGAGGAGAGCAGAAAGGCTCAGATGCTTCATCTCTAGGAAAGCAGGAATTAAACAGTGAGGTATGCTCTTTAATTTTTGGGTTTCATTAATGAGAGTTGTAAATGTGTGGGTTTTGAAAGCTTCTTACCTGGCTTCCTTTTTTGGAGGAGATGTGAGTGCTGTTTGAAATATGCAGCTTGCCGACAAGCGAATTGGACTCCCGAGCCGTGCTTGAAACAAAATGCCAATTTTACCTACAGTTTTACTAGGTTTCCTGCTTTATGCAGTGGCATTTGAACGGCCTCTAGTAATTGTTTTTAGCAGGAGAAAAAAAAGATTCAAACAAAAATGAAAACACAACCCAAAGCTCATTAGCACTGCATTTGGCATGCCATGAATCGTTAAATCTTTATATAAATGCAGAAGTAATCTGTAACAACAACAACAAGAAAGTCCTTTCTTTTTTTTTTTTGGAAAGACTGGCTTTTGAATTGTTGTTCAGACTGCTGAGGTAGGGTATGTTTTCCAAACATTAGATGTTATTAGGAGAATAGAGGAGGAACCAATTCATGTTTTAATTGAATATTGTGTATAATTCTTGTGTGTCAGATATACTTAGTGGTGATAAGTTAATAAAAAGAGCTGGAAAGCAAAAGGCAATAAATGCTTAGATAGGGGTTTTTTAACCTGATTTTTTTTTTTTAACCTAAATTTGATGCTAGTGTGTGTTGCTCTCAAGTGGTTTCCCCTTGGCTTTTCCCGGCGCTTGCGGGGGTAACATACTGCAGCCTTTCTATTTAGATCAGGCTTCGCTCTGAGAGTTAACTAATTGTTCAAGCCCAAGTGGGAAACTTTCTTGCACCTGGAAAATTAGGAGAGCAAAAGCAAGAGACATGTCCGCATCCTTTCCCTGGTGGTTCTTCACCTGCGAATTTGAACTGCAGCGGTAATAAAAGTTTTGTGGACCTCATTTTATGTGAGATCATTAAGCGACAGGAGAATTCGGGACTAGCTGCCCTTCATAATTCAGGACACCGAAAGGTGCCATTTATAAGCTCAAAGTGCCTGCAGGAAGGCAAAACAGGCTTGTAAAACCTGTGCTCCAAACCCTGAAAGGGAATCAGTTTGTACTGCTGGTTCAAGTGGCAGAATTGCAAAGGTGGCGGGGATTGGGTTTAAAACAAATGGAGAAACACCTGCCTCTAGCAGTTAATGCAATAGCCTGGGTTTTCACACTTCGTGTGTTGACTTCTCTTTTGTCCAAAAAAATACCCTCCTTCCCAACATCCTGGGCGGTGATTCCAGTAAAAACCTTATCAGCTATACTGTCCAGCTGTATACTTTCCTACTATAACCCACTGTTTTGCTGAGCTGCTAATTTGGCTATCAAATAAGTTTCTCCTGATTTTTTTTTTAATGTTTTGCAACCGGTGGCCTCTGGCCATTGCGTGGGTCAGGCATTTTGTAGGGAGAGCTCTCATCTCATTACTGCTTGAGGAGTAGCAGCATACACGAGGCTTGAGATGAAGAGAGGTCTTCAGCCAAGTAGGTGATATGCTGGTATACCCACTCTTTGTAAAACTGGTTGTTGTGTCTCTAAGCAGGCAACGTGATCTGATAAATCCAAAACATGCTGCAGCATTATGGACCTAGAAAGCCCCGCAGACTCGGTAGTGGCAGCCCAAGGAAGCGTTGAGTCCAGTGTTCCTCCTCAGAGCACGTATTGCTTTCCCTACGTGCTCCCCTGTTATCCTCACATGAGAGTTGGAGCATTTTTATAACAAAAAATGTAGCAATCACAGCCTAGAAACGAGGCATCTGTACCTGTAATGTTAAATGGCCGGGGCTGAAGTTCTCCAGTCCAGCCAACCTAAGCCAACAGTTCACGGCTTCATTAACGCACCGTGGTTGAAGTTGCTTGGGTACTGGTTTGTGCCATCGGAGCCTAACCTGCAGTGAAGGCAAGAGCTGACTGCTCATCAAGGCTGTTTGCAGCATCTTTGCTTTATTAATCCGTATTAATTCAGTACCTGTGTGTTTACACTCGTCGTTTCCAGCAGCAGCTGGCTATGCGGCGCAGTGTCCAAACTGTCGTCCTTCCATACATCGATCACGTAGGAGCCAGAGAAGCAGCTGCGCTTCAGAAGTGTATCGGTATTATTCCATTTTCTGATGCTGCTTTTGTTGCCTAGATTGACGTGCTCGGGGCCCCCAAACACTGCACTGGGTTTAGTATGACCCCGGGGCCTTTGCAGAGTCCACTGCAGGACTCAAACCTTTATATCCACTATTAAAAGGCACTTATGTAACTGTTTATGTTAGAGCCAGGTGCTTTGTTGCCTGTGGACATGCTGTAACTTGACAAAATTTTAGTTTTTAATTTTTTTTCTTTATGGTCAAAATGTGCTAAACATACTCCACGAGTCCTTTACTCTTTGCAAACGGTTTGGCCGCCTTCAGCAACCACTCAGCTTTCTGCAGGAGAACAGAAGCCAGGGTTTCCCAGCGCTCTGTAGCGATGCATCCGTGGCAGCATTCTTGTTATTCCTATGTTTTCCTTGTGAAGGAAATGCAATTTCTAGGTGGCATGTCAACGATGTGTTTTTAATGAATTTTTGTGGTGTTTCTCATTCAATTTGTAGTGCGTTTCTAGTTTTGGGGGGTTTATTTAGGCTTTATATACAAAGGTGTGATTTGCAGGCTTCAATTTTGTTGAATCTTTAGAGGTACTAAAGCACTTGAAGGAGCGTTGGGTTCAGTCAGTACTGAATAGTGAGTTCAGCAGACTAGAAGTAAAAAATCTGCTTTCTTACTGTTTCTGTGAGAAGCTGATAGATGTGAAAACCGTTTAACAGTTGTTTGGGTTTGGGTTTGGTTTTCCTTTCCTGTTAAACTCGGCTACTGAGGAAACCTTCTGCACGCTGCAATATGTCAGAAACACCGTTATGTTATAGTTGCATCATTATCTAAAGGAAAAATTGAGTGTGGGTTTGAAGTCGACAAGTGATGAAAGTAGCCCTGAGGTTGTCAATTAGAAAGCCAAGGCCTGGAATTGATAAGTTAATGGCCAGTTCCCTTCTCACCCCCCACCCTCACTTCGCTGCCTGCTCCCGCCTCGCCCCACAGCGGCTTTACTGCTCAGAACATAAAGGCTTGCTTTGGTTTTGTGTCCCAGAATTTGGCTCACTGATATGATTCCCTTAAATTCTTTGCTGGTTGCAATGTTCTTAGTATGGGTGGACAGTTAAACAAGGAGAAATGAGATGCAGCAGATGGAAAATCTAATGTCAAAGTGATGCCCCCTTTTTTTGGTCGTTTGTTTGCTAATTCTGTTTCAATGCTGAGCCGGTCCCGCTGGTGTGTCAGGCCATCCTCCTGCAGTACCCACGGCACGTTTAGCAGCGGTGCACAGTTTAACTTCTACAGTGTGTTTGTCCCCAGGTTTTAATCCCTAAAATTTAGTGGCAGCCTCTTGGAAACCACGTGCTCCCATTAAAGGCAGAGGGCAATACATGTGGGCTTCTCCTCAAGGGGAGATACTGGCTACCAAAGTTTGTGATATAATGTCATATAAATACAGAGTATTTCTGTCGGGCAGGAGGGAACCAACATGTGGCCGTGTCCCCTAAGGAACACATTGGTTTAGATAAAGGGGTAAATTATGGAAAATAACAAACAGGATTTATTCAGGTTTTAATCGTTCTTGGTGTGCTGTGTTGTCAGAACAACAGCAACATTATTAAACAAGCTTTCAAGTAGTATTAGAAGTAGGATATGGTTCCAGCAGGCATGATGCAAAGGGAAATGTGTAATTCATCTTCAGTTTTTGAAAACTTTATGGATGGTGTGAGTTTTTAGGGCTTGTAAAAGGTTGCAGATGGGCACCCCCTCAGCGGCTTGAGGTTTTCTGGTCATGGCATGGCTGCTTCAGTGACAATGGAAAGTCAGGATTTTTCCCTCTGTCTCAACCTAGAGAGGAAGAGTAACAAGAAGGCAGTTTAACTTGTAAGCGTATTCAGGTTTTTGACCTTTCTGGTGATTCCACTGTAGCCAGCAAACATCTGGTTAATAATGGGGGAAAAAAATTGCCACTGCCACTTAACTGCCTAAGTGAAATGAAACAGGGAGCTCTGAGCACGGACTGCTGCTCTGGAGTCCCTCTCTCCTCCAGACGAATTTCAAAACATGAAATAACTCTTATTCTGGCTTAATTTGCAGAAAAAGAGATGTGACATTGTATTAAACAATTTCCTCCACCTGACATGCTGTCTTTGCCCAAAACCCACGTGGCAGAGCTCTTGCAGAGCTTCACTAGAGGCTTGGTGCTGAAGAGGTAGTACATGATTTTCCAAAAGCATGTGTTCCTTCTGTGCCATACTCTGACTTACTTCTTGAGATAGATAAATAAATAATAAACCCCATAAATAATAAAAATATACAATGACATTTTTGATGAGAGGTTTTATTTTCTTACACGTTGGGACTGGTGTTTCTAGTGCTACAGGAACAAGCTTGTGCAGTGGCCTGTTTCAAGACAGGTTATCTCAAGGTGAAATAAGAACACTCAATCTCATTTAGCTTGATCTGTTCAGGTATCATACCTATCAGAAAGCATAATTCTGTCAGTCCTTTCCTTAGATTGCAGTTTTGTCTTTGCGGGAATCTTCTGTAGTTATTTTCTGAATGAAGTTCTGAAAGTTAATGTTGTTAAGTCAGCAAAGCTCATCTTCCAGGGAAAGAGTCATCTCTTTCTGGACTTTTCTTCTCTTAACTTCTTTCATATGTTTTTATATACCTGCCAGCCCAGCAGGATTGTTGTGCAGATACTTTCTTTCACACACTGTGTGGAAACCAGTAAGCCAAATTTTGGTGGAGCAAGTCGCTGCTCTGCAAAAGGCAGACCAGTGCCAAAGATCTCCATCTCTTTCAGTGTGTTGCTGCAGGATGTTGGTCTCTGCTCTTGTGAGGCTTTGTGTTTTCTCAGCCATGGTACTCATTCAGCCTGAGAGTCCCTCTTTTGCCACGTGTTTCTTGACTTTTGTCCTGCCTTAAGTTCATCCACAGCTTTCAGTATGGATGAAAATTACACTTGTGTGCTGTCTGCTCATCAGTTTACTCCTGTTACTTCCACACTTCCATGGCACATGAAGGACGGGATACTAGACAGTGCCTGTCTTACAGTGAAAACTCCAGTGCTTTACAGAGACGTTATGGGTAGAACTGGTCTTTTTTCCTGCTCTCCCTATCTAAGGAGGAAGAGTATTGTTTTAGGAAGAAAAGTTTCTTTCTTCCCAAAAAGGCTGGGTCCACGTAAGCTCTTCAGCTCTAGAAGTTTGTTTGCATTGCATCACTTCAGTCTGGAGCTGCAACACCCAAATTGGAGGCTTTGATCCTATATAGCTTTCTAGGGATACTAATCAAAGGCATTCCCCTCCACCCACATACTTTATCTTTTCTGACAAATACGGCCTGAGCAGCACTCCTTCCTCCCCACATGAGCATCCTCAAGCCTGGAGCTCCTTCCCCGCTTCACATTCACCTGTACTCAGAGGAATGCTGGAAAGAAATGAAAATTACTTACCAAAAAGTGGTGTGGCATTTCCAATTTTTTTTTTTTAAATTCTGATATGGAATCTTAAAATATGGAAAAGCTTGTCTAGACTCAGTAATCTGAAACATTTGTAATGGATAACAACCTGTCCTATACACTAGAAATAAAAAAGGAAACCCCAGTGTTTGCACAAAGGCACATTCAGTGCAAGAAAGTTGACTTGGCATTTCCACATTTTTAATGTCTAAACCAAAATTAAGTCCACTGTTGTCTTGATCCAGTCAGGATAGATTTCCTTTGAGTATATCTGAAATGCTACAGAGTTCAGTTAAGTCAACTTTGTCTCTAAGGTCAGTGTCATCACCTAAGACACGTGGTCTGAGCAGGTTGTGGTCCTACCAGGAGCTCAGCACTGATGTTTCTGAAAAAGATAAACCAGAAAATGCATGTGCTGTCAAAGGGCTGTGTTTCTTCAGGCGGCTGTGGGGTTTTATCAGCTGCTTTGACCACTTTTGCCTGAAAAACGATCTATTAACCTTAAAACACAATTGACAAATGGCAGAATCTAAAAATAAAAAAATGAAGGCACAATGGTTTATGATGATCTGTGATGGTTTAGGTTTGTTGTTGTAATCTGTGACTGTATAAAATCACTTATTAAGTATTCAAGGGTAATGGCAAAATTAAATGGTTTTGAACCAAATGTAAACTTGTTGGAGGGAACAATTAATAATTGGGGTCTTTCTGGTAGTGTAGACCTCAAAGATGTTTTGAGGCCTTAACTTCAGTGACTGAAATACTCACCACCTCCTTGATTCATCTGTTGCGATGCATGGCGGGGTCTGCTGCATGGAGAGAGATGGCTGCAGGATGTCTTCACTCCACAGCCAAGAAGGGTGCTAGTTTAGAAGAGAAAGACATTGAAGATTTCTAACACTTCAGACGCTTCCAGTTTCTTTTCCAGACCACTTGCGGCCTGTTCTGCAACTGATAAAAGCATTTCTTTTCCGGAATTTTCCTATCACATATTTGAGATGTAGGTCTTGATGATTTCTGCCACTTGTACTGGTAATGCTGGCACATTCCTCTATTTAAAAAAAAAAAACACAAACAATTAATAATCTGAAACTAAACAATAAGCAAAGAGCTGAACCCTGAGTCAACGAGATGGCAAAAACTCAGTGATCAATAAATAGATAAGCTTTCAAAATTTGTGCAGAATGTATTTCTTCTTAAAACTACCTCTGTTAAAATTATACCACTTCCTAAGCTTGTTGTACTCTGCTTAAATCGTAAAAAATAACAAACCAAATAGAAACAGTGCTTCCAGTTTGTGGGTCAGACCATTCCACTGATTAAAGTCTAAATTCTGCCTAAACTCTGGAAACTCAAAGTGTTTGTTGCATAACTGCGTTGCCTTTTGAGGTCTGTATTCTCTTCTGAAACTACCAAGAGAATACTGTCTTCAGTATATTCAATTAGCTCAGTTAAATGACTAATTTATTCGAACTTGACCAATTGGGAGCAGAAAAGCTTGTTCTTCTCTACCAATCTGTGAATAAAAGCTAATTATGAGAGGATTAGATTTGCTAATACTACAATATTAAAGGATATTAGGACCAAATACTAGATTTGTGCTAATTCTAGCTAATACCGAGTTATTTTAGTAGATCAATTTCTAAATTAAATCATTATTTTCTTTAGAAGTTCAGCTTCTTTAAGACAGTGCTATGCAACTGAAAAAACATCTCCCCACATTTTAAGTTGCATTCCAGTTTCCATCCACAGAAACATAAATCATAAATAAACACAAAAGGATCAGCTAGTAAATAAGAATTGTGCCATACGTGTTTTTCTAACAAAAACAGTAAAATTAAGCTGAAAAAAAACCCCATACAATGAAGCATAGAAAAGCTTTTATATATATATATATATATCAGTGGAGATACTCTCTCCTTCTGGCTAGCAGTAAGTAGTGCCAAATTTAGTGTAAAAACTATATTTAGCTACAAAGCAACATACTTTAGTGGTTACAAACTGAGAATTAACCTTTCTACAAGAAAATAACGTTTAAATGGGAAAACAAGAATCAAATTAATTACTTAACTCAAGGTTCCCCACTCGGTAGTTTAACTCCTTATTTTAAAACAGGGAGCTTAAAAGATTTCATCCTGCTGAAAGCCATGGGTAACCAAGGTACCTTGGAGTGAACGTAAACAGAAGCGCAAACTTGACATAAGGATCCAGAAAACCAGTCAAGAATGTGATGTCAGGAAAACGTGGGGATAAATCTTTCAGTTCTGCCCAATAAACATTTGGTATATGGGACACCCCACAATGAAATTTAATTACCTCTTCTGCTGCGGTAGGATCACAAGAAGAACGTTGCTTCGGGCGGCAGCAGAATGCGATGGGTAATGGAGGACAGACAGGAGGGGAAAGCGTCTCGGTCATCGCGCCCTTGCTGCAAAGAGGCCGGGCCCCACTGCCATTGGTCCTTGGTGTCTCAAGCTTGTGAGTCAGACACCGTGATGGTTCCTTTCCATCTACTGGTGGCATCAGGCACCGTTTCTCTAAATGCTAATTCATAACCTTTCATCAAATTGCTTTGAAAAACACGCTGCTTTCTGTTGGTTTAAAAGATCGATTTGGCAATGGTGAGGCTGCCCATGTTTTGTATCTCTTCCCCCCTAAAAGCAGAGTCCATGAATGATGCTGTTTCTGAGAGGTGGTCCTTCTCCAATAGCTTACTTGGCGCGATGGCTGGCTCTTCCTCACCTCCTACCTAGGATGAATGACTGGGGCAATAGACGCAACGCTTGGTGCAGTGCTGATGCAGAAGCAAATCTTGGGCTGCTCCAGCACTCCTGCTGCTCCACCTGATTTTAACCTCTCATGAACGTGGGTTCCTCATCTTCAGCAGGTCCACAGGCCAACTGTGTAACTTAGTAGTAGCCTAGTAGTAAGCAGAAAAGGAATTTATGGCTGGAACTTTTGCTGGGTAAAATGACCTGTGTCCCCAGCTCCCCCTTTCTCCCACAGTTATTTCCCAAGGTATCTCTGTATGTTTTGTCTGTACGTCCTGAGCCTCTGGCAACCTCCTGCTAATCACTTCTCTTGCTGAAGAGCCCAAAAGAGGATTTTCTTAGCTGTCTGCCCTGCCCGTTACTCGCTGCCGGAGGCAAAAGGATGTAACAATGAGGGGTGCGTAATGGATGAAAAACCTAGATGATGGCATTCACCCCCCCAAAACGACTAATGTGAACGGGCTCTGGGTGCACCCCAGCCTCCATTCCTCTCCGCGTGATCTCCCATCTCCTTCATCAGGCTCTGGGGTCTGTGACCCTGCTTGGGCGTTCTCCGTGAGAGCAATGAGGCTTTATGTGTTTATTGAACAATAGCAGCCAGTGTAAAGGATGCTGAGATAAAGACTGCATGTTACCTGCCCTGTGTCTGCCCAGGGTCCAGATTTTTAAACAGGCTATTTCTTTGTAGTCCTTTTCAAGCAAAAATCCAGGGTTTGCCATCTCTCCCTCACATGCATCCACTGTGAAAGATAGCACAGTATATAATTATTTTCCAGCCCGATTTTCAGGACAACTTGGACCTTCTTTTCCTGTAATGTTTCTAAAACTGGCAGAATAAGAACTTTTTTTTTTTTTTAAGCCTGCATACGCTGCAAGGAGTATTTTAAAATAAAGATTTAAAAAAAAAATCTCTTAAGCATGTTTAATGCTTGTATAAGGTGCCAGATTTTAATTACAGTTGGCATTTATAAGTGTGGTGCTGGCAATGGCAACCATATTGCTGAAAAAAGGCATAAATTTTGACACTGGCAATATGGGAACCCAGCATACAAGACTGTAAACCTCATTGCTTTCTGTTTTAATATACTAGTTTAAGGGAAGAACTTTTAACAGTTAATATTTAGCTAGAAGGTTTTGGGTTCGATATTAAGTTGTTCTCATTTCAAACTATTTAGTAATTTAGGTCCTATCAAAGATCAGCTTAGGTAATAACTTTCTATTAAACAGCCTTTAAATAAGCATGCTTAAAATAGGGAAAATAAGATGCTTCATTACAAGAAATGAGGTTGGCATCTACCAGGTTTTCCATTAAGTTCCAGGTCACAGACAAATAAAGGAAGTATGTTAGAAAAAAAAAACCTTTTTAAAAATAATTAGGGAGATGTCTGTTTTGTTCACCAGATGGAAAACCAGTAGTTGTGGGTGGTCTGTGCTGGATGGGGCATCTCACAATTGGCAGAACTATGCCTTTAACTTTTAAAGTCCTGGGACAAAATGTGAAAGTAATTGACTGTTCAGAATGCTCTCTCTCTGGATACTTAGCATGCTTTTAAAACCAAGATTTGGTGAGTTTCTGACTTCTTTTTTTCCCCCCCCTAAGAACGCTCAAGCTGTTGTGTCTAGTATTAGGCCAATTGGGGATATTTTTGGTAGCTGTTTAGCGGGGCTGTTGTCTTTTGTGCTTACGCCTGTGCGCGCCTGGACTTGCATGTGCACAGCTGAAATGCCCTGGCTTTACAATTCTCCATTAGCATGTTGTGCACATGGTTTTCATAATATTGTCAGTGTTTGCCTTGTTCAGGGTGTACCTAAGCTGTCGGTTAACATCCTTTCTTTCCTCTAGCTCGCTCTGGCTTTTAAGAAATTTAAACCTATCGATTTCCTAACGCGCTAAAGAAAACAAAGTCGCAACCTTATTTTCACAAGCCAGAAGAAAATTCCTGGTTTAAAATAACTCAGGGCTTTGTGAAAGTATTTAAAATCTGTGTGGGTTTTGTGGGGTTTTTTTTTCCTTTAGTCTGAATAACTAAATAGAATTGTGCATGCGTGGGTAGTAGGTGTATACATACGCATATTAAATGTCGTCTTTTAAGAATGAGTTAGAATCTTCCTGGTGCAGTTCGTAACTTCACTTGCCTTTTCCAGGACTGATAAATACTTCCTAATCGCCAGATTAATTTGGGAGAACGATTGTGGAAGAAGGGTTAGAAAAATCTCTGTCTCCGCATTAAGAATAAGAGATTTTATTATCTGAACTGCAGTAAGAATGTGTGCTGTTCAGTGGTGACCTCTAAAAGAATGAGGCACGACCCATTTATGGCATAGGAGGCAATTGCTTTATTTTTACCTTACTTTACAGACAATTTTTTTGCAGTTATCTATATGAATGGTCACAGAGAATTGCATACGTGTGTTATATCTATATTGTAGCTTGTGTTAAACCGATCCCCACACTTATTATGTAGAAGCATTCTTGAAGATAAGTGAGGCACTCAACTTAGTGCCTTCTTTGTAAAACCTCTTTTGCTATGCATGACATGTACTCTGTATTTTTTTCCCCTCGCGGTAAATTATAAAGCTTTTTTTCTTTCCATGAATCTCCTTCCAAGAAAACACATACAGCCTAATAACACTCGCCTTGAGAACCATGCATTGCCTCTGCTACAAAGCCGTGTTTTCATTGAAGAGATAATTATAATATGGTTTAATGTTCTTGTCAACCCTGAAACACTGTCCCTAAAGAGTGCTATTCTGGAGGATGTCTTTTTGAAGAGGCTTGAATGTAGCTAAGAAAACACAGGGAGAGCCACGCGCTTTTCTGATAAACCCAGGCTGATTTTTTAATGCAACGTGTACTCTCTGAAAAGAATTAGACCTTTTTTTAAGGTATTGATTCAGAGCTGCGTCTTCCTCCAGATTTCACTGTTGCAAATACGGAAAATTTGCTTGGATTTATTTATTTTGCTTTCTTTCCTCCCCCTTCCCCCCCCAGTTATATTTATAGACTTTAAACCTATACAAGGACATAAACTCATAATAATAATTAAAATCCCTTTAATGTGTTTTGAGGCACGGACTCCAAATGTGGAAAAAAGCCCAAACTGGAACACAAATGGTTCTTCCCAGGCAACAAACACTCTTGGCTGTTGATACGCTGTAATTTTCTGCTTTACTTAGTAAAAACAGCAATTACTTATTTGTTCCATATCCCCCCCCCAGCACAGATGCTACTCAGTCTGTCCATTTTCCGAGCGCCGAGCGGGCTGGGTGCGCGCCTGGGTGCGCGTGCACGCGTTTCAACGCCAAGTGAGTCAGGTTGTCCCCCCTTTATACGCTGTAGTGTTTACCAGCATTTATTTGTCACTGCTTAGTTTACCACCGGCCCAAGACAATGGTGTGCTGGAAGCAAGAAGTCTTGCTTTGGCAGCCTCTCCTGCTGGTGGAAAACACTTCCAGGTGCAGTTTTGCAAAGCATCGAGCTGACCTTACAAGCCAGCGTGAGGGTAGATGAAAGCCGGGTGGTCACACCCGTTAAGGTTGCGGCCTAGTCAGACAAACCTTTGGGGTTGTTTTTTTGTTGTATTGTCTTTCTTGGCGGTCTGGTGGTTGTGAACCGTGTCTGGTGGTGCTAAAGGCAGCGTAGTGTGAAGCAAAAAAGCCTTCGCGGGAGATGAAATCACAGGCTGGCTGAAGGGCCATGCAAAATTCCCCTTGGCTTCAGGCCATCTGGGATCCCCCTCGGGTTTCAGAGCCCAGTTAAAGGCTGGGAAGTAAGAAAAATGTGTTACCTGCCACACCACAAAAAATATATCTGACCAGAAAAAAAAAACAAAACAACCCCAAACCTGAGAAGCTAAGGACAGCACAACTCTTCTCACGGCTCCTACGGCAAGCATGAGGCTGCTAGCATGCACAAGGAATCGCATGGCCCAGCACAATGCAACCGGACTGCTGGACTGGGTGCTTGGTATCCTGAATTCAATACCGACCAATCTTAAGAGCTACAGTTAAAGAAAGAATATGAGCAAATCCGTTAATTGATCGAAAAGTGTTTTATTAAGTATTTAATTACCATCACTCTGAAGAGGCAGTATAAAAGCAGCACGATACCTGGCAGAAGTGTATCATTTGACTCTTCACTACAGCCATCTCACCGTTAACAGTCTGTTTGCTTGCTCTGAAGTCAATGAGATTTATTTTTTCTTTCCCGCCTTTGAGGAGGCATTTCAAAGTAAGGCCTTAAATTTGTGTTGTAAATAATCTCTCTAGAGAAATTTTTCAAGTGCAAAAACTTCCCGAACAGTTAAGTGTTTAAACGTTTCTGGTGCTGCCCAGTTAAAAATATCCTTGGGATTTTTCCCCTCGGGTTTATATATTCACGTTAGATAGACACTGTTCAAAGAATAAGCGAGTGTTTCTGGCAGAATTAGCATTTTGTAGTCATGTCGAGTATGTTTGGGTTCCCTCACCATTTTCCTTTTGTTTTGTAGTGGAAGGAAAAAACACTCTAAAAATACAGAATCTTAGTTAATGGATGTAGGTGCTAAGTGACACGAAAAGAAATGACTGAAGCCGGTTTCCCATTGCATCTTCTTCCTGATCTTTGAATTCGCTACCACAGACATGGTTTCTAGAGTTTGTTTTCTTCTTACAAGATGCACTGTGTTCCTACCTCATCTTTTTAATGAAACTTGGCACCTAATGTTTTGATGGATATTTCTTAACTTAAATCTTGGGTTTGGGGCTGCGTTTTTTTTTCTTAAATTACCCCTTTCCTTTTTGGAACAAATACCTCATCAAAGGATTAAATATCTGACGGAAACGTATGAGGCTTTCCCAATGGGTGAATATACATGAGCTTTGTCATTCTATTTCCTCTTTTTTTCAGGCTATATATTCAATTTATTTTAAAAAATCTTTATTTATTTTAGCCATGATGATGTCACATATAAATCCGTTGCTACATTAGGTGCTGCTACAATTGTAGGTAAGGTTCAGTGATCTCTGTCCAACAGACAGGTATCTCTGCTGTTTTATGTCCTTACGCATTTCCCTCTCCAAAGAAGACACTGTAGAGGGATATGTCTGGAGGGCCTGTTTTGTGCAGCCCTCCTGGTCCTGCCCAGAGGCACACCTGCCAAGGCAAATGTGCCTGTTTCCCTCCTCACTCATCCTTTACATTCCACTCGCCTTTTCCATGTAGTTTTGCAGATAAGGGATTGTTAAGCTCTAAACACTCTCTATGTTTGTTTAAAACCAACTTGATTTTTAACACCCAGTGTTTTTGAAGGCACCTGATCCCCAGCTTTCACATCCAAGTGTTGAGATGGAGAGAGCAACCCATGGAAAGGCTGTATTGTTGCGTGTTGATGACTAAATCTTGCTTAAGTGGGTAAATGCGCTCTTTGACCTCATTTCCCCTGAAAATTCCCATTGGTTGCATATTATTGTCATGGCACGTAAATCAATCCACTAGTATTTTCTTGCCTCTCAAAAGACTGGTGCAAAATTTTGCTGAGGTTCTATTATTATTATTATCATTATTATTATTATTATTATTATTATTATTATTATTTTCAGCCTTGTTTAATTATACTGGCATTCATTCAGCCTCTGTATCTCCCTTCACACTTCAGTCTCATAAGTCTTTTAAGAGGAGACTGCAAAGACATGCAACAGCTCAGGACAGCCTGATTAAGGCTGGCAAGTAAAATACGCAGGAGTTGGGAAATGTCAGAATTAAGACAGCTGATACAATTGAAGTTCAGCCCCCTTATATGTTTGCTTGATAGTGTAGTCTTTTAATTTCAGGATCATACATGGGTATTTCCACAGGACCCCTGCCTTAGTTAGTAAACAGGATGGACGATGCTGAGTTAATGAGCAGTTATTCAATATTTTGTTTTCTCCTAATTTTTCAATGTGTAGCCCTAGGCCTTATTTACTGCACGCTATTGAAACCCTGCTGTGAAGACAGAATTGTTAATTTCCTCATGAGCTTTTCTATGGCACTTATTGCTATAAATATCTGAACGCTTAACAAACATTAATTTATCTTCAGAAAACCCTCATGATGAAAAGGGCTGGTTTACTCCTGGTTTACTGATAGGGAGATGAGGCATAGGGAGATGAGAGCCATGACTGTCCCATAAATTTGGGTGCTCGGTTTTCAGCTTGCAGTTAAGGAGGTAGACACCTAATTTCAGCATTCAGTGCTGAGGGACCTTGACATCAGAGCACAGAAGTAGCGCCAGGTTAGGTAGATAGGCTTTCTAAGAGCCAGTGAGAAGAGCTGTGCTGGGAGCACTAGTAGCATTAACTGAACTAATAGCTTTTGTGTTGGGGGCGGGATGTGGAAACAACAGAAGCTTTGGGCATGCCAATTCTCTTCACCTGTACTCTTTTTACTTTTGAATGTCCAAATGCTTTTAATTCTGTGCCAAGTAGAAGCTTCAAAAGAGACCCTCAGACCATCACGGCTTCAACTTCACTGCACTGGAGCTAGAAGTACTTCAAATATACAGCGAGCATGGCATCACCTAAGCCTAGACAAGGGAAAGTACTGCACTAATACCATTCCTTAAATCACAGGCTTTCTGTAGATTTAGTATCCTTACTGTGGGTTTCAGGAAACTGCTTTCCACTCAAGATTCAGAGCTCCTCATAGAGTCACTTATCTAAGGTCTTGCGTCCAAAAGCGTTTTGGAATTTGATTTAATTAGGTGGGACCCTTCTAGAAGAGTACAGAAACAAAAATACTGACAGGGCTGTCCCCTTACTTTAGAAATTGCTCTGTGATAAGAAGCAACAGCGCCAGTTTGTCCTGATTGTTGAGATGATTCAAGTCTCTATTTCTAAAACACTGCTTTAACTAGTAATGGGTTAAACTATGACTTTCTAGATGAATAGTTAGACGCATTCACTTGGTAGAGAACAGACCCAGCTCCTGTCCTTGCTCCAGTTAGTTATCCAAGTAGTTGGTATTAATCAAATACTGGTCACAGTAACAAAGTAGTTTTTAGATGATCTTCATAGACTGGCAGCAAAGGTCATGCTTAGGTTGTTTGTATCATCTCCCTCAAATCCAGTGAATATGGAACTGGATGCAAACTAGCACAGCTTCAGCAGAGTGTCTCCAGGTAAGGGCAAGACCTTAAAAAAACCTTAAAATGAACACACAAACAAATAAACAAAAATACTCCTAGGTCTCTACAGACAATGATCTTCCTTATCCAGTCATGATTCAGGTCTGTCCCATAAAACATCTCTGCAGGAATATATTACTGAAGACAGTTTCATAAGCTGTGTGCCTCGAGGGCTGAATTTAGATTACACAGGAACGTCAACTTGGCTGTTTCCTAACTTTCTGTTAGTTTGCCTTGCAGTCTTAGCAGGAGATTTTAATGTGGTTTTCACAGATTGCTAAGAGGGTGTTTTAGCTTCCCTGAAATTATACTGGACCCCACGTGGTTTGTCAGCATGGCTTGTGAGCTGGAGAGCACCGAGCCGTGGTGGGCAACGTGCAGGTAGTACTGCAGCAGTTCACCCATCAATAGGCATATGGCACCAAGGCATTAGGCACTGATACGGCGTCGGCGTCCTCTGCACAGGCGTCACACCTGCTCAGTGAGGCTTGGCATCACCAAGCCACTGCCCTTGCCACCTTTGTCCACAGAGCATGGTTGGTGCCCGGTGCCATCAGTGAAGAAGGAGGGGGTCATGCAGCTTCCCCAGCACAGAGCTGGAGGGGGCAGGAAGCAGGACAGCATGGGGCGGAAGGGAAACGGGGATTGCGGTGCTCTTAGCGCCACTTTCTGCCATAGCCTTGTGTATGGCCCCTGGTACAGGAGCCGCAGCCTGCCAGAGTCCTGCTGGCATTGTCTAACAACTGAATTGTAGTTGGTGATACTTTTTCTGGTTTGGGGGGGCATGCTTGCAAGTAGAGATGCACAGGAACACAGGGGCCAGTGATGTGTCTGCAGCTTTGTGCTGCAGCTTTCTCTTCTCCTCTCTTCCTTAGTGCACTGTTTCAGTCCCATTCTGCTCTGGGGCTTCTCACTTACTTCAGCCCTCTTGCCTGCCCAGGACTAGCTTTCCTTTTACAGCTCAGCATTTTGGGGGTGGTTTTGGGGAATACGTAAGAGAAAATCCCTCTCCCCATGCTTTCATAGAACTGCTGGGAGCCATGGTCACGAGGCAAGAAGTTTGGGGTCTGCACCCGAGCCATGCCATGGAGCTCCCCCGAGGGGATGGAGTACTAAACAGTCTGGTCTGACCAAGGGCTGTGACTGAAAGGAGCATAGCAAAACACTGAGATTATTATTATTATCTTAAATGAAACAAACCTTCCCAACCTATGTTGAATTGCAGGTTTGTAGGTTTTTAACTTGGGTGACTCCTAATGAGCCTGACAAAGACATAAATAAACTAAAAAGGACTCCCAGTCCTCCTTGGTAAGTTGGAAGTAATGTGAAAAGGCACAGTTTGCAAGGCCTTGGTAATTTCAACACACCAAAGAACCTCACTCCTTGCAATCACCTGTTACCACTGTAAAATTCCCAGAATTTCAGCCCAAAGCAGACATTCCTGTCCCTGCTGTAGGCAAAATTGTGTGTGACTGACAGTGAGGAGTATCTGGCTATATCAATCTACTCAGCACTATTACATATCATTGAATCAAACTTAGTAATAGGCCACAACATGATCTTGCTGCAGATGGTCTGCTTCCATGAGGGAAGCTGAACGTGGAGAATGACGTTGCTGTGTTTAACGGAGAAACAAAACTTTCTGCAGGGTTCATGGAGAAAAATGGGTAATTTCCCAGTCTGCTTAGCCTGCAAATTCCAGAAATTTAGAAGAAAAGAAGGGATCCGAGCTGTAGGCAAGGCAGACATCCCTCTACAGTGTTCAGGTGCCGATCTAACAAAATACAGAGGTTTGAGGGTTTTTATTAACAAGACCAACGTTGTTAACAAAGACCCCCTGCTATTGGAACACCAGAAGTGTTGGGCTAACAAATTAGCACACGGGAAATCTGCAATTGCAGAAGAACTCAGGCCTTGAGACTGTTGCAATTGTTTACATCTTTCTGCAGCAAACAGGCTGTTTTTCCTGTTCCATTACAACCTGGCGTTCGGATAGTGGGCGCCCACATCATTTTCTTTGTGAAGAGGAGTCATCACTTCTCTGATCCAGGCCGGCCTGACAACAAAGAGGTGACAGAGCTTTCTGTCTGACATGGAGGAAGTGGAAGAATTGCCTTTGGCGAGAGGCTGCGCAACGGTTCCCCTTGCACGAGCCCTAAAGTTTAGCCTTTACTAATTGGTACCGAAATGAAAATTCATCAGTGTGAGGAAGGGGAGCTCACAGCTGAGTTCTAATTACTGCAGAGTAAGTAAGCAAAACTGTGGTCGGGCTGTGCATGCGTGCGTGGCGCGGGAATGAACCGCTTCTAGCTCAAGCTTGTTAGCTGGGGCTGATGTCCCAAAACAGCTTTGGATGTGCGCTCTTACCCAGCAGCTGGTAGCTAGAAGCAGGCCGTAGCTGTGCATTTTGGAGCCAGCCGTGCTGTTTGAGAATGGCACTGCTCCCCGTCTCACTGCCACACCAGGAGAGGCAATTGCTCCCGCTAGGCCTGCCTTGGAGAAGTTCAATACGCACTAATGGGGCTCCCTGTGCGGGGTCGGGGGCACTCATGCAACCCCTTCCCACCAGCGTGGCTATGGAGGCAATCGCATCCGGCCAGTGGGTGATCCCAAGCACCCCAGGCTGATAGCATCTCAGGCTAGGTTCAGAAGAGGACGTCTGCCTGCAGCCTTCAATCACCAAAAGCAGTAGGTGTCCTGCTGGCAGAGGTTTAATGGCTGCTGCTGAGCACACGGTGCTCTCTGAAAAGCATTTCATGTTCCTTTTTTCCCTCTCCTTAGCTGAACTGCATTTCTTCCCACATGGGTCCTCATGGAATGGCCACAGATGCCTAATCAATTTAATAAAAGTGGGGGATTTCCCTGTTTTCTGTGAGGAGTGAATTCACCCACTGGCTCATGCGCCATATCTCTACTAAGCTCCTGTTCACACAACATGAGAGCTGATTGAAAAACGTAAGGCAAAATATCTAGAATTTTGGAAAAAAGATGTTTTTCTCCTCTTTGTTGTTTAAAGAAAAATTAGAATGTTTTGTTTTGCTTTTTCTTCCTTTTCTCACTCTTCCTCTTAACCCTCTTTCCCTTTTTCTAGTTTGCTTTTGTGAAAATAGAGAGCCGGGGAAGTGACAACCATAGACCGGGCTGCGCCCATGTTCGTCGCCTTCTGATTTTGACTGGAACAGTGAAATGTCAAAGCTATGATAACGGGGTTTTTATTATGTCTTTTGTAATACCAAAAAAATTGTAAAACCCCCCAAAACCAACCTGTTCTAGTGAGTACCATCTTCATGGTACTCTTGGTGGTTTTTCATAAGCCGCAGTTAAGTGGTGATTATGTTCTGCAGCAGCAGTACGTAGGCTTGTGTCCTTCTGGTTTACCTGAAGGTCATGGGGAAACATGGTGCCAAACTCATACCTCCCCTGCTCAGTGAGGAATTACTGTTACAGCCAACTTCAGCTGTTCTGTAAGGAGCAAAAGCGACTACAGCTGAAGCAGTACAGAGCAGGAGAAGATCATGCCTTCTGCAAACTTTTTTTCTGGTAGATTTGTAAGGAGTTGATTTGAGTTGGCAAACGGTGATAAGCACTGATTTTTACCAAGAAAAGTTTTAAAGAACATAGAAAACTTGGAAATACTATGACAAAAATACAGGTGTCCATCTGATTCTTAGCATACATTTGTTTCCTCTCTCGTTCTGCTCTGGAACCATGGTACTGTCTTCACCCCTGCAAATTTAGAGGGACTTAGACAGGAGAAAACAAGAAAGGCTGAACTTGACAAAAACTATACTTCATTACTATCTTTGGCAAAGCTAAAGTCTATTAACTGTTGATTTTAATTTTTTTCTGATCAAAAGTAGAAATTAAATCCTACTGTGCCCATTGGAGACTCCTTCCAAAGGAAGAGTTACTGATGAGCTATTCTTCCATGATTGTGCAAGCTTCTACAAATAACAACCTCACTGTGCGTTTCTCTCAAAGTGAATGTAATTTGCATAGCATGCTTTTGGGGGCTTCTGCTGCTGCCAAAGCTGATTTAATACTCATTAAAGCACAGAGCAAGTCTAATCCAAAACCTTACGGGCCTTCAATGCAAACCCATAAAATGTGCTGATTTGCGCTTCCTGGGCATCTCCAGGGGAAGGATGCTGTGGGAAGAGGGGGTTGGTGTGCATCCTGCTATTACAGAGCTGCCACTCAGTTGGGGGAAGTTTGGAGAAGATTCCCATCACTGTGGGCAGAGGTGTGTACCTGTGATAGCAATCCTGCCTGCTGGAGCCACATTTGGAGCTAGACTCCAGCTCTGATGATGATTATCCCATCCTGGCAAGAGGGGGCTAGCAGTAGCTCCTCCTGGCTCCTGCTGCTCTAGCTCCTCAGCTAGAGGTGGGTAGGCGCACTCCTGGTGGGACAAGGACCCTGTCCTGTACTCCACCTGCACCTCCAGGGCTGTCTTCTTGCAGCTCATGTCCCACTTAGTTGTTTTCCAGTTCAAGAAATGGAGGTGGCTGCAGCAGTCAGCTAGCAGGTGCCTGGGGTGGATTTGTCCCTTTGCCCTTTGGGTGCTGGTGCCAGCCACCCCATCTCTCCAGTGCTGGTAGCCAGCTCTGGCGCTGCTCTGCTTTCTTCCTCCCCAAAGCATCTCTCTCAGGCAGCTGGTCTTGACAGAGAGGGAGTATGTTGCCCACCCATCTGTCCAGCCAGCCAGCCATGTATGTAGACAACTGGCTGGTGAGCAGGGGGCAGTTGTGCAATGAGGTTTCTGACCCAGATCCACCCAGTTCCCCCAGCAAGCCGGGGCAGTGTTTCCCTGGGCACCTGTGGAGGCCGAGCGCCCCGTGGTGCCGCGGGGTGCGGCGCAGGGGAAGGAGAGGAGCCTGGGGCGGGGGGTCTCCGAGGTGGGGGGGAAACAGGGCGAGCATCCCTGCGCCGCATGTGAGAGAGGTAAAACCGCGCCGTCCCGCCACTCCCGCGTGGGGCCGGGCCTCCTCTCACCCACGGAGCCCCTCGAAGACCCCGCTGTGCCGGCTGCTGGCGGCCCCACGCACGGAAGGCCGATGGCGGCCTTCCCCAAACCCGACGTGCCACCGGCCGGCTCATTGCCAGTCCGTANGGGGCGGGGGCGCCGGCTGGGTGGCCGGGGCTGGTGAGGGGGTGGGGGAGCAGTAGCGGAGCGAGCGCACCCCCCCACCCCGTACTCCCCCTTCTTCCCCCGCACCGGGGTGTCACCGCGCACCTGCAGCCCGGTGGCCGTGCGGCGCGGTGCGGTGTGCTGCCCTGGCAGGACACCCTGGCCTGCCCTCAGCCGTTCGGCCGCAGAGCTGCCCGGAAGAGCCCGCCGGTAACCCCGGGGGAGCCCGCCGGTAACCCCCGGTCACCCCCGGGAGCCGCCCCCGCGCCCGGCCGCAGCCCTGCGCTGCGCCGTTGTCCCGAGCAGAGCGCGTCATGCGCGATGTATTGCCCTGGAAGGCACATCGCCGCACGGCTACCTGCTTCCTTCGCCCCCCGGCCGGCGGGGCGTAACTGCCGCAGGCACGGCACCTTTTTAGAGAGCCTTTATTGTGAAACGTGGAGAAATGGGGCCCGGCCAGCGATACGGGCAGCAGCGATCTGTTGCCTCTGTCCAGAGGGCCGCGCTGCTGCCGCCAGCCAGGCAAGCGTAGTACCCGGGCTGTCCCCAGCCGGCTCCGTGGCAGGGGCACACACACAATGTCAAGCGGTACCGTCTGCGAGCCGCAGGCCCCAATCTTTCGTGCTGCGAAACCGAAACGCTGCCGCTTAAATCCAAAGGAACTGCCCGCCGGTTTATGGCAGCACGGCATCAGGCTTGGAGAACTGTAGATGTGACCGGTAGTGATATAACATTGAGGAGATTTCCTAGTTTTGTGTGGGAAAGGAAAGGAAAGGAAAGGAAAGGAAAGGAAAGGAAAGGAAAGGAAAGGAAAGGAAAGGAAAGGAGGGGAAAGGA